>JABMCL010003911.1:0-5000 GCA_018857735.1 Alviniconcha marisindica
AAAGCATTTGGTCAGATTCAGACTAGGCGTATCCCCTTTAAAAACACATCGTCTGCGATATTCACAAAAAACACCAGACATTTTTACCTGTCCATTTTGCGACACCAACGAATCAGAAATTCATTTTTTGTTAGTATGCCCAAAATATAAAACGCTAAGAGAAACTTATTTGCCTTCTAAGTTTTATAACCGCCCTTCTGCTTTTAAGGTGGCAATCCTGTTAGCAGATACAAGACTATCCTTTCCACTTGCAATCTATATTTCCAAGGCCTTCGAGCTAAGAGCCAATAGTATTAGCAACGCGATCCTAGCTTGATCGGGTATTGTGAGCCACATGCTTTTGTATTGCTGTTTATTTTTGTCCCTCATTTTTGTACTTCCAAGGGCACTCGCGTGTGTGTGTGTGTGTGTGTGTTGTGTGTGTGTGTGTTGTGTGTGTGTGTGTGTGTGTGTGTGAGTGTGAGTGAGCGCGCGCGCGCGAGTATGGGTGCGCGCGTGTGTGAGTGTGCTCGAGTTTGCGTGTATGCGTGCGTAGGTACGTGTGCGTGCGGGTGCGTGTGTGCGTGTGTGTGTGTAGGGTGAGAATCTCTGTTGTAATGTTTTGATTGTTTATGCACAAAAAATGTCCCCCACCCCCCACCTCCCTGTTCTCTCTCTCTCTCAGCACACAGTCACAGATCGTCACTGTCTCCTCTCCAGCCTAAGGCAGAAAGAGGGCGGAGTGTACAGGAGCGCCATCTTGCCTTCCAGAGAGGGCGGGTCGGGTCCGTGGTGGCTCAGCCGGTAGCGATGCAGGATGGAGGCGATGTAGAGAAAGAGCTCCATTCGAGCCAAGTTCTCACCGGGGCAGACTCGAAGACCTGTCACAGGGCATAAATTATACCACAGTTATGTAGTTTTGCTCCGCTACTGTGTTATTGTCGTTTGGACAGCAGGACGTTACGATTCCGTCGTTACGAAACCGGTTAGATACGACCAGTTCGAAACGCTGACGAAGAGGTTAGTCTAGTGTTACGTTTATGAGACTCCTTTGGGAAAAGAAAGAAGAAATTAAAAGGCCGATGGTGTCAAAATACTCAGACAACGCCTAAATAGCAGCAGCTAAGACTAACCAAAATGATAACTGGGATGACACCCGAGAAGAAAAAAATAAACAAAACAACAACACAACACAACACACACACACACACACACTCACACGCACGCACGCACGCACGCACGCACGCACGCACGCACACTCACACACACACACACACACACACACACACACACACACACACACACACACACACACACACACGCACGCACACACACACACTCACACACTGTCTCACACAAACACACTGTCACAAACACACACACTGTCACAAACACACTCTCTCTCTCTCTCTCTCTCTCTCTCTCTCTCTCTCTCTCTCTCTCTCTCTCTCTCTCTCAGTGTCACACACACACACACACACACACACACACCCACACACACACACACACACACACACACACACACACACACACACACACACGGAAGGAACAACAATACCTACCCATGGAGTAAGGCACGAAATTCCCGTGTCGCTTCACTCGGCCGTCCTCTCCCACAAACCTCTCGGGCCGGAACACTTCCGGGTCACCCCAGACCGAGGCCTCGTGGTGAACGGAATGAATATTGACGAGGACGATGGAGTCCTTGGGCAAGTGGAAGCCCCGTAGTTCCGTGTCCTCAGCGAGACCGTGGGCCATGGCCAGAGGGCCGACGTCAGCGTGACGTTGCACCTCCATGATGGTCGCCTCCAGGTAGGGAAGACTGCCTCGGTCTTCAAGAGTCGGGGTTCGATCCTTGCCGACGTGATCCAGGAGCTCCTGTCGTTGGACGATAAGTAAGTAAGTAGTTGTTGTTGAAGTAAGTAAACATGGTGCTTAACGTCCACAGAAACCATAAGGCTTATTAGGGACGGGGAGAAGGGGGGTGGTATGGAGGTGGGGGGGGGGGGGGGGGAGATTATACCGATCGCTCCACTGTCACCACCAGAATGATTCCTGCATTAAGATGGGCAGCGACGAGAGCCATTTAATGTTTCAGTAGGAAGTGATGGACAAAGTCACAAGACAGTGTCCACAGACCACAACTTTTGAAGAGAAAGGAGAGTCGAAGCGGTATCGAACCGAGGTCCTTCCGCTTACCAGCCTAACGCCTTACCGCTAGGCCAGACCGGCTCACGAGTTGTTGTTGTTGTTGATCGCTTTTATATAGCGGTATTCTCCGCTCTCGAGCAGACTCACTGCGCTCGCATGTGATTCTGCATGAGTGAACAGCTTTTTATAGCGCGTTTTTTAATATCCACCGAAGTCGTGTACTTACAGCGCTGGCATGGCTGGTGCCACATGAAACTGCTGCCATCTCGGCGCGTGCTGTGTACACCATACACCATGTCACTTCACACAAAGCCACATACGTAAGGTGTATGCGTGTTTAGCTGTAACCTGCCACCTGCACCTTTGGCAGAATGACCGGGGTCTTTTACGTGCTACTGCGTTAACATGGGGGTGGAACGGATACCGAAATAAGAGTCAGCACAGAAAGTTGACCCTGGAGAAGAAAGCTTCAAACCCGTGACCTTTCGATCACGAGTCCGGCGCTCTAACCACTGAACTATCCCCGCTCCCCAAAGTAAGTAATTTTATGTTTTACGCCCGGTCAGCCAGTACGATTATATCACTGGGTGGGTGGAAATGAGTTTGAGTTGAGACGGCGACTTGTAAAAAGCTGAGTGTAGATTGAGTTTAGTCTGTTCCGTCTTGCACACTTCTCCGACAGTCTTCGTGGGTCTCCGGCGATCTCCGCCAGCACCTGTCCGGAGACGACTCGGAGCCGGACAAGCCCGAAGATATTCTATCCCAAAGGGTTTGAGCATCAAACCCATCCGCCATGAGGGACATGCGAGTTACCCCCCTTTTATTTTTATAACTGGCTGAACAGGTCACTGAAAAGACAATTAATTTTGCGTTTTGGGGGGTCTTCCTTTGGTGAAAAAAAAACTATAAAAGTGGAGGGGAAAATAAAGCAGGTATAAATATGACGCACCGCGTCTTCTTTCTTGTCCCTAATAGCTTTTAGATCTGAGGACATTAAGCAAAAAAACCAAAAAAACAACTTTTTTCTGACGGACACGTGTGGTTCGTTGATGTTCTGCTGTTTCAGGAAAAAAAAAAAAAAAAATGCCGATCCCTTTATTTAAAAAATAACCTGCCGGCCCAAAGCAAAGGCCCCGAAATTGTCCCGCATTTTTCTTTCTTTTTTTCTACCCCCCCCCCCCCCCACCCCCCACCCCCTTCCTCCCCCCCCAATCTTACCCCCTTTCTCTCCATTAAGAAGGATGTTATCTTGGGGTAGAATTTCTTTGACAAACCCAACAACAAAAAAAACAACAGCATTAAGACCGACCAACAGGACCCGTCTTTGGGATAGGAATATTGGACAAACCCCCCAACAAAGCAGCGAGCTAGGCCGTAATGAGTAGCACCCGTCTTAGTATAGCAAATCTAGGACAAGCCCGCAACAAGAGCAACGCTACTAAGACCGTCCTGGTAGTAGCACCTGTTTGGTACAGGAATATTTGGGCAAGCCCCGCACCCGGTAACACCCGTCTTAGTATAGCAAATCTTGGACAAGCCCCGCAACAACAACAGCGCTAGCTAGGACCGTACCTGGTAGCACCTGTCCTGGTATAGCATATCTTGGACAATCCCCGCAACAAGGGCAGCGCTAGCGAGGACCGTACCTGGTAGTAGCCCCTGTCTTGATACAGGATATCTTGGACAAGCCCCTCAACAGCAACAACGCAGCTAGGCCTCCCTTAAGCCTACTTCATAGAATGCCCTTTTACAAGCCCCAAACAACAACAACAACAACAGCGCCAGCTAGGACTGCACCAGTTTTGGTATAGCATATCTTGGACAAGCCCCGAAACAAGAGCAGCGCTAGCTAGGAACCTACCTGGTAGTAGCACCTGTCTTAGTACAGCAAATCTTGGACAAGCCCCGAAACAAGAGCAGCGCTAGCTAGGAACCTACCTGGTAGCACCTGTCCTGGACACGGGGGAAGCGAAGCATGTAAAGAAGGACCCAGACGGCTGTGGTACTGGGGGGCTCTGCCCCTCCCGCCAGCAAGTCCCCAGCCACCTTCACCAGGTTCTCCTCTGGAACAACAACACAACCAAAGGGCGTCATCATGTCAGGGTTTCGTCGTTGGTGGTAAGGTGTCATGATGTTTTTATTTTGTTGTGAGATTCTTTTTTTTCTTTTTTTTTTCTTCTTTTTTTCTTCTTTTCTTTTTTCTTCTTTTTCTTCTTTTTTTTTTTTTTTTTTTTTTTTTTTTTTTTCTTTTTTTCTCTTTTCTCTCCTCTCTTCTCTTTTTCTCTGCTTAAAGAGGGGCAGCGATGGAGCCATTTTAATGTTTCAGTAGGAATGATGGAAAAGTCCAAGACAGTGTAAAACCAAATTTTTTGAAGAGAAAGGAGACCCGAAGCGGTATAAACCCGAGCCCTTTCCCACTTACCAGACTAACGTTTTGTGGCCCACGGCTCATTTAGAAAAGGTCCTGCGATTGCCTTGGGGAATGAGGGGGGGTGCCCGGGTTACCGGAAAAATAAATGGTAAATGAATGCGCTGCCCATTGTGAGGTTTCTGGGGTGTGTGCTGCCTCGTTTGTAAGGAACTTGGCCCACTATTATATTATAAAATTATTTTATATATTATTAATATTATATAATATATATATAATATATATATATATTATATTTTTATAATTCATTTTCATATTTCAGGGCTGTGTGAGAGTCGAGGTGGCCCCCTGGCTGTCCGTCCAAGGGCCCTTGGTTTCCCGGGGACGTAAAGATATGAACCGGTTTCGGCTTTGGTCTCAGTTGTCCTAATATGCAACTGACATCCCAGGCATTAAGCAACACATACCTACCTACCCGGTCCATGAATGAAACATTTGGCAG
>JABMCL010003911.1:17500-22500 GCA_018857735.1 Alviniconcha marisindica
CCCCGCCCTCTTCTCAATCATGCCCTATGTACAAATAAGAACGGCAACGACATAATTATCTTCTCACTCTTCAATGTTGGCGACTCACAGATCTCCTAGTCAATCCCCAAACATTCATCCATTTTTATTCCTGAACCCCCGTCTCGTCGTCTCCGCATCCTCACCTGTCTTATCAATATTTATTTAGAAGGTAGACTTATGTTGTTGTTTTTTGTAGCTTTTTTTCTTTTCTTTTCTTTTTTGTCGTAGCCATTCCCATGCAGAAAAGAAAAAGTTGGCTCGTGATGTATTTGGTACTTTTGCCACACAAGCCGGCTCCGCTCAATTCAGTTCCGCTCGGTTCAGTTTCAGACGGTATAGATCTGTGCGCTCGGAGAAGCGCATATGAGCTCCGCTCTCAGAAGTTTGCTCACCGTTGCCTTTGAAACAGTTCCAAAGGCCTTGTTCATGACGTCATTGAACAGACTGATAGGCAACAACAAAAATGGCAACTGACATTCTTTCGCGTTGTCTACTTTCAAACGTCGATTCATTTATTTAGACAGGCTTCACGAATTTGCCGTAAATCTGTCACGTCGAGAGTTCATCTGTAAACACCATTCCCCGATTGACCCTGTGTGGTTGACAGGATGTTGCATCCAATTACAAATCCAGTTACAAACTCCCAGTAGCGCTCGTGACGACACCCCGTTCCGGAGTGCGAACGACAAAACGTTCCACATGCGCTCGCATTAAGAAACGCACAGCAGATTCAAATCAGTGCATCCAAATTGAAATTTGCGTAGAAGCTATCGGTTTTCTTCTAACTACACCAATTTTGAGGAAGTGTTTGTGACGCGGATGAGTTGTGCATGATTTGGAATCCACTTAATGATTATGGGCTTGCATTTGTGGCAGGATGCGATACCGTGTCTACATAATGATGCTTTCAGTGGTGGCACAGTAGAACAGGAGATGTGAGTTTGAGAAAAAAAATCAGATCAAAAAACCAAGAGACGGACAGAGGGGTGGAGGGGGGGGGGGGAGACAGAGAGAGAGAGAGAGAGTGTGGTGTGTGTGTGTGTGCGTGCGTGCGTGCGTGCGTGCGTGCGTGCGTGTGTGTGTGTGTGTGTGAGAGAGAGAGAGAGAGAGGAGTCTCTCTCTCTCTCTCTCTCTCTCTCTCTCTCTCTCTCTCTCTCTCTCTCTCTCTCTCTCTCTCTCTCTCTCTCAACACACACACACACACACACACACACACACACACACACACACACACACACACACACCCTCCTCATCCTCATCATCATCCAATTTATTACAATTTCATTTTATGTTCTTATCACCGTTCGTCTTGTTGTCTGATCTATGCTTGTGACTTTGTTTCTTTAATGTTAGGGCTTGTTTTTGCATGTTACAAGGCCCAGCTGCTGTTTCAATGTACTGTTATGAATATCAAATAAATTTTGTTTAATATTTATCTTGCGTTTAATTATTGCGATCGCATGCACGGCCAACGTTCAAATCAAGAGTTTTGCTTTAAAAATGCCCCGTTGTTTTTTTAAATTTTATTTTAGAGTCCGATTTCGTCAGTAACAACGGTTAGGTTTGTTTGTTTGGTTGCTTGCTTGCTTGTTTAACACCGATGAAAATCAGAGAACTTTGTCCGTTCAGAAGTGAATAAATTTTAAGAGCCAGGAGTTCGAGGAAGTTCTCTCTCTCTCTCTCTCTCTCTCTCTTCTCTCTCTCTCTCTCTCTCTCTCTCTCTCTCTCTCTCTCTCTCTCTCCTCAGTGTCGTGTGTTAATTTCCGTCCTTCACCATTTCCCATTTGTTTGACCTTATTGCTTGCTAATATACAGGTACTTTTATTCCAAAACGTAGAAACATATTTATGTAAGGATGGACCTTTGTTCGTGCACAGTCATGGACACTGTTTTCTTGTTTGTAACCTTTTCCCTTCATATTTGCATGCATAATAAACCCCTAACTCTAAACCGCCCTCTTTTAATACCACTTCGGCTTGGATTTCAGGGTGGTCTTCAGGGAAGGGTTCCACTGTCCCATTTAACCCGAGACCTTCCAGACGACAAACCTACAGTTCTGTCATGGTAGAAACTTGTTAGAAAACGGCACACACAGACAGCCGCCACGAGCACATTTCAGCTTTAAGCTTGTCGACGTAAATACCGAGGTAAACACGACTTCCATATTCAAGGGCCTGATTGCTGATAACCACTATCAATGATACATACGCAAACACACACACGCACACGCACACGCACACGCACACATACACACACTGGCATACACACACACACACACACACACACACACACACACACACACACACACACACACACACACACACACACACACACACACACACACACACACACACACACACACACACACACACACACACACACACACACACACATACACACACGCACGCACGTAAGCACGCATACACACACGTATGTATGGACGCACCCACAAGCACACACACGCACGCACACACACGCACGCGGGCGCGCGCCCGCGCACTCACAAACACAAACATGAACGCATGGATACACACACACACACACACACACACACACACCACACACACACACACACACACACAAACATGCGCACACAAGCACACACTGGCGCGCGCGCGCACATACACACACACACACACACCACACACACACACACACACACACACACACACACACACGCGCGCGCGCGCGCGCGCACACACACGCCGCATGCGACCACATACACACACATATACACACATACACACATACACACATACACACGCACACACACACACACATGCACACACAAGCACACACTGGCGCGCGCACACACACACGCACACACACACGCGCGCGCGCGAGGGCGCGCGCGCACGCAATCGCACGCAAACGCACGCAAACATGCAAACGCACGCAAACGCACGCATGCATGCGACCGCAACAATCAAACGCATCATAAATATTAACTTGAAGATCGGTTGTTGATGTTTTTCATGTTTGTTTGTTGCTGTTGTTTCGTGGTTGTGTCATTCAAACTGTTAGATGTATCACCACAAATGTTGGATATCATACTTATTCAGTCGGTGCAAATGTCGAATATCGAATATAGATTTATATTCGACGTTAGATATATATATATATATATATATATATATATATATATATATATATATATATATATATATATATTTCTGCCACACACACACACACACACACATACACACACACGCACGCACGCAAGCACGCATACACACACGTATGTATGGACGCACCTACAAGCACACACACGCACGCACACACACACACGCACACAGTCTACTTACTTCTTAAGTCGGCACTGCTATGCGAAATCCAGCCCTGCAGCAACACAGCGAAAAACTTGGGAACGTGAATTCACTCTGCTTATAACAACGTGCTTTCCGGGTTTTTCACGCCCCTCGGCTGCATGAAAACGGTGTCATGGCTGAGGGAATAAAGCAACACACGCACCACACCACACCACAGTTACGAGCAGGAGAATATCCACCTGATAAAAATACTGTTACGACTTAAATGTGCAGCGCATCATTCAACCCGCTTTTCAAGGGAGGCACTGTCACTCTCACGTTGTGTGTTCGCGCCGCTGGAAACAGTTTTTGTATTGCCACAGTGCGACATTCTCGCACTATTTATATTCTCAAGCTGTGCAGTGCACTTTGCGGACCCGTGTACTTCACGTAAAGTGGTAAACATTAAGAGATCAAGAGCGGTACAAGCTGGCAAAACAAAATTAATTTTGTCAGACAATGACGGGAATATGTTTAACTAAATCTGTTATTTTATATTCTTTCGTCGTCGGAGCAGTATCGTACTTGAATCAACCTGAAGCTAAATAATTTTTATTCCTTTCGTTGTTTGTTTTGTAAAAATAATTGTCCGTGTTTGTTCTTCTACCCCCGAAACTTTGCGCGTTGTGTTGTATTATCCTATTATCATAGGCGTTGTTTTTGTTGTTGTTGTGGTGGTGGTTTTTGATCTGTGTGCGTGCGTGCGTACGTTTGTGCGTGCGTGCGTATGTTAGATAGCTTGGTGAGTGAAGTTTTTGTTCAGAAATTCTTATGATCCATGGATAAATGTCCATGCGCAGGTATGTGCATGTGCGTGTCTGTGTGTGTTATTGTCGTTGCCGTTAGTGCGGATGGAAGTATACCTTTAATTGCTAGCTGATGTATGTCAGGCTTGTCGTTTGCTTATCTGTGTACGCCTACCGCTTTTCAAGACACTTTCCTTGTTGTTAAACTTGGTGAATAAAGAATCTGAGTCTGAATCAAGTGAGAGATTTTGAGAACTGGGATGTTCTGGCGTACTTCACCAACAGCGCGGGGAAAGAATGATTACACCTCGGTTGGTTGACTGTTGCTTTACGTCCACAGAAACCGTAGGCTTATTAGGGACGGGAACCCAGGACGGCCACCTCGACTTTCACACAGCTCCTGAGCTCTGACACCTTCCTTCCGGTGTTGCTTAATGTCCTCGGATGTCGGTTGACATATTAGGGCCAAGCTGAGACCAATGCGTGAGCATGGTTCAGTATTGCTTTACGTCCACGGAACCATAATGCTCGTTGGGACTGAAAGCCCAGGACTACCACCTCGACTCTCACACAGCTCCTGAACTCTGTCTCTGACACCTCGGTCCTGCCACGCAGATATAAGTCCGTGGTCCTGTTGTATTTCCAGAGAGCCGGTTTGGCCTAGCGGTAAGGCGTTAGGCTGGTAAGCGTAAGGACCTCGGTTCGATACCGCTTCGGCTCTCCTTTCTCTCCAACTGAAAAGGTTGTGGTTTGTGGACACTGTCTTGTGACTTTGTCCATCACTTCCTAATGAAACATTAAAATGTCTCTCATCGCTGCCCATCTTAATGCAGAAGTCATTCTGGTCGTGATAGTGTAGCGATAGGTATATAATCTCCCTCTTCCCCCACCTCCTTACCCCCTTCCCCCCATTCTCCCCTTCCCT
>JABMCL010003911.1:30000-125000 GCA_018857735.1 Alviniconcha marisindica
GGGTATGACAATAATTTTTTTTCCCCACTTGCCCTGTGGGGCAAGTAGATGATTTTTCTACTTGCCCAAGTGGCAAAATTAGTTGCCCATGTCAGATTCTTAAAATCAACCAGTTTGATTGAAATAGGTCATAATTCATATGTTTGTCAAATGGATTTTGAAGGGTAGAAAGTGTGATAAATACACACACACGCACAAACCATCTTCCCCACAAAGTTACATAAATTTGTAACATTGTTACTCGCCAGGTCCATGCTTGAAAGAGATAAAATTCTGTAAAGTACTCAAGCTTATAATTTAAAAAAATCTGTAGTGCCAGTGGTACCTGTCTCAGTACTAATGGTATCAGCAATGAATCATTGCAGTACAGAATGTGACTGAGCATAACTCTGCCTCATTCTGTCATGACTTCTGTGAAAGCCAACAGGCAGTTACTGTTCATTTCATTCTAACACTGTAACAGTTCTAATTTCAGAATTTTAAATATTGTTAATATTAATGACCCAAACTGCCATGACCCAACATAACCCAGGCAGCTTGGATCAATGGTTGTATAACTGTGCCAAACCTGTACCAGATACATTTCTTTATTTTCTGTGTTAATGAAGGATTCAGATTTATACTAGTTTATTCCTGCCTTCATTATCTGTTAGTTAAGAATGAAAAAAAAAATTGTTTTTGTTTTTAAGGTCCAATGTTTCCCCTATTTCCACGATAAAACAAGATCGCGAGTCGGGAGTAGTGTCCTTTTGCTGAACGGAAATTCCCAATCAGAACATGATTGTGAATTTGAACATTTTAAAATGCTTATTGATTACACTTTGGATCTGACACCCCCCTTCTCCCCTTGCCCCCTATCCCTCCCCCAAAAGAAAGAAAAGACGAAGAAATTGCTTTAAAATTCCCACTAGTACTGGCATAGTTGTGACCCATGTCGTCATTGCAAACACCCCAAGCAAATTCTTTCGTCTGCACTTGGGAACAAACTTCCTCTCTTTTGACTGGGATCTGTTAGCTTTTCAAACTTATTTTGTTTTCATCCCCCCCCCCCCCCCCCCTCCTCTTCCTCCGATGCTCCTTTTAAAAAGCTCACACCAAAGCTAACTGAGTAAAGAGAGCTAGCTTCGGATTGGCTTAACTGCACTGGCAAGCCAGTCACATGCTACGACACTGAAATCGGTTGGTTTGATGATGTAAAAGGAAACTGATGTTGCGATTGTGAAACCGCAAAACAAAAACTGTCACAGTGACTCGAAATCTAATGCTTGAATTGAAATATGATACTGTCAATAAAAACAATGATAACGACTTGCCCGGTCGGGCAGGCCACAGATCTTCACCTGCCCGACCGAGTAAGTTACCTGCTTCGGGCAGTCCTTATTGTCATACCCTGCTTGATGTTATCTGAGTCCAGCATCTGCTGTTCTTGACTGACAGTGTCACAGTAGCAGTAAGGGCCCTGTGAAGAACTCCAAAAGTTTGTTACTGTTCCTTTAAGCTCCCTGACATTTGAATGTGATTTGACTGGGCATTTGTGAATGTGCTATTTGAAACTTAGCTTGAGGGTATCATTGATGACTGAGTCCCGCACTTCAGATACACTTTAAATATGCACCAGAAAGTTATTAAAACTCTGATGAGTGTGACTTTGTTTGTTCATGATCATGTAACAGAATACCGAAGTTTAATCTTAGTTGAGAGAAAAAAATTAAGTACTGTTCTGATGTTTTGTATTTGACCCAACTGATTATTTTCTCTTTTAACTTTTTATTATTCATTGTTGTTTTGAATTTGGATCAGAAAATGTTTCATTTTCAGGCCTGTGCACAGTAATGGTATACAAATGATTTTGTGACTTGCAGGGCACCACTGCAGAGCAGGATAATCGTTTTGCAGACAAGAAGAAAAAGCTGATGAAGCAGATGCGGTTTGGGGAAGGAGTTGACAGGAAGGTATGTATAATTAATGTAATCATCTGGAATAATATTATGAATAATCTTTGTTATAATTTGTATTGCATAAGAAGTAAGACACTTTACAGCCCAGTTGTTGAGGCTGATTTTCAAGGTTATATATTTGGATTACATCTTGGATTATATAAACTTAGGATCAACATTTAAACTTAGGATCAACATTTTTGAAAAGTTATATTTTTTAGTATATTTTCAGTTTTCTTGTCCACTTGTTTGGGCTGTTACCACTGTTTGCTTTTTAATTGACAGTGCTGATTTGAACATGTATATTATTTGACTTTGATTATCATTATGAGCTGTTTGTTGCGATGGTAGAGCAGTAACCTCTAATAGTTTTCAGCAATTATTTACTATAACACTGATAAATTACCAGATACGTTCCATCACCATCATATTCATACTTCATAATCATACTTTATATGCAAATATTGACCATGTGTAAATCATGATTGTGCAAACACACACACAGAGCTTGATCTTTTGAGGTTGATACATTGTGCTTTGTACTTGTAAAAGTGTATGGTACTGGTAGTTGTACCATTGTTTTCTTCTTCTTTTATTCAATTTTTCATTTGTTTTCATTTCTGAACTTATCTCCAGCCCTTGGTAAATGATGGTGCTTGTGGTTGCTTTACTGTGGGTGGATCATGGCTGCCTCACCCAGCATGATAGGGCTTGAAGCTAAAACTCTTCAGTCCAAAATAAGCAATTATTCTGCCTGGTCTGGTTGTTTTTTGTTCCCATTCCCAAATTTGTTGCAAGTTGACATTTCTGTCCTTTTTTTTCTCCCCCCCCCCCCCCCCCCCCCCCCGTCATTTTTATTTTTTAGAAAATTGAGGATAATTGGTTTTCATTTCTCACACTGTCACAGAACCAGTTTGATGCTCGTGCTTAGTTTTGTGTGTGTGTTTTCCAGACACTGATGAGATAGCCCTTCAGCTGCTTTATCTTTTCTTTATATCTTCTTTTTCTGGAAAGGGCATTTCTACAGTCATATGTTTCTGTTTCAGGTGGACATGTCAAAAGTGAATGCTGACAGTCTGAAGCCATGGATCGCATCACGTATCACAGAACTTTTGGGGATGGAGGACGATGTCGTCGTAGAATTTGTGTATAATCAGCTGGATGCAAGGGTAAGGCTCATTTGTTTGTTTAGTCTCTTTTGAGTTGTAATTGAAACACATGCCTCACTGTTTACATTTTTTATAGGATTTTTGGTGGTGAATTGAAAGCAATGGCAATTGAAGTTTTGGTTTCAAATCCAGTCTGCTAATACCAGTGGCCATTTTGTTGACTTATGTTTTGTGGATCACAAGGTAAGTAGTCAGAATTTTGTGGAATACTCTTGTATACATGTGGCTTTTTTCTTTCTTTTTTTTTTAAATTAATACATTAGTGGTATACGTATTTAAATATAACAGATGGAGGTCTGTAGCATTGATTGAAAGCATTAATTGTGTTCATTCAGCTTTGGAGTAGTTAAAAACTGTAACAGATTAGTTTACTTTTTTTTAAATATATAATTTGAATTAAGTGATGATGATTGGAAGAAAAAAAGTGTAAAAATGGAAAGGAAAGGAATGGAAGTTTTCAGAAAGCAACACCATAAGCATGCATGCTGTACATTTGTTTAAGATTCTTACAAAGCTGTCATTATCTTTCTGTGACACAGCGTGCAGGTTTTAATCTTTTTCAATTCATAGTTGAGATTTCTCGGTTAAAGTTGTAGTAGTAGTTGAAATTTCTCTGTTTGTCTGACACTTATACTCTTGAACTTTTCCTTCCAACATTAGCGATGATCGTATAAAAATGGCCTCCCCGAAAGTCAGCTGTAGACAAGGCAAGACAGGCTCATTCGCAGAGTATTTCCCTAGGCTTAATCTATCACACGGAGCCCCGCTCCTCTTCACCGAATCCAAAGACGACCTGCATGGCAACTGCAAGGTTTGCTTTGTGTTTTTATTCCTGTCAGTACTCACTCCTTGGTTCTACTGCCTACATCATGTTTAGCATCCTGTTATGCCTGAATCTGACCAGTGCCTTGCCCAAAAAATTGTGGAAACAATTGTCATGCGTTCGCACCATCCTGCGACTGACAAGGCATGTGTTTGGTACTGCGCAAGCTGTGTATGGAGCTTGAATGTTTAAATGCAGTACTTTTTGTCTTACTTTTTTTTTTTTTTTTTTTTTTTTACATCCATTTTTTTTTTTTATAACTTGTCTTTCTGAGTTTGTAAATGTAAAATGAGACGTGAACAGTGCATATGTTATGAATTCCACAAATATTTAAGATTTTCGCTGTCAGATGCACGGTTGGTAATTCATTCATCAGTGAAACTAATCTTCTGAGTGCTTTGTGCCCTTTCCCCCAGGGTTCATACACATTTCAAAATTTATAGTTTCAAATAAGTCTTTTCCTGATCCATAGAAAAGTGATCCACTGTGTGCAGCTGTATTGACCCAATGGTATATCAGCGTTGTACCCAACAAGGAATGTACAGTGGCTGAGTGGTCCCTCTGTTTATAAGTGCGAAAAATGAAAGCTACACATACATCAAAAAAATTTCTGAAAAAGTGTCACGTTTA
Source organism: Alviniconcha marisindica (assembly GCA_018857735.1). NCBI lineage: Eukaryota > Metazoa > Mollusca > Gastropoda > Provannidae > Alviniconcha > Alviniconcha marisindica. Next base: position 34,560 of record JABMCL010003911.1, read on the forward strand.
AATTGTTAGATGTGTATGAACCCAGTTTTGCAAGTTGTGCAGTATGCTGACAGCCTTCAGCAGAATCTGCTGATCAAGGAGTGACCTCTCAACTGAAGCACCACCTGACCTATGCTCTGGATGCCTTTGGGCGTTCACTCTTTGCTCTGGCAGATTTGTACTGTACACAGTACAACGTAAAAAAAGTGAACATGATGGCACTCATTCAGTTATGACTGTTTATGACCAAAAGAATGTCTTGTGTATGATTCTGATGACAAAAGAGAATGCGTGTGGGTTTCTTCTGTTAATTTTTATGGTAGAAACTAAAGAAAGCAAAGCAGATAAACATTTCAGTGATTTGTATTCAGTAGATAATTTGAAACTGTGCACACAAGAATAAACTGCATGCATGACTGAATTTGGGTGTTACTTGTGTTTTTGAACGTAGCATTTTAGAGTTCCTCTTAGTGTTAGTTGTAACAAACGGATGCTGGACTGGGGGCTTTAATGTGTATGTTTTTATTGCAGACATTTGAAGGGGTTCACGCTGAGGAGAAAGTGATGAGTGAGAACTCTGAGCAGAAGTGCTCGGGGTTGGAAGGTTTACAAGAGGTTAAGACGTAGATGTAACACAAGGTGAACACAAAACACAATTTATGTTACGCAGGTTCACAGAGAGTTCAGTCACTCCTGTGGATATATGCACCAACAAGATGGAGCAGTAATTAGTAACTTAAGCTGTATCAGCAGGGAAGAGTACAATTTATTTAGTGATGTTTACAAAGGTCCATATATTATGTCTGTTCAGAAGGTTGGAACTTTGGTTAGGTCCAAGCCATGATGCACATTTTTTATATATATTTTTTCAGTCCTCTATGGCTAGAGGCATATGTTTGATTGATACAGTTTTTTTTAATGAGAGAGAGAGAGAAAAAAAAAGTAGCATTCACCATTTGTGTACATGAAACTGCCATTGGTGGTTGTAAGTATGTAAGTTGGTGTTTTACGCAGTCAACCAGCCATTGGTGGTGAATGTACAATAACTTCTGTAACAGCTGAGAAGAAAAGCAGGGAACGAATCATAGGCTGCCCTGGCAAACTTTGGTTAGAGTTCTGATGGCCTTTTGAGTGCAAATGTATTGGGGACTGTAGAGCTGCTGCTTGGCTTTGCCATGGAGGTTGGCCCTCCTTTATTTCCACTAATTTCAAGGTGTGGTCCTGTGCAAAATAAACTGGTCTTTAAAAGAAGGGAGTTTGATCCTGAATATTGTTTTTTAAACGAGACAGGTGATTTGTAGATGGTTTTGGCCCCAGTGCTGGGTGTTTTAGAGAGATGGGCTTCTGTCAAAGTGGGCCTGGTTCCTCGCTACGTAGTGTGCGCTGTTTGCAATTTTAGACTTAGAGTGCTTAAAAATTAATCAGCATTAGTCTAATATTTCTGGTAAATTGTGATCCTATTTGATATGAATTTTAAGCAAGTAGAGTGTAAGTACTGTAAGTAAAACTAGAGACCTTGTAGCTATGCAAAGACTCATCATTTCTTCTTCTTTTTTCTTTTTTTCTTTTTTTGTTCCATAAAACACAAGGGTTTCTGGAGTTAGTTCCTGGGTTTTAACATCCAGTCGACCGCATAGGCTCCCCTCAGGATGAAGGGGCTAACACAATGAATGCTCATCGGTGGGGACAGCTACACAGAGGGGAAAACAAGGCTGTGGGAAAATGTGAACAGCAAGCCGGCTGTAACTAAAAGCAAGCAAGATGTCTGTTACAATTTCTGTCATTTTCAAAATAAACTGAACATGCCTCAGACTGACAAGCATCTTTTTCTATTTGTGGTAGATCATTTCAGATGGGAAGAGAAAAGGTAAAGACGGGAACTGATTTTGCAAATGTTCAGTCCTTTTTGTTTTGATCCTTATTCAGTTGTCATCTTTTGGGAGGTTGATCAGAACCGGTTATCTCTGGGGTTTTCTTTACTTCTCACTCTTTTTTTCTTTTTTCTTCTTTTTTTTTGCTTCATGCTTGTTCTGTTTCTGAATCTCTTTCCCATTCACTCAAACATAGGCACAAACACACACCATTGTCAACTGGAAGCAAATCCTGTATTTCACCAGGTGGTGCTGGTGGCAGTGACTGCCAGTGTATTCATGAAAGTTGCATAATGATACATCTTTGCATAACTACAAGGTCCCTAATGAAACCTATTATAAAAGATCACCCCAAGTGCAATCAAGATAGAAGATTACACCACGTGCAATCAAGATTGAAGACTGAAACAAAAGAGGTATTGAAAAGTGAAAGAGGTATGGTATGATTCCTCGTTGTAATTTGTATGGTCTTTTTGGGGGGGTCTGATGTATATCAGGATATATATTATTCATTTATTGTGCTATTTGTGTGTAGATTTATATTTACCTGTATTTTTATATTATATAAAATTGTACCCATATTGGCATGCTGATTGTGTTGAAAGAAAAATTTGGAGATGGTTACTTTGTCCCCCTTGCTAACTGAAACATTCATGCTACGGCTAAGCACACAACTTTAGTGGCAGGTGTAGGGTGCAAGTAGAACTCAGTATGATGTTTGCCAGTTTAGAGAAAACGAGAACTTGGTTTTTGTGTTTGAAGAAAATTGGTTGTGAGCAGGGGAATCTTCCCATTCTGTGTTGTGGCAGTTCCCTGATGCGAAAGACATGCAGATCAACCTGACGGGGTTCCTCAACGCCAAGAATGCTCGCATCTTCCAAGTCGAATTGTGGGACCTGCTGTGCAGCGCACAGGAGAATGACGCCGGCATCCCGACGCAGTTCCTGGAGCAGAAGAAAGAAGAGATCAAGAAGCGACAGGTATGGAGCAACAGTGGGTCATATTCTGTCCCACAGCAAAGGTTTTTTGGTTCATTATTCAGTGCTTGCATAACGGGACTGAGTGAATGACAGCCAAATAAGTAACTGTTTTGTTGGGCATGTTTTTGCCATGTTCATCTGTCAGGATAACCAGGCTGTGGCTGACCTTGTGGAAGTGTTTCATATTTCGCTGTAATCCACCTACCAAAAAGTGTGAGCTATTTATTACCCGCACATTATGTGATCAGTGTTGAATTTGGAAATGTGCCACTATTTATCTTTGCTTCATCAAACCATTGTATCTTGTGACGTGAACTCAACTTATGGTTCATCCAGTCACCTGTAATTAAAATACACATCCACTGTGATTTAGCTGGTCACCAGAGGCTTAAATGACTGTGAAGTTACGACCCATTCATTGCCCTTGCTTGTGTTTTTACATAGCCCAAGAATACCCAGCTCAAAACAAGTACCATATAGTTCAGTAAATATAGATCAGAAAATTGTGCCACTTTTTATGCAGGTAGTGTTAATCAGTAATATTGCTGTACTTTGTGTGGGATTCGAAAAATTTAGGCAGTCCCACACTTTCCAGTTGCTAGAGAAAAGTGCATACTTGCAAGTGTTGATTGGGTCATTATGGCGATGCCATTCTCAATGTTAGCTGTCCCTTGTTTGAAATATACTTGGTGTTGCACACCTTTTGGCCTTAACTGTAAAACGCACAGGGAGGACCAGACCAACAGAACAGCTGTCCTTTGTATGACATGAACTTGGTGGTGCTCACCTTGGTCTTTTTTGTGAAACATACAGCATGGAGGACCAGACCAAAGAACAGCTATCCATTGTTTGATGAACTTGGTGCTTAGCTTTGGTCTTTTCTGTGAAACATGCAGCACAGGGAGGACCAGACCAGAGAACAGCTGTCCTTTGACATGAATTTGGTGGTGCTCACCTTTTGGTCTTTTCTGTGAAACATGCAGCACAGGGAGGACCAGACCAAAGAACAGCTGTCCTTTGACATGAATTTGGTGGTGCTCACCTTTTGGTCTTTTCTGTGAAACATGCAGCACAGGGAGGACCAGACCAAAGAACAGCTGTCCTTTGTTTGACATGAATTTGGTGGTGCTCACCTTTTGGTCTTTTTTGTGAAACATACAGCATGGAGGACCAGACCAAAGAACAGCTGTCCTTTGTTTGATGAACTTGGTGCTTAGCTTTTGGTCTTTTCTGTGAAACATGCATCACAGGGAGGACCAGACCAGAGAACAGCTGTCCTTTGTTTGACATGAATTTGGTGGTGCTCACCTTTTGGTCTTTTCTGTGAAACACAGCATGGAGGACCAGACCAGAGAACAGCTGTCCTTTGTTTGACATGAATTTGGTGGTGCTCACCTTTTGGTCTTTTTTGTGAAACAGGCAGAACAGGAGCGGGTCAACGCAGCCCTACGCCGCAAGGAAGAGCAAATCAAAGAGCAGCTGAGTCGCGAGAGGGAGAGGTCCGACAAACGGGACCGATCACCAGACAGAAAGTGAGTCGCAGCCCTTGTCGCATGTCTGCCTGAGTGATTCCTGAGTGTGCCCTGGTTTTGATTACGCGGGACAGAGTCATCATCATAATGCATGGGAGCATATGGAGGACCAGAGTCTGGGGGTTCCTGAAAAAAATGGGTCTGGTACCAGACTACAAGATCCGGAGTGGAAAATTCCTGTGCATCAGATGCATGAAGTAGCTGGCAAAAAGCAAAGCCTTGCTGCCTTATATACTCCAGCTGGTAAAAAGAACAACACAGTTTTCTTCAGGACCAGGTTCAATGCCTCACATGCTTCCACGATAATGTGTTTTGGGGCTTAGTAAAACTACCGGTTGCACATGTGCATTGTGCTGAAGAGCTTAGAAGGCAGGCTGTAGGCGGATTACAGGCAGCAGTAATGATGTAGTCGACTTGGGCCTGTGGCACAACTGCGGTCCATGCAGTTGGAGGCACTGAAACCCACGTTTCTTTAGGGGGATAATTAGAACTCTGAAGTATGCATGCAACCTACAGCCAGTGTTGAGCTTTTACAGGTTTGTGTCAATTTTGATGGTCCTGAACCAAGATCATGGGACTCTTTCAAAGCAAAAAGCAGCAGTGTGACAGTTGCTTTTAAGTTCGTGTGTGTGTGTTTGTAGTTTTAAATTTTTAATATAAGTCAGCTGTCAAAGCATTTTCTGTTCTTGTGGAGGATAACGCAAGAGTTCTCAGGTACGCTGTTTGTTATTCCTTGTTTGATTACAGTTGATTTTTGTGTGTCCCAGTACCAGTTGATAGTTGCATGTTTACAGAGCAGCACACTGTGCATGTCAGAGTGTTCACACAGAAAAGACCATTCAAGGTGGGGTTTGGAAAAGTATAACAGCCATTCATAAAAGACAGGGTCGTCAGTGGTGTCACAATGTCTGTCATGACAATGGAAATAGAAGCAGTCATACATGAACTCCTGATTTTTTCTGGAACAAGGAGTGACATCAGACCACACAAGTCCTCATTCTTGCTGATTCAGTGAACTTGCTACAAAATTTAAGGAATGACGGGAATAACAAAATCCAGAAGGTGTGTGGTAATGTTTTGATCGCCATCTTAAAAAATGCAAAACAAAAAGCATGTGTTGAGGTTCTGTCCTGGACAAGCTTGGATGAAGGGCTACCCTCTTAAATTGAACTAAACCATTTATGTGTACTTACTTAAATTATATTTGTATTACAGTACAGTACACTGATGACAAGGCCACTTTCCTCGGGAAAAATTGTTCTAGAAACAGGAGCCTGTGTATACTTGCGTAAATTATCTGTGTATTTGTATTACAATGCTGTACACTAACAACAAGGCCTCTTTCCTCAGGAAAAATCGTTCTAGAAGCAGGAGCCCAGAAAAGGATAGGGAACGAGAGAAGGAGAAAGAGAAGGACAAGGAGAAAGAGAAGGCTGCACCTTTGGCGGCATCAAACCTTGAAGTGAAGGGAGACACCAAATCCCCTGAGACCCAGGCAGCGGCAGCCAAGGACGGGGCTGGGGGTGACAGCGAGGCCAAGTCTGATAACCCTACACCTGATGTCAAGTAGGCTCATCATATTGCTGTTCTTGAGAATGATTACTGGCATCAGTTGGCAGACTGGCAGCATGAGGATGATTATTAGCATCAATGGCAGCATCAGGATGCTTATTAGCATCAATGGCAGCATCAGGATGCTTATTAGCTTCACTGGCAGACTGACAGCATTAGGATGGTTGTTAGCTTCACTGGCAGACTGGCAGCATTCCTGGTTTCCTTTCATTCCGTGACCATTGTGACAGGGGCTTGCTGAGATGCTTGCACACTTGTAAAGCAATAACCAGCACTTTGTGAAGCAGACTTGCCAAACCTTGACCTCTCGAGCATTAGCCAGTCTTTGCTTGGTACGGCCTGGTAGGTCATCCCTCAGCGCAGCACAGCTCATCAAGGCTGGTGCCTGGTGCAGACACCACCTGCCTGAGCGCAGCGGTATGCTGCTGCTGGCGCCCAGGGCGAGTGGTGCCTGCATGGGTTAACATTGGTTGTCGCAGACACTTGGATCGAGGAAAGCTCTTTGCATGCTCCTTTCCTGTCCTGTTGCCAAACACTCCCTTGCATTGACATCCAAATGACTTTGGTAATGGGGGTGGGAGGGGGGTTGGGACTTGCTTGAGAAAGATTCCCTAAAACCACCCCATCATGCATGTAGTTTGCTGAGAAGGAGCATGTTAAGGAGTAGCCTTGACTGGAAATAGTTCAGACCTTTTAGTTTTCATTTATAGGCGAGGGAGAGGAAATAATTGTATCCATGTTCATTGCTCTGCTCTTGTTTATTTTGTTGCTGTGTTTATGGTTAGGATTTGTAGTCCTCAGTAGTGAGCATTTTGTGGCTTTTTGCCGTGGATATTTTTCCTCATAATGATGTATGTTATATGTCAAGAAAGTAATTTGGGTTGGGGAGGTGACGAGAAGGGAAGAGAATTTCTTTCCTTTGAACCAGCAACAACAACAAAAGGTGACTGGCTGCTTTTTAAAAAAGAAGGAGAAATTATCAGCTTCATTTAGACTTAAAATACACTTCAGTTTATGCCTATGCCTGGGGTAAGTTTGTCCAGTTTTGTTGTTGTTTGTTTTGGTGGAGTTAAAAAAAACATAGTTATGGTGGTGATCTTTGAGTGCGCTGATTTCCTTCAGGGCTGAATCCAAAGAGGAGCCCAACGCTACCACAGACGAGAAAGCCAAACCAGACAAAGACAAGGAGGAAAAGAAGCGAAGTCGCTCAAAATCTCCATCCAGCAAGAAGAGGGAGCGGTCCAAGAGCGGTGACCGGCGGCGTCGAGGCCGAAGTCGATCAGGGTGAGTGACCATGAAGTCGTGGAGGGGGAGTCTGCGTTTTGTCATCTCCTGGCTCCATCTCGTGTACGGTAGCTGTATTTGTACTAGATGGAGAGCAGTCAAGTTTCATCATTGAAAGGGGGGGGGGTATTTCTGTGGCTTTATGGAAATTTTCCTTTTCTTCTAGCAAAGTCAAATAACAACAAGAAAAAACAAGGGGATGGGAGGGGTTAAAAGTTGATGTGATTTTTAGGTTTGTCAAAGTGAAACTTAGATTCTGTCCTTGTTATGCATACTAGTTCCAATTTCTATCAGTCTTAATGGGTAAGAAAAGTGTTGGTAGCACAGCTTTACAATGTTGCTGGTTCGGATTTCAGGAAGTTGCTTCAGTCCCCTCGTCGTCCCCTTTGATGTAGGTGATACTGTGCTCTCAGTTGCATCCCGCAATGTTTGCTTTCCAAGGTTCTGAAACCTGCATAAGACAGAAACAAACTAAAGATTAAGAGGATTTCATTACAGAGGGTTACACTGGCATTAACTGTCAGATGTGATGGCATAGGAGAGTTGTATCTCCCTTGTGGATGGTAATAATTAAGTGTTTGCACTGTTGTGCATTTTGTCCACAAAGATTGGTCTTGGGTCATTCAGTTGGACCACACACACACACACACACACACACACCACACACACACACACACACACACACACACACACACACAGGGTACTTGCTCAGATTTCTTGTGTCTTGAATATTTTCTTCTTGTTTCCGTTGGGCATGCTACCCTGATACAGGCAGTGCTTGTTCCCTCCTTAATAATGCGTTCCCTTTTGCAGGTCCAAGTCCCGCAGAAGACACTCTCGCTCTCCCAGAAGAAGCTCACCTCGCCGAAGGTCACGCTCTCCACGGAGAAGGCCGAGCCCCTCGCGAAGGAGATCAAGGTCACCACGAAGGCGATCTCCTTCTCCCAGACGAAGATCACCTCGTCGACGAAGCCCATCCCCCAGGAGAAGGTCCCCCAAACGATCCTCACCCAGAAGACGCAGGAGGTCGGTGCAATAGTTGTCAGTGTGCACATACATGGATAAAGTTTTTTCAGTGTTTATGCATACGTCTGTTTTTGAAACTGCTGAGTGTTTGGTATTTTTGAGACCTTTGCGTATTGAACGGAATACTGCAACATCTTAGATCCAGTGACACCACTGTGTTCATTTTATACAGCGTTCGGACAGGGCGCAGCTTGTGTGGAGCGTGACAGGTCGATGGCGCTGAGCATAAAATTGCAATGTTTGAACAGAATGCTGAGCAGTTTGTACTTGTTGTTCCTTTCTTGGTCTTTTTTCAGGCTTGTTTCTTTGAAATTGGGCAGCAGCTCTTGTCTTGGCTGTGTGGTGATGTATGACTTCTGGTGACTTTTCAGGTCCAGTTCTGATGACAGTTCTAGTGATTCTTCGCCTGACAAGAAGAAGTCATCCAAGAAATCAAAGGTAAAGATTTTTAGTATCACATGGCAGTAGCTCTGGAATATTTCATGCAGATAATCATTAAACATACCCAAAAATTATAATTGCATTGGGTAATCTTTTGGTCTACAAAAAAAAAAAAAGGAAAAAAGATTCACATTCCTAAAGTAAGTTGTTGGTTATCAAATAACAGGATTTGACTGGCAACCTCTGGAACAGTAAACGTAAATTGGGTACAAAATCATTATGTCTCACTTCAGCTAGGTAAGCTGAGACTAGGTAAGCATGTTAACTTTGTCTGTGATTTTGAGACGCTGTTCAGAAATGAATTATTAGCCAAGATCAGACCCCAGTCCACAGATCTACTTTTTTTTTTTTTTTTTTTTAAATGCACTGCATCAAATACCCACAGACTGCAGCTGCCTGAATTTGTTTTGAATGTTTCAGAATGATGGCAAAGCTTCGGAGTCCCCTGAAAAGCAGGGCATCCAGCAGCGAAGGAACTATCGCACTCACGACGATGCTGGGTCTTCTTCCGGGTCATCTTCAGAGGAGGAGGAGCCAAAATGTGAGATCATTCTTTCATTTGTTTGACTGCATTATAGCAGTGACACTCACAATCTATATAATGTACTGTGATTTGTGCTGGGGACACAGCCATGTAAGAATAAGATAACTCTGAGGGTGTTTTTTTACTGCTGTTATTGTAGGAACAAAAAATGTACATATTGTGCTGTCATTTATCCTAGGAACACAGCCTTGTTGAGTCTCGCTTCTAAGAGATACTGGGGATCTTTTGCTGTAAATCTTGATGGATGCCATAACACTGATGAAGTTCTTGCGCATGCTTATTTCGTTACTGAACTTCTAGCCTAACTGATGAGTGGTGGATCTTCCTGCATCTGATTAGCGTAATTTTTGTTCAAACAGCCCAGAAGCATCGTCGTGAGCCCAGACGTAGAACACCTTCACCGTTTAGACGCCGCCGCTCACCATCTCCCAGACGTCGCCGACCATCACCACGGAGACGGACACCATCGCCACGGAGACGATCACCCCCACAACGACGCAGGACGCCTCCTCGCCGCCCCAGGTGTGTGTTTTGAGCATAGTGAACAGTATTCTGGTAAAAAAGAACAAAAAGTACATGAAATCCTGTTGCCTCTGCAGTTGATGTGGTAGCTGAAATGATTCATCTCTTTAGTTCGAATACAGTAAAAAGACATTTTTTTTGTTTATTGTGAGTGTGTGTGTGTGTGAAGTCTTTTTTTTCTCCCTTCTGTACCACATTTGAAAAAGCAAACATTAAGGGAACACACATGTATTAAGTATTCATGCAAAGCATCCCAGTGTTTGGGGATTGTGGGTGCGGAAGTGCAGGCCCCCTTTGCTGAAAACCCAGAGCTGTCAGCTGTGGCCTCTTTTTTAAGCCTGGAGTAGGTCGCAGCTTGCTTTGCATCTGCTGACGGAGAACCTGCCTTGCTAGTTTCTGCCTTCCCAGTTCATTTAGCTTCATTTTCCTCCCAATCCTGAAACGTAAGTGGCATGTGATAAACGGTGCATGGGGTTTGCGGTTTGGTGAATTTTGTTTCACCCTGATATGACCACCTTGCTAGACCGGACATTAAGTATCATCACTTAAGGCATGCTGGTCAGGCGCTTGGGCGGCTTTACCATCTGAATTACAGATGGTGACATTGATTGATTGATGATCGCTTATATAGCGCTATTCTCCGCTCTCTTGAGCAGACTCACTGCACTCGCATGTGGTTCTATGTGAGTGACTAGCTTTTCATAGCGCGTTTTTTGGATATCCACTGAAGTGGTGTACTTACAGCGCTGACATGGCTGGTGCCACATGAAACTGCAGCCGTCTCGGCGCTAGTTCTGGGTACATCATACAACCATGCAGCGTGTTCAGGTCAGCTAGCGGCATCTTCAAGTCAAGTTGAAACCGGAGGATCTCATTTAGAGGTGCTCAGGGTAGTGGCTTATAGCAGCATCTTTAGGTCCAGTTAAAGCCAGGTCTAAGTCTGAGGTGGCTAGCACCACCTTCATATGTAGCAGAAACCAGAGGGTCGGATTTAGAGGCACTAGGGTAAAAGCGAGTGGCATCTTCAGGTCATGTTGAAACCAGAGGATCTGTCTTGGAAACAGTAGTTTGTGGCTTCTTTGGGTCAGTTTGGTACCAGAGGATCCAAGTCAGCAATGAAGTCCAGGTGAAGCATTAAAGGCTATTGACAAAACAGTGGTGCTGCTGGCTTTGATGTCCAACAATGACCAACTAGTCACAAGTCGGGCTTTGGGTGTTTATCAGTCAGTCAAGGTTCTTGTGAACCAATGAACTTTAGCGGGTGACTTTACATGATTACCTTTTTTTACTCCATGATTAAAGTTTTTCTCATGTCCCTTCACAGTAATTGGGCGGAGGGGGTGGACTTCGAATGTATATTTTGGAAAACAATTTGCCCACACACTGTGTCACCTGGCGGAGTGGGTCTGCGACTTGCCAGGCAGGAAGGGGAGGGGGGAAAACAGAAGCACCATGTCTCCACAATTCCTCATGTCAAATGTATCGTTGTAAGAAGAGTCATGCACTTGTTGGTACGAGCGGATCAGACAGACCATGTGTAGCATCCACAGCAGGTTGAGGTTCACCTCATCCTGCATTAAACCCAACAGAAGGCAAGGCAGTTAAAACATGTACTTTGTTTTTATCTTGCTGAAGACCCGTGTCCTACCCTCAGCAACGAACGAATGTCCAACAGTGGGGGCATTCACAACCACAGAGGTGACTGAACGATCTTTCTCTCTCTCTCTTGATTTTTTTTTTTATAACACTTTTATTGACACTGTGGCATCATGTTTATTCAGATGCTTAATTATCTTTTCTCGTCTGGTCTTCATCTTGTTTGTTTTTTCTGTTAATTTCGTTTAGCACTTTGTTCTTTTCGTAGATTTACATCCACTTTGTAGAGTCATTGATATAAAGAGAGCTCAGCCATAACATGTTTCTGCTATTTTTTTCTTCCTGTTTTTGTTGTTGTTGTTTTTATTTGATTTGGTTGTTATTGTGGGTTTTGTTTATATGATTTAACAGTTAATTTTTGTTTGTTTGTTTTTACCACTTCTAACCAGTGTTTCTTCTGATGTGTCAGTGTTGTAAGCTAATCGGAATAGACTAAAATGGTTTCTTGTTCCATTATTGCTGTATCTTAAGCCAAGTATGAGTTCTGTTTCAAACTTTTAGTAACTGCCACCATGGGCTTTCTTGGTAACAAGCAAGCGGATAAGATCTGACATCGTCTATATAACATCAGTACTTCCTCCCATCTTTCTCTGACATTATTATTCAGTATTCAGAGTAAGGGAAGAGAACCTAGTTGGTGATGTCATGGTGCCTAAGCCACGGGAGCTCAGTGATGATGACTGTAAACTTGCCCCAGTCTCTTTGTCAGACTCAAAGAGATGGCAAAGTTAAGACAGAAATAAAGAGAGAATACTCAATAGTCCGTCCGCCTGCCCCCCCCCCCCAAAAAAAGCTGAACCATGGGTGTGATTTTGTGGCCAAATCGGGGTGTGGACTGTGGTGGTAATTGTTGTGTCTTGATGATTTGAAAGTAAGTGCTCAGAACCAGACACTGCATTATTTATTGACTTGCATTGGAAACGTCGTGGTCAGTGTTATTCAGCTGTCTGTAGCAGAAACAGTGACATTGAATTTTTATTGGAGACTGTGTATATAAATAAGACCTCTTAGAACTTTTCAGGATGACAGGTTCCATAGAGTGTTAAACTGTTATGCTTTTGTATTAGTTTTGGATAACTTCCAAAGTCACAGGCTTCTCAGAAAGGTTAAGAGTTTTCTTTTCTTCACGAGTTCTTGTCCAGATCGAATTTTGCAGAGTCCAAGTCAAAAAATGTTTTTTGTTCTGTAAATGTGGGCCACACATAGATGGGCAAAGTCATGCACAGTTGACTTTTTCTTCTCTTTGGCGTGTAGCTTAAGATGATTACTCACTTCCAGACTTCATAAACATTTAGCTCTGGCTTTTTCATGAAGACATGTAACTTGGATCTGTCATCATTTGGATGATGACGTATTTATTGTATGAAGTTCAGATTGTGCATGATTGTTCCAACTAAAGACATGGTCATGATCCTTTAATGGAGGTAATTGGCGCATTTTCTGCCTTTACAGACAACTTCAGGCATTACATTGACATTTTGGGGAATAGTTTTTAAGCAGTATCTCTCAAAGACTGTATGATGCCTTGGATCAAGCTTCACACGTTTTGATGATCATAATGAGTGTTATATGTCAGTGGAGTAATTATTGTGCTTAGTAATTTTACCTTGTAAGTTGAGTAGTTCACTAGCAGCATCTAGTTCATGACTAACCACTTAGTTTCACACTCATGGCAAAGAGAGATGCATCTTGTTGCTTTTGTTTTGCTCCCTAAAGGTTCTGGTGTCTGGTTCCCCAGACACAGTGAAAGTAAAATGCACCACACATTCATGCACACACACACACACACACACCAGATAATAAGTCTCTCGCATGCGCACACACACACACCAGATAATAAAAATCTCTCGCATGCACGCGCACACACACACACACCAAATAATAAAAGTCTCTCGCATGCACATACACACACACACTCACTCTTGCTCACTTACTATTTAAGTGATTATTTCTCTCTTTCAATTTAAAAAATAATAATTTTACTTTGTAAAGGACATATCCATTCATTTTTGGCTTGGCATTATGGTGAGCGTATTTGTGCTGGCACGCTTCAAGCACTGGTGGTAAATGCTGCCACATTTGCCTTTTACTTGCATGTTGACATTATGGTGAGCGTATTTGTGCTGGCACGCTTCAAGCACTGGTGGTGAATGCTGCCACATTTGCCTTTTACTTGCATGTTGACCTCCTCCCAGCCCCTCTGTTCCCCTGTTGTGGCAGCTGGGTAAGTGCTGTCAGGATGGTGTCTCAGTGAAGGTTCCGGCGTTTTATCCGGATCCACCGACGGTATTACTCAGGTAGCTAACTGGACATCTGTTGTTTTAGATAATGATATCGACATTTCCTTGTATTTTGCGTTTGTTAGCTTATAGCTGGTCGGATTTTTTGTCATGCCTGGTGCGTTATTTGCCCGAGAACCATTGTCATTTGTTTCTGTTGTGGCTGTCCAGACGTCGAACACGATCTCCTGCCAGCCCATCTCCACCTCCTAGGCGGCGGAGAACAGCATCCTCCGCTTCTCCCCCTCCTCGTCGCAGCCCCTCACCCCCGCCACGCCGCAGGGTCACCTCCCCGGTGAGGCGAACGCAACGTGATTCCAGCTCACCTTCTCCAGTGAGACCTCAGAAGATGCTGCCAGCATCATCACCTAATGATGAGGGGAGTTCCTCTTCTGGGTCGGAATCACCATCGCCAAGCCGGTCCAAAAAGTTGAAGGGGTCGTTGGAGGAAAAACCGGCACAGAAGACGGCAGAGGCTCCGGCAGGGTCATCCTCGGGGTCGTCTTCTTCAGGCTCCGAATCTCCACCACCATTCAAGAAACCTGTGCCTAAGCAGCGCTCTCCTTCTCCTGATAGTCGTCGCAGGCGCACATCTTCCGCTTCTTCCCCTCCTCCCGGCGATCGGCGTAGGCGTATGTCTCCATCGCCCAGCAACAGGCGCAACAGAAGAGCTTCACCCGAGGAGAGAAGTCGCAGGTCGCCACCTCGTCGCAGGGGTGACTCTCCTGTGTTCATGGTCGACAGGAAAGGTGGTCGGCGCTCCCGATCCCCTCCCCTCAGGGGACGAGGCCGGTCTGACACCTCCCCTCCTCCGCGCCTCTCTCGCTCGTCCCCTTCTCCTAGGCCTCGCCGCAGGGAGCCACAACGAAGCCCGTCCCCACCCCAAGCCAGGATGAGGCGCAACTCCTCGCCCGACTCACCCAGGGGGAAGTTGTTTGGTGCCCCTAATGCCAAACACTCGGCTTCGGATTCCTCCCCAGAGAGAGACCGACCCAGCAAGAGGGGCGCCAACGCGGCCAGACAGGTCTCCAGAGAGGCCCGCAACTCTGAGTCCCCCCAGAGACGATCCAAACCTGCTCGGAAACGGTCGCACTCCTCCAGCAGTTCTGAGGGAGACGACAAACAGGCAGCAGCGGGCAGCCGGGAGGAGGAGAAAAGCAAGAAGCAGAAACGCTCCAGCTACTCCTCAAGCCCCGAAGCCCGCAGACCCGCCATAAGAGATGGAGGGGACGAGGGGGATGGGCACCGTCGCCTCTTCTTGGTGAAGAAGGATGAGTCACTGAGGAAGGAAGAGGACAGCGCAATGAAAAATGGCAGCGATGTCCGAAACGCCAAAGCTAAGTCGGGCAGCGAGTCAGAGGTGAGCCACTTTCATTTCTTTGTCAGCCTGTTTTGGGTTGTTCCAGGTCATTCCCATGTGTTTTTGTATTTTTCCACGTTGACTCATCAGTACACGTTGGAAAGTAAAATGATAAATTCAGTGTGTTTTGATGAACTTAGCACAAGTTGGAAAGTAAGATAATAAATTTAATGTGTTTTTATCAACTTAAATATACATCGGAAAGTAAAATCATCAGTTCAGTTCAGTACATGTTTATCAACTTAGTACAAGTTCGAAAGTAGAATCATAAATTCAATGGAGGGTTTTAATTTTTTTTATTAAGTACATGTTCAAAAGTAAAGTCTGTGTTTATTGACTTCGTACAAGTTGAAAAGTAAAATCTTAAATTTAGTGTGTTAAGTATGTTGATAATGAAATCATAAATTCAGTATGTGTTTATCAGCTTTATTAAGCAAACATTGGAAAGTAAAATCATAAATTCTGTAATCAGTTGAGTGCACTATATTGCAAAATGTTTCCTGTCTAATGTTTTTTTCCTCCAGATTTCATGCATGTATGTGGAAGAATTTCTTTAATAGTGTCATTTTTGGAAAGATTTATTGTTAGAGGTGTGGTTTTAAGTGTAAAGTAACTGATGTTCGATGCATTGGTTTTAAGTGTAAAGTAACTGGTGTTCGAGGCATGGTTTTAATTGTAAAGTAACTGGTGTTGGGGGTGTGGTTTTAGATGTAAAGTAACTGATGTTAGAGGTATGGTTTTAAGTGTAAAATAACTGGTGTTGGCGGTGGTTTTAAGGGTAAAGTAATTGTGTTCAAGGTGTGGTTTTAAGTGTAACTGGTGTTCAAGGTATGATTTTAAGTGTAAAGTAACTGGTGTTCAAGGTGTGGTTTTAAGTGTAGAGCAACTGACAGTGAGTGACTGCTTGGGGAGGGGGCCAACTTTTTTTTTTTAAGAGCCAAGAAAATGTGCACACAGCACACTCTCTGTGAGAACATTAGTCATTTTCCTTGCTTTGTGATCGTGGGTGATAACATTGTGCCAGTCACTGAGTCAGAACAGACTTGAGCCGGTTGTCACGTACTGTATAGCTGATAACATTGTGACAATCGGAACAAACTTGCTAAACCAGTTGTCATTGTGACCATGTTGCTCCAGGGCTCCGACTCAGACCCAGCAGCCAAGAAGAAGAAGAAAAAGAAGGATAAGAAGCACAAAAAGCACAAGAAGCACAAGAAACACAAGCAGAAGAAAGCCAAAGATGGAAAAGACAGTGAGGTGAGTGTTCTGGCTCTTTCCTCTCAGAAACAAGGTGCTGAAGGGGGATGCTGTTCCCAACTTTGCCTGTGGTCCTTTTGCCAGTAACCGCTGGTACAGTAAAGCGCCAAGTTACTTACGTACTTATAGGAGGCTGCCGTAACTGTGGGTAAAATTAGGATAATGCGTTTGTGTGGAAAAAAGGGTAGAAGGTATGCAGAATAGGTTCAGGGCGAGCTGTGCAGTGGTTACAATCAGAAAAACAACAACTGAGCAGCATTCTTTGAATACAGTGCTTCAACCACAAGCCACTGTAAGTGGGAATGTTGATGCGCAGAAGCCCTGAAATAGGATGCATGCATAAATAAAGTGGTTTTGTGTTACTGCCAGAGAATGTCAAGCTGGCCCTGAAGTATGATGATGTGTGGATAGACGAAGTGGTTTTGTATTACTGTTAGAGAATATTATGCCAGCTTTGAAGTGTGATGTGTGGATAGATGAAATGAGTAGTCATTGCTTTGAAAAAAAACAAAAAACAAATCATGTTTTTATAGGGTTCTGATGGAGAAGAGAGCTTGGAAGAGTTGGACCATCAGCAAAATTGGGGTAGATGGGTAAAATCGTATCAGTGAAGAAAAAACACTCATGTTTTTGTAGGATTCTGATGAGGAGAGCCTAGTAGATTTGGAGTGTCGGAAAAATCAGGGTAAATCAGTGAGGGAAAAAATCATGTTATTGTGGGGTTCTGATGAGGAAGAGTTAAACAAAATAGGGATAAATCAATAAAATCACTTTAGTGAAGAAGAAGAAAGAAAAAAGCCTTCATGTTTTTGTTGGGTTCTGATGGAGGATCAGCAAAACTGGGGTAAATCGGTAAAATCTCTTTAGTGAAGAAAAACACACCATGTTTTTGTAGGGTTCTGATGAGAAAAACAGCCTGGAAGAGTTGGAGGATCAGCAAAACGGGGGTAAATCGGTAGAATCTTTTCAGTGAAGAAAGAAAGAAAAAAACATTATTATTTTGTGTGTGTGTGTAGGGTTCTAATGAGGAAAGCAGCCTGGAAGAGTTGGAGGATCAGCAAAATTGTGTAAATGAGTAAAATCAGTGAAGAAAAAACACCATGTTTTTATAGGGTTGTGATGAGGAAAACAGCCTGGAAAAGTGGAAGAGTTGGACAGTAAATGAGTAAAATCACTTCAGTGAAGAAGAAAACGCCATGTTTTTCTAGGGTTCTGAGGAGGAAGAGAGCCTGGAAGAGCTGGAGCGTCAGCTGCGTGAGAAAGCCCTTCGCTCCATGCGTGCCAAGATGGGAGGAACCCCTACCAACGGAGATCGCACCAAGGCTGCCGCTGCCCCAGCCGACGGGTCCAGCTCTGGTGACTGACAGCTTCGCTGCCCTGATTCAGTACCGGGATGATAGGGCATCAGTCAAGGTGCCGCTTTTAACAGATGTGCGTGAGGGTAGAGCTCATTGCAGCAGCGTGCTGGGTTGGCCCCTTTGTTGTTCAAGCCCTCGTGGTGGGGACATTTGTGGAATTCTGTATCAGAAGTCAGATGAATACTATTAAATGAACCATACATGTATGACTTGAGTGACTGAGCTGTTGTTCCTGTACAGCTAATGTCAGGCTACAGTGAGCAGTTGACTATAGCTTTAGGATGATGATTAAATTTCTTCTTGCTTTTGGTTCACTTTAGGTTTGATTTTTAAAAAAATATTTAAAAAATGCTTTCCACCAAGGCAGTTTTTGATTTTGATCAGGCATCTTGCTTTAGTGAGGTACCGTTTACTAGGATGTAGGATTATGTTATTATGACGTTAACATGTTTGACCTATTGATCAGTCGGTATTTTGCCTTTCTTTTTGTTTCAGGTTCATCGTTAGTGTTGCAGTATGTACTCATTGCTTAAGAGCACATCCTCAGAACTTGGGAGGGAGGGATCAAGGGACATGCCTGCTCTTAGTCTTAGCCTCAACGGGACAGGGTGTGCGTGACGTGTACAGTTGCTCGAGGAAATGAAGTATGGAACTGTGCAGGCTCTTTCTCAGTGAGCTTGCGCCAGCCTGTTTTACATCAGCTTTTGCATTCATGCGTGCACTTTTGATCAGTGTTGCCAGCAGAGGCTTGATCAAGGGTCTCTTCTCATTTCCTCTCTGATCAGTGTTGCCAGCTGAAACTTGATGAAGGGTCTCTTCTCATTTCCTCTCTGCTCTCTGATTAGTGTTGCCAGGAGAGGTTTGATGAAGGGTCTTTTCTCATTTGCTCTCTGGTCAGTGTTGCCAGCTGAAACTTGAGGAAGGGTCTCTTCTCATTTCCTCTCTGCTCTCGGGTCAGTGTTGCCAGCTGAAACTTGATGAAGGGTCTTTTCTCATTTCCTCTCTGATCAGTGTTGCCAGCTGAAACTTGATGAAAGGTCTTTTCTCATTTCCTCTCTGCTCTCTGATCAGTGTTGCCAGCTGAAACTTGATGAAGGGTCTCTTCTCATTTCCTCTCTGCTCCCTGATCAGTGTTGCCAGCTGAAACTTGAGGAAGGGTCTCTTCTCATTTCCTCTCTGCTCTGCTGAGAGCTGATCTTTGATCTTGAAATGTAAGACCGGCAGGCCTTTTTGGCAGAGCTCCATCTCCGTTTTTCAAAACCTCCCATTCTCCATCTACCCACTTCCAGGTTAAAGTTTGTGGCCATTTCACTGTTGCATTTTGGGAAGCACCGCCAGTCACAAACTTGAAACTGGGTGATGATTTTATGACAAAAGCTTACAGTTGACATGAAAATGGGAGAATCCTTGTGACAAAATAGTGAAGGTTAAAAGATGACTTCATAAAATAAGATTGAGCCGTTTTATTTGTGCCAAGTGATAGTGATACACAAGAAAATTTGGATGGTTTGGGCAGTGATTCATGCACACATTTGGATGGTTTGGGCAGTGATTCATGCACACATTCGCACCTTCCTACAAACTGACTGTCTAACCATCCAAAACAAAGAAAACTGCATGGATTTATCACATCAGGACTTTTAACCAAAACTCATCAAATGTGCGCAAAACCATTCTGCTGCCAGATTAAGAGTATTTTTATTGTTTTATCACTAACTAGCAGAATGCTCACTTTGCCACAGTGGAAGAATGCTCACAGTTCTTCCACAGGGATGGAAGCGCTGAAGCTATTTTCTAAGATACGGGTGTTGACGCAGACATGCCCACAAAAAACAATAACAAAACCCACTTACACAGAAACTATAAATGGATATAAGAATGTGTACAAATACATATGCTTGTAGACTTAAAAACAATCCCACACAGGGAGAATTTAAGTACATTTAGTGAAAATATTTAAATTTCACACAGCCACAGCATTGGAGTTTGAACAGCTATCAAAATGTTCCACAGTAAGATGGTATGAACACTACCACACCGTAACAGTTTACATTTGACTAAAATTTCGATAGCTCAGCTAAATACAATATGACAACAGCAGCAATTGCTTTGAGGGCTGGTTGCCTTATTCAATTTAACTTGTTACTTTGATTTCTATATCAGTTCGGAGGTTGCTAGTTCTGTGTGTTTCATTTGGAGGCTGGGGTCGGAATAGCATCATTTCAGTACATGTGAAAATGTCTGACAGCAAGGGAAAAGATATAGAGCAAGTCTTGCAAAGCGAGTGATTTGTATCATTATATGTTTGATGTAAATTTTGGATTGCAACGTTTCCTTTGCCTGCACTTGCAGGTGCTTGTTCAGAAGGACGTTGCAGGTTGTCACATTATCATTTGACTTCTGGTGGTGTGCGTACCGTACTGATTGTAAATACTTGATTCATGTGCACGTTCCCTCCTCTCCCCACAGCCTCCCTCCCACTCTCAGAACCCCTGTTTACAGTAAGTGTTGAGGTTGTCCCATGCATCTCTGGACTTGGATGTGTGAAAGGCTGCATGTGTTGAGAGCGTTTTTGGTCATTGGCGATGCGACAGTGTCATATTTTCACTTCTCGGGCAGGTTGGGAGTCGGGCTTGTCAGTAAGTTTATGGAGATCGCTGTGCTTAGTGTGTCTCTGTCTGAGTTTGAATTTTTCCCTGAAGCGTTTTGACTGTCATGAGAAGTCACGGGAGCCTGTGTAATGATGAGTGTTTATCCATCTGTCCAACTGTGAGGCCATCTAGTACAGTAGCTTTTGTGAAGTGTTGCCAGTTTGCATGGCAATAATAATGTATATGTGCACCTCCCCAAATGAGCACAGGGTGCGTACATTCAAAATACAAGTAAATTAGATCAAGACTGTATACTCTGTCGCACCCTCTGTCTGTCTTACTCGCATGCACACACACACATTTGGATTAGTCAAAGAGTGCCTGTTGAGATTTACATTTTCATACCAGGGCAGCTTCAGTCACCGTGATCTGATTTCAGGGTCACGTGAACACCAGAATTGTAGCACTAAGTTCAGGTTTTGCATGGTGGCTACATGACGAGTTCATGCACGTAATAATATGCTTCTCATAATTTTAGTGTGTATTTAAGTGAGATGTGTTTCCAGATTTAGCAAAGACTTCAACCCAGGGCTTTCCTTAGAGATCATTTAGGTACGGAGCTCCACTTTTTATCACATCAGTTCTGGTGGGCATGGTCAGTTTTCAGGGGCGCATTTTTGTTGGAAAGGCAGGATGAAAAGTTGTGTGTGCAACAACTTACCATGCAGTTGAGTTCACACTTTCTGTGATTGTTATCTGCATGGACATGAGCATATGGATTTATGTAGCTGCATAGATATGATCCTGCCGATTTATGTAGGTTTGACATACACAGAGAGGTAAAGAACACTTTTCCTGCTTTGACAAAAGCTGTAATGTTTGGGGGTTGTCAAATGCTGTTTAAACTAGATATTTGACCCTTTGTTGTGCCTACACTTTCATACTGGTTTTGGTGACCTTGTCCTTTAAAAAAAAAAAAAAAAAACAGATTGCAGGAGAGTTTAACCAGCAACATTCCCCCTCCCCCTCCCCCCCAAAAGGAGTAGTTTTGTATTTTCCCATTTTGAATGCGAGTTATGGAGTATTTGCTCTGTGCTGTATTGTTCTTGTTGATGCATAAACTACTGATGGTTGAGTTGATAATGATTGGTAATAATACTTTTATTGCACCCCTTCTATTTTATGATGCTTGTTTTAACATTCTGAAAAGGTACATAGTAGCCAGGTTAATTTTATGGACCCCCCACCCCGCCCCGCCCCATTTTCACCACCCTCTCATTGGTCTGACTTGTTTCAGCAGGTTTTGTACAGGTTGTTTGATGTTCTTTTAGCTTGTTGCATAAAATTCTCCATCAGAAATGTTACATGTTCAGTATGTTTGCCATGAAGTCTGTGTGTAGAGGTGTTTTTATGGATACTGAATGATTAAAGTTTGTCCAAAAACCATCGCCTGACTTGTTTGAAATGAGTGACATGCTTCAGTTTTTACGTAGAACTGTTTGTGGCGTATCTTTGAAGTGTCGGCTTTGTTTATTCAAGGAAGGACAATTGTTCGACTAGCTTGCGAGTCAGAAAACATCTTCAGTTTTCTTGGCCGTGATCTGTGCAATGTCTTTTAAGCTTTGCATCACAGTCACTTCCATTAAAAAATGCACATCAAGCAAAAATGGCAGGTGAACCTTTAATAAGGTGATTGCAAGAGCGACTGCTTTACACTAGGAAGTTGAGCAAAAACAGGTGTCCTAGCCCTAGCAGTGCATTGTGCATTTTTGTCATTGCTGAATATTTTGACCATTGCCATCTTTTTATACCAGGAAACGGAGAAAAATAGCGAAAACCTGGGTACTGTCCATGTGTGTTCTGAGTCACCACCGTATTGAATTGTGGAAGTTTGGCAACTAGAATTGGCCTTGCAATAGCACTGTGGGCAGTAGCTGAATGGACATTTTAGCACTACAAAGTGCTGTGTAGGGGACAGGTTCAAAACCCCCGATAGGCAATTGCTGTGCATCTCTAACCAGTACGCCATCCATGCATCCATTTTATTGTATAGTTTGGAAATTGTCAGTTTGGACATGCATACACCATACATATATACACACAAACAACAAAATATGTCTGCTAATATTATAATTTTCAATAAAACCAAAAATAGGAGTGATCACATGACTTTAGAACACCAACAATCTTATCAAAAGACAAATGTAAGGGGGGGAAAAACATGGCTGACTTTGAAACAAGATCTAACTATTGCATCTGGTTTCAACAAAACAAGCTGAAAATGAACAAAAGGGGATTAACAAGTAGCAAGAGCAAAATACCAGGTACTAAAGAAAACTGATTCACAAAAACAAAGGGGAGTGAATAAATGTTTTGAAGAGTTGATCTCCCTTGAACATCTAAACAAAGTTGAGGTCACTGAAAGTCCACTGACTAAAGCTGAACAAGTCCTGCCATCCAGCAAAATGTGATTACATATAAAGTGTCCAAGAAAATCACCTTAACGGCGGTCTGGGAGCTGTGGCCCAGACTAGCACTTACTATTGCATGAGCTCCTATTTTTCCTTGTGCACCATGCCACCAGTGATTTGATACATTTTCTTTTCATTATAGCAAATTCTTAATAGTGTGCACTGACTTTTCATATTGTGCCGTTCTGGTAGAAGGCTGCAGCAAAACTGATTCAAAAGCAACATCAAGCAAAGCAAAACGAGGTAACTGCACTCCACAAAGCTGCTTTTTTTCTTCTCTTTTAAAATCAAAGGGGTGTCGTCTTTCATTAACACAAAACAGACGTAAATTAAAACATTACTGCCAACCTGAGAGTAGAAGGTGTCCACTGTGCACCTGACTGCATGGCACTTTGTTCAGAACATGGCAAAAGAAAACAAAATTTATTTTTATCACAAAAATGATTTTAGCAGTAACACGACATTGTAACCAATTTCAACACCTCCACACTCCCTCCCCCCACACACACATATTCTCACATTACAAGTCTTGCTTTCTGGCACCTCTTCAAACAAACTCTGCCAGAACTGGTTACGCCCTCTTTATCTCTGTGCAGCTGTCTGCCGATGCTAGCAGCACCCTCGGAAAGGTTTGGGTACCCAAAAACAGGAAGCAGCACAATGTTGATGCACACATCATGACATGTAAACATGACGTGCATCAGCTCCATGTAAAAAAGACTTCCATCTTGATTCAAACGATTTTGGTTTTGTTTGTGATGACATTAGCAATGTGGATGGTTATAAAATAAAATCAAATCAGATTTAACAGCTAAAAAAATTGTCTGTTACAAAGCTACTGCTATTTGAGCACCAATGAAAAACTATTTGTTGTGACATTAGCAGTGTGGATGGTAACAGAATTTTTTAAAACAAAAACAAAACGCTTTGTTACAAAGTTACTGCTATTTGAGCACCAATGAAAAACAGTTTTCGGACTTCGAGGCATGTGGCATAACCAATTAAGGCAGTAAGCCAGCTTGGAATCTGACATACTATATGCAAGAAAGCTCTTTCATGTGCAAGCAAATCACTACCAGCTAAATGAGTACAAAATTGTTACTGACAAAAACAGTCATGCTGCTAGTTCAGTATTATTTCCCCATACATGAGTTACGCAAAATGAGGGATGAAAAAGGAGAAGCCACAACATTCTGTGTGTTCAATTGTTTGCTTTTGTTCAACTGCTCTTTGGAATGACAAGAAAACACCGGTTATGGCCAGTCAGCCCAAAATGAGCAAATTTATGGGTTTGACAATTATGCATTTCCCACCTGGCCTACATCCAGCATCCACTCATCCGTAACAAATCAAAAACATTCAGCAGGTAAAACTGGAAATGATGGTCGCAAGTATTGTGGAACGCAGTGTCTTCAACCCTGTCGGCACATGAGCAAAACCTTTATTAATGCCGAGCTAACCATGAATGTGACACAGATCATGATAATAAATTCATGAAATCACTGTTAACAGCCAGATTCACCGCTCATATGGCAAAACAGCAGCAAAATCTCACAGTTTTTAGGACAAAATAAAGTATCACAATCTCTAAAAGAGAACAGAGAAAGTTGAACAATTCAACAGCATCTCTACCAAAAAATTAATTTTTTTTACGCTGAAAGATATTAAAGAACAAAAAAACAACGCTATTTATTAGGACAAAACACAGCATGTGAATTTTCAGGGGTAATCCCCTTGATCAAGCTACAAAACAACACTTAAATGTGAGGGCATCGTTATGATAAGATGGGATTGGCAAAGCTCTCTCCATCTGCTTACAGGATGCAGTAGCACTTCCTGCTTCAATTCCAACTTCTCACAAATTCCTACACAATGACCGAATGAACATCTCAAAAGTAGCAATTTTTTCACTTTTTCTCATGTACTGTTCTTGGAGTGAAACTGCAGCGAAAGGGTTAAAGAGAAATTTACATCAGAAAAGAGTGTTATCTGGAGGGTCCCAGCTTCCTTGTCTTATGGCAGTTCCAGGGTACAAGTTAAAGTGGACTCCAAGCAAAGACGCAAATGGGCCTGAAAAAGCAGAAAAGGTGGAACAATGCTTCCATATGCAGACTGGAAATGTGGAAAAGGTGGAACAATATTTCCATTTGCAGAATGAAAAGGTGGAACAATACTTCCATTTGCAGACTGAAAATGTAGAAAAAGTGGAACAATACTTCCATCTGCAGACTGGAAATGTGGAAAAGGTGGAACAATACTTTCATCTGCAGACTGTAAAGGTGGAACAATACTTCCACTTGCAGACTGAAAATGTAGAAAAGGTGGAACAGTACTTCCATTTGCTGACTGGAAATGTGGAAAAGATGGAACAATACTTCCATTTGCAGACTGTGTATGGTTGTTCTATCACTATTTTATGCAACAAAATGTTTGACAAACCAGACCATAAATTGACTAAAAAATGTCTGTGACCACTTCTGATTCCATTCCTATTGATAGAGCCCTGGTGCCTCTTTGCTTGCGGTCCCCTTTAATTGCACACAATCACATTAGCGTCCTTTTTAATTGTACACAATCACATTTCCCCTTTAAATATACACAGTCACATTGGCACACACACACACAGCTGATGATAATGACATAGATACTGTTTTTCTTTTCCAGATATATATGTATCCATGCTGAAACAGAAGGCCCATTTTTTGCAGATATACATATGCATCTCCTTTAATTGCACACAATCACATTTTCCATTTAAATATATACACAGTCACATTAGCGCACACACACAGCTGATAATGATGATGATGATAAAGACAATAAAAGTGCAGTTACTTTTTTTCTTCTTCAGATATATATATCCATGCTGAAACAGAATGCCAATTTTTTTGGCAGATGTACATATCCATCCTGCAACAGCATGCTCATTAAGCAGAAGTCCTGCCACGTCTTCTGCATTGGGCGACAGCCAGTATTCTGCCACACTGTTCCCTTCAGTGCGTCAAGCTTTCAAGGAACCATGTTCCAGAAATACGTACCACCATCAGCACCAGATAGTGCTTTACCTTGTTGCCAGGGCAACGGTGAGCACCCCAAAATGCAAAACTTGACACATGTTGTATCATAAATGCACAGGAATGAATTACGAACATGGCAAACAGGGCTTTAATTAGATACAATAAGTAAACATTTTGCTTTACATCCAGAGGTGTATTAGAAGCAAAAGGATACATGTATATGGTGTAGACACATAATTTCAATTCTAAAGATACATGGTGCAGACACACAGTCAAATCGTAAAGATCAATTTCAACAGCACAAAAATTGGCATGTGAGACAAATATGAGACAAAAAGTCTGGGTAAAATCTCAGTGAGCTCATTGAAGGAAACGTACACTTAAAAAATGCTTCAGTTCTAAAAATTCAGCTGCACAAAATGTGCCTATAAAAACAAGAGACAAAAAGTCTGGACCAAATCTCAATGATTTCATTAAGGAAGTGCACACTTCTAAAATGTGTTTCTTATAGCGGTTGGTAATGTCACATAAAACTTAGACAAGGACCCTTTTCTCACTGTACATTTCAGTTCAAGGACAACTTCTGACCTAGGTGATCATGAAAACCCGTAAGTGCTCAACCCTGTCTCAGAAGCGTCTCCAATTTTGCTTTGGAAATGGTTCTACTTGTTTAACAGATCATGACCCCATCTTACCACTTCAAGGTAGACTCTTGCCCTCTGACCTTTTCCGCTCCTGACCCTATCCTTCAGGTCAAACTGGTTGTGTAGTGCACTTGGCTTTGTTCCCACAGGCAGTGCTTTGAAATCCATTACGCTCACACATGTGGTATGACAAGACAAGAACATCACTTACTGGTGCTGCTGGACTCGATACGCGTGTAGTATGTATACAGACCTATCCCAGGGAAGAGCATCATTTACTGGTGCTGCTAGACTTGATACACGTGTAGTATGTACACAGACCCATTCCAGACAAGAGCAACATTTACTTCACACCTTCCTCCAAGTCCAAGAGTTCTTTTGAATGTGTCAGTCCAGTTGCCAATTTTGATGTTATTGTGTACCTCTGAGCTATGGTGGTTCCCAAACAGTATAATTGACACACTGATGTCCAAAGCCCCAAACAGTGAAACTGATGCAAGTGACTCTGTTATTATGTGTAGCCCCCACATTTTCCTGTCAAATAGAATATAAAACTACGTTGACTTCCAAAGCCCCAAACAGCAGATGTGTCTCCAAAGCCCCAAACAGCAGATGTGACTCCAAAGCCCCAAACAGCAGATGTGACTTCCAAAGCCCCAAACAGCAGATGTGACTCCAAAGCCCCAAACAGATGTGACTCCAAAGCCCCAAACAGATGTGACTTCCAAAGCCCCAAACAGCAGATGTGACTTCCAAAGCCCCAAACAGATGTGACTTCCAATGCCCCAAACAGCAGATGTGACTTCCAAAGCCCCAAACAGCAGATGTGACTCCAAAGCCCCAAACAGCAGATGTGACTTCCAAAGCCCCAAACTGCAGATGTGACTCCAAAGATGTGACTTCCAAAGCCCCAAACAACAGATGTGACCCCAAAGCCCCAAACAGCAGATGTGACTTCCAAAGCCCCAAACAGCAGATGTGACTTCCAATGCCCCAAACAGCAGATGTGACTTCCAAAGCCCCAAACAGCAGATGTGACTTCCAAAGCCCCAAACAGCAGATGTGACTTCCAAAGTCCCAAACAGTAGATGTGACTTCCAAAGCCCCAAACTGCAGATGTGACTCCAAAGATGTGACTTCCAAAGCCCCAAACAACAGATGTGACCCCAAAGCCCCAAACAGCAGATGTGACTTCCAAAGCCCCAAACAGCAGATGTGACTTCCAAAGCCCCAAACAGCAGATGTGACTTCCAAAGCCCCAAACAGCAGATGTGACTTCCAAAGCCCCAAACAGCAGATGTGACTTCCAAAGCCCCAAACAGGGTGTGACTTTCAAAGCCCCAAACAGATGTGACTTCCAAAGCCCCAAACAGATGTGACTTCAAAAGCCCCAAACAAATGTGACTTCCACAGCCCCAAACAGCAGATGTGACTTCCAAAGCCCCAAACAGATGATGTGACTTCCAAAGCCCCAAACAGTAGATGTGACTTCCAAAGCCATAAACAAATGTGACTTCCAAAGCCCCAAACTGATGTGACTTCCAAAGCCCCAAACAGCAGATTTGACTTCCAAAGCCCCAAATAGATGTGACTTCCAAAGCCCCAAACAGATGTGACTTCCAATGCCCCAAACAGATGCAACTCCAAAAGCCCCAAACAGTTGATGTGTCTCCCAAAGCCCCAAACAGCAGATGTGACTTCCAAAGCCCTAAACAGATGTGACTTCCAAAGCCCCAAACAGATGTGACTCCCAAAGCCCCAAACAGATACAACTCCCAAAGCCCCAAACAGCAGATGTGACTTCCAAATTTGGTAGAAAATGCTGTTTGAAATACATTTTTTCATCTTTTAGTTTTTACACATGTTAACTGTGATCCTTGACACTGAAGCAGGACAGTAGCTGTACATGTGTGACATAGCTGTTTCACACCCTGTGACACTGAAATGACACCAAGCGGACAGTACTGCTTTTGCATCAACATGAGGATTATCCTGAAATCATCATTCACAATAATAATGTGCAGCACAGATTTAATTATCAGTATCAAATACAACTTCCACTTCAGCTACCTAGCAAATGATTTGTCCGTCTCAAACCGTATTTTGTCTACATCAGTTATGAAAAACAATCTCCCACAAAAAATGCGTAATCATGCATGTACATGATGTATGCAAATGCACACTCAAGGAATACAGTAAATTGCCACAGTTCTAGCTTTTACAATACAACTTTATTGCTAAGTGCCAATATAACTGCTTTGTGGTGCCAATACAACTGCTTTGTGGTGCCAATACAACTGCTTTGTGATGCCAAGTACACTCATCCCACATTCACGCCAATCATCAAACATCATTAACATACAACAACAGCAAACATTGGAGTAAAATGTCATCAAAAAATAAATACATGAGAAATCCAACTGACATCAAGCTGTGCATATCACATCAAAATTGCCTATTTACGAGATCCACCTCATAAAAATTACTGTTCTAATAAAAGCAATTATATTTTTTTTAACCCTGGCCGCCCACTATCCCATTGTGACCCTAACCGCTCCAATGATCACACACACCTGGAGCATCCCTGCCTGGACTCAGCTGATGTAATGTAGAAGTGGGCCTGGTGTAGCTCACCAGTCATCACTAGCCCGTTTTACTGTTCTAAAGTTAGAACTATGGCATGTTACTTTAATCTGTGAGTATACACCTGTTGCAAACAGGCATCACAAGTCTACCAAACTCGGGAATCAAAGGAGAGAAAACCTAATCATACTGATACACACACACACACACACACACACACACACACACACACACACACATATATATATAATCACAGAAAAAGTTGGGTTATTTGTCTTTGGTCAAATGACCTTCCCAAGGTCCAACATTTTCATTGTTTACAGCAACATCCTGCTTCAGAATCCCACTCTACATGATGACTCACATTTAAAGCAACAGCTGATTAATAACTACCTGTTCTTTGCCAATACCTATGCCCTTGAAAAAAATACACTGTGTAGTTTACATCATTGATAGATACACATTTTTATCCAGTACAATTATTTCCATATATAATCAGCTACAGCATAGTAACAAACAAACTGTAACAAACAAGTGTGTAACTGACTAGCATAAAAGACTTGCCGCTAACCGGGAATGAGATCCTGCGTTGTACATATTACAACCTAGGCCACACGTGTCTCTACTTTGTTGAAAAGAGATCCGCACTTCAGGTCAGAATTGTGGAAGCAGGCTGGGGCTGGGGCTATGAGCTTCCCTCGAGTTGCTGTGCAGCAGTCTTGCTAAGATTAAGAACAAACGCCTGATTCTGAGCTGAGACAACAGCCTTCCGTACCGCCGCTGTTGTAACTGTGGTTATATTCTCTAGCAGAGACGCCATTTGTTCCTGATTCACATTCCACTGATAATAATTATTCTGCAGAGGAGATACTATACAAAGCAACAACAAAACCAAGACCAAAAAAAAAAAGAAAAAAAAAAAAGTAAATGAATTGGTGTTTTATGCCCAGTCAACCAGTGCGGTTATATCAGGGTCATTGCAAAAACACAGAGACAAGAAGTATTTTTGACGCACTATCACAGATAACAGGACTACTTTTCTCGCTAGGATCATCTGGGCTGAGACCTGTCCTGGAGCTGAGCTGTTGGCTGCGGCTCCTGACGGGCGTCTCCCACTGGTCTGGCGGAGTAAATGGCCACCCCCAGCATCACGCTCACAAAGGCCAGGATGTACAGCGCATGAAACTGTGAACAGAGAGCATTACAGTGAAACCCCTCTGTTAATTTAAGACACCCCTCAAAATCCAGCAACTGGCCTTAAAAGAGCCCTGGGTCAGGGGTTTATTTACATGGAAATGTATGGAACGTAATGTTAAAGGGTATCTATAAAGCGCTTATGTCTAACTTGAGCATGAAGTGCACAATACAAAAGCAATTGGGTCAAACAAAAATGCATACAGAACCAAGAGCACAATGAAACCCTACTAATTATATAAATACAGACACTACAACACTTCATTCATCATCTTTCTCATCACTTCCAACACACATGTACACACACACAATGCCCCTTTGCCCCCACCCCCACCCCAACACACAAACAGGTAAGGCATTCAGAGATCTATTTATTAGTGTTCAGAGGAAAAGAGATAGGTCTCAAGGGCGGATTTAAATGATGCCATGGAAGAAGAGCGTCAGACAGAGCAAGGCAGATTGTTCCAGAGCAACGGTGCTTAACAGAAGAAGGCACATCAACCAAAAGACTTGAGATGAGCAGACGAAAGAAAAAGGAGTTGAGCATCAGCAGATGAGCAAAGATGGCCAGATGGAACATACAGCTGGATGACATCGGAGAGATAGGAAGGGGCTTGGTTGTTCAGTGATTTAAAAGTGAGAAGAACAGTTTTGTACAGAATACAGGATCTGACAGGAAGCCAGTGCAGAGCATGAAGGGTCGGACATATGGGGTCGGACCTGGCAGAACGACAGATGAAGTGGGCATCACCCTTTTGAAGTTTACAGATGAGGAAATACATAAAGGGCAAGGTCTTGTGAAAAAATGGCTGGTCTTCCCTTCCATAAGGGATTGAGATGAATGGTGAATACACTGTGGTAGCGACTGTTGGGTAGTGAAGAGACACCCAAAACATCTCACTGACAGCAACATCGAGTTACATGGTGATATGTGACAGACATCTGGGCAACACATATCTTATAAAAGCCTTGTGTGAAGCGCCTATGACAAGAACAGAATATCTGTAAACGTATGGGCAACGTAGTTTATAAAAGCCTTGCACAGAGCACCTACGACAAGAACAGAGTGTCTGGATTGCATTCAAAGACTCCAACACATCTTACCTTATAATGAAAAAGAAACAGACCAAACAAGAGGGCATAGAAGTCAGCAGAGAGGATAGATATGTTGACCGTTGTGGCGCTGGTTTGCTGGATGGCCAACGACATGCATGTGTAGATCAGGAACAGACAAATCACATAGCCCAGCAAAGGGCCCCCTGCAACACGCAGGCAAGATTACTCTCTGGTGTGCTGAAACATCTCTCTGTGCCCACACACAAACCGCATTACTCTGGTGTGCTAAAACATCTCACTGCGCCCACACACAAACTGCATTCTTTGGTGTGCTAAAACATCTCACTGTGCCCACACACAAAGCACATTACTTTGGTGTGCTGAAACATCACCCCCACACACAAACTGCATTCTTTGGTGTGCTAAAACATCTCACTGCGCCCACACACAAAGCACATTACTTTGGTGTGCTGAAACATCAACCCCACACAAAGCACATTATTTTGATGTGCTGAAACATCTCACTGCACCCACACACAAACCACATTACTCTGGTGTGCTGAAACATCTCACTGCACCCACACACACAAACCACATTACTCTGGTGTGCTGAAACATCTCATTGCGCCCACACACACAAACCACATTACTCTGGTGTGCTAAAACATCTTACTGCACCCACACACAAACCACATTACTCTCTGGTGTGCTGAAACATCTCACTGCACCCAGACACACAAAGCACATTACTCTGGTGTGCTGAAAACATCTCACAGAGCCCAGTAATGAGTTACACACAAAGCAAATTACTCTGGTGTGCTGAAAACATCTCACTGCACCCAGACACAAACCACATTACTCTGGTGTGCTGAAACATCTCACTACACCCACACACAAAGCACATTACTCTGGTGTGCCGATACATCTCACTGCACCCACACACAAACCACATTACTCTGATGTGCTGAAACATCTCACTGCACCCACACACAAACCACATTACTCTGGTGTGCTGAAACATCTCACTACACCCACACACAAACCACATTACTCTGGTGTGCTGAAACATCTCACTGCACCCACACACAAACCACATTACTCTGGTGTGCTGAAACATCTCACTGCGCCCACACACAAACCACATTACTCTTGGTGTGCTTAAACATCTCACGCCACACACAAACCACATTACTCTGGTGTGCTGAAACATCTACTGCACCGACACACAAAGCACATTACTCTGGTGTGCTGAAACATCTCACAGAGCCCAGTAATGAGTTACACACAAAGCACATTACTCTGGTGTGCTGAAACATCTCACTGTAATGAGTTACACACAAAGCACATTACTCTGGTGTACTGAAAACTTCTCACAGAGCCCAGTAATGAGTTACACACAAAGCACATTACTCTGGTGTACTGAAAACGTCTCACAGAGCTCAGTAATGAGTTACACACAAAGCACATTACTCTGGTGTACTGAAAACATCTCACAGAGCTCAGTAATGAGTTACACACAAAGCACATTACTCTGGTGTGCTGAAAACTCTCGCAGAGCCAGTAATGAGTTACACACAAAGCACATTACTCTGGTGTGCTGAAAACGTCTCGCAGAGCTCAGTAATGAGTTACACACAAAGCACATTACTCTGGTGTGCTGAAAACGTCTCGCAGAGCCCAGTAATGAGTTACACACAAAGCACATTACTCTGGTGTGCTGAAAACGTCTCGCAGAGCCCAGTAATGAGTTACACACAAAGCACATTACTCTGGTGTGCTGAAAACGTCTCGCAGAGCCAGTAATGAGTTACACACAAAGCACATTACTCTGGTGTGCTGAAAACTCGCAGTCGTAATGAGTTACACACAAAGCACATTACTCTGGTGTGCTGAAAACGTCTCCGACCCATAGGACACACAAAGCAGTTCTCTGGGTGCTGAATTCACATTGAGCCAAGGGAAGTGAGGTACAGCAAAGCACGTTACTCTGTAGTACAGGAAAAATCTCACAGCCAAGTACGATTAGCTAAACACATACCATGGTGTATGCGTCTACAGAGCTCAGTAAGGTTTAGACACAAAGCTTACTTAAATCTGGGTACTGAAAACAGCGTCACAGGAGCCATAATGATTAACACACAAAGACATTACTCTGGTGTCTGAAAACGTCTCGCAGAGCTCAGTAATGAGTTACACACGAAGCACATTACTCTGGTGTGCTGAAAACGTCTCGCAGAGCTCAGTAATGAGTTACACACAAAGCACATTACTCTGGTGTGCTGAAAACGTCTCGCAGAGCCCAGTAATGAGTTACACACAAAGCACATTACTCTGGTGTGCTGAAAACGTCTCGCAGAGCCCAGTAATGAGTTACACACAAAGCACATTACTCTGGTGTGCTGAAAACGTCTCGCAGAGCCCAGTAATGAGTTACACACAAAGCACATTACTCTGGTGTGCTGAAAACGTCTCGCAGAGCCCAGTAATGAGTTACACACAAAGCACATTACTCTGGTGTGCTGAAAACGTCTCGCAGAGCCCAGTAAGGAGTTACACACAAAGTAGTTTGCTCTGATGAGTTGCATGGATCCATTCACATGTAGAAATGGTGGAAAGTGAAGGTGGCAGTCTTAAAGTCTATTCTGTATTCCACAGGAACAAATGCTGCAACTCTGCCAAGACCACTTTGTAACACTTTGATACACATGGTAGTATCGTCTAGCATGAGCACTGCTGTACAGGTCTGTGAAGATCAGAAAATGTTACTTCACACAGTCATGGACACCCTAAAGCACAGCCGTGCTGGCATGGTGTTTGGCCTATTCATATATACATACACAGATCAGGAACAGAACATTTTACGCAGCCTAGCTGCAGGTCCTTTGCATAAACATGCATTCCTCATGATGTTGGAAGAATGGGTGTTTGGTTTGGCACTACCGTTCTTTCTTCACCGCTACCATTTCTCTTTTTCATGGACTATGTCTGACCGTCACAAAACAGAGCATGATGATGATACTGCACTGTACTTACAGACACTGAAGGAAGACAAATCCAGTTTTGCAACCTCATCCCTCTCCAGAATGATGCTGTAAAAAGAACAAAATATGGTGCAACCCTCTTGCAACCATGAAATTCTGCTGCAGACACATGTTGCAGAATGTGAACATTTTACTGCAAAATCCTGCCTAGAAGGAATTTTTGACTGTGTGCATGTGCGTGTGTGTGTGTGTGTGTTTGTGTGTAGGTGCGAGGTATGTGTGTGTATGTGCATGTGTGTGTGAGTGTAGGTGCATGTGTG
Organism: Alviniconcha marisindica; assembly: GCA_018857735.1. Classification (NCBI taxonomy): domain Eukaryota; kingdom Metazoa; phylum Mollusca; class Gastropoda; family Provannidae; genus Alviniconcha; species Alviniconcha marisindica. The sequence goes on from JABMCL010003911.1 coordinate 69,078, forward strand.
TGTGTCTGCACATACAAGCGTTTGCATATGTGTGTGCCTGCATGTGTGTGTGTGAAGGCAGCTGGCCAAATTTTTGACTCTGTGTGTGTGTGTGGTCCATAGGTGCATGTGTGTGTGTGTGTAGGTGCAGAGGTATGCATGTTGCAGCTGCACGTGTGTGTGTGTCTGCACAGACAAGCACATGCACGTGTGTGTGTGCCTGCATGTGTGTGTGTGTGTGTAGGTGCAGAGGTATGCATGTTGCAGCTGCACGTGTGTGTGTGTCTGCACAGACAAGCACATGCACGTGTGTGTGTGCCTGCATGTGTGTGTGTGTGTGTAGGTGCAGAGGTATGCATGTTGCAGCTGCACGTGTGTGTGTGTCTGCACAGACAAGCACATGCACGTGTGTGTGTGCTTGCATGTGTGTGTGTGTGTAGGTGCAGAGGTATGCATGTTGCAGCTGCACGTGTGTGTGTGTCTGCACAGACAAGCACGTGTGTGTGTGCCTGCATGTGTGTGTGTGAAGGCAGCTGGCCAAAGAGCAGGAAAGAAAAGCACAAGGACTCACAGCTGAAGACCACTGATGAGGCTGCCAAACAGACCAATCATGCCGAGGAAGTCACTGCGCGGGTAGTGCTTCACCACAAACTCCTGACCAACGTTGGACATGCCGTACAGCCCCGCCCCTGCTACCACCAGAACATCACCCAGTGCTTTGTTGGAGCCTGCACATTCCACACACCTGCCATCAAACTCATTAGTATCTTAGCCTACCTGCATGACTGATCACTTTCACTGTTGTTGGTGGTGTTGCAGCATTCCCCAACTGAACACTCTGGGCGTCACCCTGTATACGTATGCCACTGTACATTGACAAATGCATTCCGTAGGGTGAAAGGAACTTTAAAAAGAAGAAGTTTTAATCCCAAAAAAAAGTTTTAATCCCACCACATGGGCTGCTGCACGTCATCACATCGTAGAAAGCGCTCGGCACAAATTAGCAGAAGTCACAGTTGCGTTTTCATGACTTTCAAACCCTGATTTTTAACAAACAAGATGAGAAACTAAGCAAAAATCTGCCATTGGTACATTTTTCATTCCATTCATTATCAACATGGCCTGTGACACTTTTAAGATGCTAAAAGTGCACTGACCTCCTGTGTCATCATCATTCCTCCCTGACAAGATGTCCGCGGCAACCAGACCTCCCAGCCCCACCAGGCTCACCGCCACCCCGACAAAATGCAGCCAGGTGTAGCGGGACTTGAGCAGGCAGCGTGACAGCACCATCACCACAGCAATGCTGCAGCAGTCCAACACCTGGGACATCGATTCATCATCATCGCATCATGTGACAGCAGACTAACAAGAGGACTGGTTTGGCCTAGCGGTGAGGTGTTAGGCTGGTAGGTACGCAGAAGAGCCTCGGCTCGTTTCCTCTTCAGCTCTCCTTTCTCTTCAAAAAAGGTTGTGGTTTGTGGACACTGTCTTGTGACTTCGTCCCTCACAACTAATGAAACATCAAAATGGCTCTCGTCGCTGCCCACTTTAATGCAGGTGTCATTCTGGTGGTGACAGTGTCGTGACGGGTATATAATCTCCCTTTTCCACCCGACCTCCATTCCTCCTTCCCCCCTCTTCTCCCCGTCCCTAACAAGCCTTATGGTTTCTGCGAATGTTAAGCACCATGTTTACTTACTTATGTGAAACACAAGCATTTTCTAGCATTTAAGCAGCCTAGATGCCATGCAATTATGGCAGCTCTGATGCTGTCATTACTAACATAGGCGACTATTGTGGCGAAAATGAACACTTGTATGGACCAACGCCATCACATGTACCACTGAAAACCATAATTTTTCAAGAAAATTTGGATTCATGCAACAACACACATCATACAAAAATAAAAAATAAAAAATAGAAGGCAAGAAAATCTAAAATGGGAAGGGGTCACTGGGTCACAGACATCTGTTACAATCGAACTGAATTTTTGTTGAGCTTTGATCTTGAAACTGACAAGACTTGTCATGTGGTGTCCAATCAGTTTCTAGTTTTTGACGTCACACGCCTTGCATTGTTGGTAAAACAAGGGACTTTCCAGCTCTAAAAATAGACACCAACAAACAGCTATTCCTGAGCCTTTTGATTGGTTCCACATGTGGAAGGAGAGCCGGACTTATGGACTCTTTAGCTAATCAGGATTAGGGGCTATCCACCTTCATTTGCTCCTCATAGTATCTGAGTCATAGTCATACATATGGGCCCTGGTCTGACTGACTCTGAGTCATAGTCATAGATATGGGCCCTGGTCTGACTCACTTCAGCTACCAGCTGGTGGCAAAGCAGGGCCTCAAATTTCAGAGTCTGGGAAAAGGTTGCATTTGCAGCAAAACCGCTACTGCAGGCAGTGGCACAGCGGCAACTTTGAACTGTGCTACATACCTGCACGCTGGTGATGGTGGTGTAGGTGTAGGCTTTGACCACCAAGTAGTTGGCCTCGACATCAATCAAGCCCAGAATGGCGTATTTCCAGCCATCCTGACGAAGTATGGTCCCCAGGTGGCGCCCCTCGGATTCCTGCCGGCAAGCCAACATCACGGCGAACACAGCACACAGCAAAGCATAGCACACGAAACTTTGTGCTGAAAAAAGAAAAAGAAAAAAATAGGCTGAACTGAATATTATTATTAACATACAAAATTAAAATTATATACATATATATACTTGATTCCCACTCCCATAATCTTGGAAAATCTATTCCAAAGTCACTAAATTCTTTTTCTGAGAGGAAATAATTATGTGATCATCTTGCTCATATTGAGAATACATACCAAGTAGCTAAGAATATAGGTTTGCATCAGCCAGAAAAGCACAGATAAATCTGATCTCAAATGCAGGAAAGATCACTAAATCTTGTGTATACACTTAACCCCCACCACCCAAAAAATTCACCTTCTGTAAAAAATATACTCAGTCTGACCATTCTGATCGTCCTGTAACCGCACAGATACTAGACAGGTCAAGATCACTGAAAAAGGTTAGCATTAAAAGTGTACAACTATAACTATAAGCAGTTTGAAAGGGCTCTTGAGTTGTATTTGTTAAGTTTGAAAGGTCTCACTGAAACAGTGTTCATGATTTTAAAAGAACAACTGGTTGTTTTAATCATTTCCATGCACAGTAACTATCTGGCTGGCTGTTTCAGTGTTTGTAACTTGCAAAAGGTAAATTTGCTAAAATTTTGTACACAATGGTACATGTTCAAGAATTAAATAAAACACACACACACGCACACACACACACACACACACACACAACAACAACAAACACGTTTGTCATGGATTGTCGGTTTTACAACTGAAATAACACTGACCACTGCACAGATAGATAGATATATATACTTTTTATGTGACCCTTCAAGTATTTAAACACAAGACATACAGACCAGATAAATTGTACTAACCAGTGGGTGTATGCACCCCTTTCAGTTGCAATAATTCACTGAAGACAGCAGTTCCACAAAGAAACAAAGAGACCATCTGACCCAGCACTAATGATTTCAGGAATTCTCTGAAGCAAAAGGTAATGATTATATTCAGCTGACATCACATACATTCCACAATTATCAAAACAGACATTTTCTACAACTCTTTGTTTCCACCCATAATCTCCAGCAACCTTTAAAAAAAAAAAAATTAAAACTTTTTTTTTCTTTTTTTTAAAAGTCAACTGCAAAAATAAGAACAAGTTACTTCCCTCCAGGTCTACAGTCTACTGTTGATGCTTAGTTTTGAAGCAGGTTTGGTTAAAATAAAATTTGTTACATTATACATATAATATATATATATATAATATCATTATCAGTGACAATATATTGAAAACAGAACAGCTGGGCTGTACAGCAAGCAAAAATTGCTTGTATCAGTACAGCGCACTCAGGGTTCCGGGCGAGATCAAAAGATCAAGAGATCTTAGAGGAGGGAGGTGGAGCTGGACCCTCAACTTAGCCCAGAAGAGATCATGAGTAGGGAGGTGGAGCTGGGCTAAGAAAGCTGGACTTCCTTTGCTTGAGTTGTCCAAGTTGTTCGTCAACAGCAGTGCAACGGACATTGTCTTTGTGACTCTGGCCAAGCACAGCAGTTGAAACAGCAATTGCGCAGTGCACAAGTCGCTGGGCAATGGCGAGGGGACACCGCCCTAACACTTCCATTGTTCTGGCGGCGGTCCACAGTCTCTCCTGTCTCTTTTGGGCGGTTTCCACAGTTGAGCCTTCACTCTGTCGGCCCCTTCCCACTCTGTCCCCGTCCCTAATAGGCCATCTCGCCTCCGTGGACGTAAAGCACCAAGAAAGTATCAGTACAGCCCTATTATTAAACAAAGTTACCAACATAGATTACAGACAACAAGATAAACAGTGATTAAAAACACAACATGAATTTTTTGTGAGTTTGCATGTACATGTACACATGCTAGAAGATTATTTATTGTCCGTGCTAAAATCATACATGGAAATTTGTCACTGTCGTTTTAAATTTGTAGATGACTACAACACAGAAAAAAACAAGTAATGATGCATGATGCTTTTTTTAAACGTTACCTTGAGCAAAAAACATTGCCAACTCCCTGAAGCCATGTCTGTGACTTGTTCTTCAAGGCAAGCAACCCTCTGGTTTCTGGGTGTGACCTCTGAAGGGAGGGAAACTCCTCTTCGTCATCCGAGTCGGGTCCGATACGCTCATACGTGCTCATCTAGATTTTCCGAAAAATCCAGTTAAAAAATATTTTAATAGGCAATAGAATTTAGAAGTACTTTTACTAGTTTTAGCATCGAAATATCTCAATATATCTATCTGTATATTTGTATTTTGTGAGTATGCATGCATGTGTGTATATATATATATATATATATATATATATATATATATATATATTATATATATATATAATACATGCATGTTTACACATATGCAGGTAGGTAGGTAGTGTTGCTTAATGTCCTCAGATGTCAGATGACTATTAGGGACAAGCCGTGACCAATGCCGAAGCATGGATCAATATAGCTTTACGTCCACGGAAACCAGAAGGCTCGTTAGGATGGACAGCTCAGGACGGCCACCTCGACTCTCACACAGTTCCTGAACTATGTGAACACATATATGCATATATATATATATATATATATATATATATATATATATATATGGGTATGTGTGTGCATGCATGTGTGGAGGTGTGTGTGAGCTTGTGTGTGTATCTGAGAGAGAGAGGAGGTGGAAAAGGGAGATCTATCATTAACAGAATAATGCCACTAAAATGCACAAAAACATTGTCCTTCATCACTTTGGTAGGCACCTCTACAAACAAAGCCCTGGAACAATCTGAAACAGAAAGAGGCCCAGAGCACCTATGCAGAATCAACAAACGAGGGAGTTAATCAGTGCTCAAAAGACATCACACTTAAACACAACAACAAAGACCCGAGTCACCTGTGGTTACTCTCACCTGGCATGCGAGGAAATACATACATGTAATGTATATTACTTATATAATATATATATATTATACAAACTCCACCAGAGATACATCAAAGGCAATTCAGGTATTTGTTGTTGTGTTTATGTGTGATGTCTTTCCAGTGCTAATTAACTCCCTTGTTTGTATATTTTGAGAAAGCCCTGGACAACCTGCTCTGTCTCACTCTGTTCAGTTTTTTGAGAATGACTGATAATATCAAGGTTCATCACCAAATCTACAACAGTTCAGAGAATACCTTCCCAACAAATAGTCAATTATTTAACCTTGATCTTTTGGTACACAACACTGCTTGTTTCGCTGTGCTGATTCATGATGTGCTGGAATGTAAGTCCAGTGGCCAAGGACTTGAGTCCTGTGAAGGCACAGTGAAGGCCCACTATCATGTGACTATGCAGTTCTTCTGAGTCAACATTAGTGCAGACCTGTCACTGTCAATGCCCGTCTTGCCTTCATGTTCAAGGCACACACTAAGAATAAGATCATTGTGCATTTAAAGATCCAAAGTCCTGCCTTGGATGATGGAAACACACTGATAATGCATTTAATACTAAGACTGTAAGAGCAGCAGGATAACCAACTTGATGTTTGTACTACTGTACAAGGTACTTTACCAAATGAAACCTTCAGTTATTTCTAAGGTTCTACATGCATTGCTGTCTGTTGTTGTTGTTTTGATCAGGCAGTCAACTAAAACTGTAATTAAACAGTAAAATCATGGTCCTGGATTGTCTTCTTCCACATGATATTTCTAGGCTATGGCTGACCAACTTGAACACATTGAACATTACGGTCAGCTTTAGTTTGCTTTCAGATAGTAGGTGGCCCCTTGGGAAAAGCCTGCTGTTATGCTATGTGTTGATGTGAATGTGCTGGCAGCGCTTGCGTTGGCCGTCTCCTAACTGAAGTGGCCACCAAGTGGCTTTCATCATCAGCCGACTGCGGTGTGCATCTTCTTCAACACTGTGAAGACTCCGTCTCATTCAGTGTGTGCTGACTTCTTTTGGTGTTTCCAAAATCCACCGAACTGTGACATGAACTACAGGATCTTTAACGTGTGCACGTGAACTTAAAAAAGACAAGTTTTTGCATGCGTACTAACTGGTCACTATCAGTATCACTATTATCAGACATCACAGTAGGTAGAGCGCGTTCTAGATCTATCCAGTCTCAGCCGAAGGACTTTGGTATGTGTTGTGGTCTGTGGAAAACGATTTTCTAGCCATGAATAGGCTCTGTCTTAAACACAGTTAAAATTAATAACCATTCAAAACGCATCGCCAACAGTTTCATACCGTGTAAAATCATCTGGAACAAGGCAGAGTTCGAACGTGCAGGCCTATCGAGGGCCAGCTGACTGGCGATTCTTTTTAGAGTGCCTGAATTACTTCCCTTAGTTTGAAGGACCAATGAAAATTCTTGTAACAAACCCAGCAGAGGATGCCATTCTTTGGAAAAATTGGGTAAGTTTGGTGAGAAAATTTGTATTTTTTTCTGAATCTTCGGAGTTGTTGACTTTTTCTGTAGCCTTTTCGTATTGTGCTGTCGTTTTTTACTCGCAGAATTTTGGTATTTTGATAGTGACTGTTTTAGAGCTGTCTATTTTGTATCTAACGGCAATCGACCTCAGTTCTGGCCTTCTTTTACACTTTAGTACTTAGTCGTGTTTGGTGGGACCTGTCAGCCGAGTAAGCAAGTAATCTAATAATACTATTAATAGTCATCCCGAGGTCCACAAAGACTTTTCCTGTCCCTGATATTGTAATACGCCTTATGGTTTCTGTGGATCTCAAGCACCATGTTTACTTATTCCACAAAGACAAGCGGGGTGTGTTTTTCAAGAGACTCCATGTTTTTTTAAATTTCCATGTCTTATAAGTTTATAAGTTATAACAATATAAATTATATCATCATCGTGTGTATTGACTAATAGAATAGTGTAGACACTGTTGTGTGTGTTACTGTGTATGTGAGTGACAGTGTTGCGGATGTCAGCATGCCTCCTCACTCTTCGTCTTACCTTGTCCACCTACATAAAGTGACAGTTCGACCTAATAAAGTTTACACTAATTATAGTCTCATCCAAAGGACTTTTGTAATATTATAGATAGATAGATATGTGTGTGTGTGTGTGTGTGTGTATGTGTGTGTGCACATAATTTGACTGGAAAAATCTTGGGTGGGTGCAAAGTCTAGCAATAGCACGTAAAATTGTAACAAGTAACTTCATTCAGTTTTAAAATTTCGATGATTGTGCTCTACCTGCACCTGGCTTTCGAGAGTGATTGCTCTTGCTCTGCACTGCCGACACTTCTTGTTCAGCTGGCAGACTTGGAGTTAAATTTAAAGTGGTTGATGATTGTGGTTGCTCTTGTAACACTAACAGAAGAAGAGGCTTTCTAAAAAGAATTAGGATTGTAATAATTAATAATATAATTATAAATAATACTTAATACAACTTACATTTACAAGTTGATAGTAAAGGACCCTTCTTCAAGTTCGTGAAGTTCTTCTTTTTCCGTGAGGCCACAGTCTTCATTTAGATTAAATTCTAATGTATCTGTCATTCTGTGTGTTGCCTTGCCACATGCCCTCTAGAAATTCACAATTTACTGCTAAGCCAGTGGGTTATAAAATATATTCAAGTCTAACCACAAGTGACATAGACTCTTCACATGATCTTATGGCGCAGGTTGCAACATCATTATTAAACAAGTAGTAATATATTTTTAATATAATATCTCTATATATTTGACATAAAATAATAATTTCTAATTCCAGATGATATTTTGAGCTGACACACCTGAACACCAAGATGAGTGCTGCTTTAACAGAGATTTATGAGAACACCAAGATGGGGAGGGAAAGTGCCTTGCTCGGAGACTATGAGACATCCCAGGTACTGTGTAATATTAATTTCAGCTTTATAAATTCTATTTCAGATCCAAGGTACAATACTATTACTAGAGGGATCTAGGTGAATGTAGCAAATCATTTCATACCTTGGTGAAATAGTTCTAACTGGTTGTTTCATGAATTACAGCACAAATATGTACTTAGTATTAATAGTAATGATAATGACAGGTCCTCTTCCCTTTTCAGGTGGCCATTTGTTGCCAGGTGGTCAACTTTCTGCTGGAGATTTCTGTTATTATAAGTAACAGAACAGATTCTTTCAGAAATCTAAGTTTATATTCTAATAATAGTACTAGTAGGTCAGCAGTAGCTGTAAGCTGACAACTGTCTCTGCTAAAAAGAAAGAAAAAAAGAAAAAAGTTCTGTAAGTGTAAGAAAGTGTTGTGAGGTGAAATTCAGCTAGAATAGAAATTGCACATTGATTTTGATGTTGCAGTTGGTTAACTACTGTAATGTAGAGCTTCATAAATTTCAGTTCTGATAAATAAGCATTTTTATTGCAGATATTGATGCTGTTGTTGTTGTTGCACCAGAACAGTTTTGTTTGAAATTGAAAAGGATTTAACTTTGTATGTCGGTGATTTTGAAAATTATTGACATTGATTGTGGTGTGTGTGTGTGTGTGTGTGTGTGTGTGTGTGTGTGTGTGTGCATCTTCTGAGTACAGGTGTACTATCAGGGTGTGCTACAGCAGATCCAGAGACTTTTGAGTTCAGTGAGAGACCCTGCCAGCAAACAGAGATGGCAAAAGGTTTTTCATTTATCTATAGTTTGTGTGTGTGTACACGTGTCTCTCTATGATTTGTATCAAGTGGATGGGGGTTGCAGATACTGAGGTAGTGTGCTACTGCTAGAAAGATGGGAGGGGGGCAGAGAGATTGTGTTAGCATGGTCATCTATATCATGCATCTTCCATTCTGGTATGCTGCAGAAACAAATTTACAGAGCTGTCTTTTGGGTATTGTAAGTTGTAACGAACTATGAAAAAGTTTCAGAAATCTTACCCTTTTGTTTGTTTGTTGTTGTTGTCTTTGGCACCATGCTTTCATGTGTATTTTAATTCCTTATGTCAATTTGATGGTAAGATTGCATGCAGTGATATATGTTGAATTGTATGTGATCAGAGCAAACAAATGAATGTGACTCTGCCATTTAAGTGCAGGTGTACACTTCACATCCTGTTTGCAGTATTGTGACAGGGGCATGTATGCTTATCATTGATGCTGTATAAGTGCATAAGGTGTTAACTTTATTGAACTCTGTGCATTCCATCACTTTCTTTTACCTTTGTCCAGGTGAAGCAGGAGATCAGTGACGAGTTTGAGCAGGTCAAAGACATCAGCAAAATCCTGGCCAGTTTTAAATCAGACAACTCCAGGCCATACCAGAGCTACGACAGCTACAACTCCTTTGATGACTACTCGCGACACGAAGAACCAACGCGAGATCCTGACGTCTGGCCCCCTCCCACCCCAGTAGAACACCGGTGAGAGCATTGTGGATTGTGCATTCTTCTCTTCTTGAAGTTCTGGTGCCCTGGCCAGTCATAGTTGCGTTCTTGTGTTTTTAAAGCAGTTCCAAGAAAGATCGGTGTCGTCCCGCATGACAAGGATGAGTTTCGTTTTGATTTGATTTTCTTCTCTTTTTTTCTTTCTTTTTTTTCTGTATGAAGCTAGTGGAACAAATTCACAGCAGAACCTAGTGTTTCAGGTCACCTTGTTGAAATGAAACTAAAACATCAGACAAGACATACCTGTTTACCTGGGAGGTTATACTACTCTGTGTGTGGTACTGTAGTGATAAACAAAAATCCTGCCCATTCCCCTCATATTTTATTTTATTTTATATTTTAGTTTTGTTGGCCTTTTGCACTACTAAAATTGCCATTTATTTGTAGAATAACAGAAGGCTTTGGTGCTCAGTCTAGCTACAGAGTCGTATGCTAGATGAGGCCTTAACAGAGGGAGATGGAAAAAGTATGATGAGGTCAAAGCTATGTTCACTGTAGGTGTTTGACCATGGAAACAGGGCTGCAGTAAACATCACATGCACCCAAGCTGCTTGGCAAGTGACTTAACCCTTTCCGCCCTGTGCCCGGAGTTGGGTGCTGCTGAACAATTTTTTCCGCCTGTGCCCAACTTAGAGTCGGGCATAGAAACTCGTTTCATCAAACTGGTTTTAGAAGTCCTAAAACTACGCATACTAATGAAAGAAGGGAGGTAACTACAACCCAATTCCTTCAGCTATTCCCATATGCCACATTCAGAGCAAATTTTGCTTAATTTTTTCTGTATTTTAGTGGTGGTTGTGTTTTTACAATTTTTTCAAACACCATGAGCAAGTGCCAACACTACACACTCATGGAGGTTTTACCTGAGGTGTTTGTTGATGAGGATGGTAATTTTGATCCAGAAGTTGTGGATTTTTTATCAAATTCAAGAGAGCAAGTGTGTGAAACCAGCTGGCCAGATAGAGTGGAAAAGACATATTTCAGACTCTCTTCAATGCTGAAATTTCAGGTGTTTTTTTGTTGTTGTTTTTTCTTCTTCTTTTTTTACTCCACTGCTGCCAAGACCTTCACCAAACATACACAACAGAGTGAATATTTTGTGCTCTTTTCTTACAGTGCTGCTGCCAAGACCTTCACCCAACATACATGGTGGAGTTAATGTTTTGTGTTCACCCAGTACATACTTGGTGGACTGACTGTTTCATGCTTTTTGCTGTTGTTGTTAACAGTTTTATGCTCTTTTTATATATAAATGTTTTTAACCCTTCTGCTGCCAAGCCCTTCACCCAACATACATGGTGGAGTTCATGTTTTGTGTTCACCCAGTATAGATATATATATATGCATGGTGGAGTGACTGTTTATGCTTTTTGTTGTTGTTACCCCTCTGCTGACAATTTTATGCTTTTTTTGTTTTTGTTTTTGTTACCCTTCTGCTGCCAAGACCTTCACCCAACATACATGGTGGAGTTCATGTTTTGTGTTCACCCAGTATATACATGGTGGGGTGACTGTTTATGCTTTATGCTTGTTGTTGTTGTTGTTGTTGTTGTTGTTACCACTCTGCTGACAATTTTATGCTTTTTTTGTTTTTGTTTTTGTTACCCTTCTGCTGCCAAGACCTTCACCCAACATACGTGGCGGAGTGAAGCCTCAGCAGAGACGGCCAGAAGCTAACAGGGGTGGGCGGCCAGTGGGTGCAGCGGTCAAGCCTGGCGCACAACCCAACCAGCGCCGACCTGGCAATGCTTATGCAGGAGCAGACAGAGGAGGCAAACCTGGTTCCGGGAGAGAGAAGAAAAAGGTGTGTATAAGGGGGTGTGTGTGTGTGTGTATGTGCTCGTGTTTGAGGGGGTGTGTGTTAGGATGTGAGGGTGTGTGAGAGAGAGAGGGTGTGTATGTGTGAGAGGGTATGTGTGCATGTGTGAATGCATTGATATGTTTGTGTGTGTAAGGGGTTTTGTGAGTGTGTGTTTGTGTCTGTGTGTGATACTGTGTGTGTGGTATGTGAGCGCATTTGTGCGTCTCTGTAGTATATATATATGGGTGGGTGGGGGAGGGGGGGGGGATGTGTGTGTATGATGTTTGTGTTGTACTTCAGAAAAGATTGTCATGAATTGAGATTGCTTAACTGCATCAGTGCATGCAGCTAGAACAAACAGGCGAAGGAACTGGATTGACGAAAACACTTGTAACCAGTCGCAGTGAAACGTGAACAGTAATGCACCAAGGGTTTGTTTTTCAGTGTTAATGCCACGTGTGCAGGACTAAAGCGTCAAGTCATTCCGTAAATGTGGTTCAGTACTCGCACAGCTTATGTCAGCCAGTCTTTCCAGTTGTTTACGTACATAGATAATAATTAAAAAAGCCCATGACATATTAAATATATAAATGCCTTGGATGTTTTAAGCAAAATGCAGTTTTAGTTCATTTGCTCGGTTCGGGCAACAGATTTTGGATTGGTGTTCGTCTTTTATCCCTGGGCAGGGTCTGTAGCGTTTGAACTGAGGAGCCTTGATTCGTGCCTATACAGAACTTCTCAGTCACTTCTCGCACATCCTCTTCATTCATGGCGTCATTTGTATGGCCTTCAGAGTCAGTCATCTGTCAGACATCATGGTTCCATGAATAGATGGAATTCACCAACTGACCCGCAGGGATCAGCCATGAGAAGACAGGAATGTACAAGGCTGTATTTGTTGGTACTTTATGGAGAGCAGTTTTTGTTTTGTGAGTGTGTGTGTGTTTTGCGGGAGGAGGATTGCCTACCCCCTTCTCCATAACAAAGTTTAACACATGAATAGATGGAATTCCATCAGCTGAGCAGCAGGGGTCGGTCATGAGAAAGCAGGACAGTACAGGCTGTATTTGAGTACTGTATAGGGCAGTTTTTTTTTTGGGGGGGGGGGGTTCCACCCCATCCCCATTCCCCATAACAAAGTTTGGGGGAGTATACTGGAGTCACCATGTCCATCTGTCCTTTTGGCAACAGATTTGTGAATTTCTGTCAAAACGGATATTTTGGAATCTGATGTCTGATTTATGATTTGCCAGGTTTGCCTAAAGCAGTTGTGAACAGGTGCCCAGGATAATTTATTTGCTGTCTTTTCCACCAGCATGTACACACAGGGGACTTCAGAGCCTCCAACAGTGACAAATACTAGCTAGCTTAAAAGAAGAAGGAAAGTAGGCCTTTATGAAAATATAATTTAAAACTTTTTTCTGTTTTTGACAGGAAGGGGAAGGGGATGAGAAGAAGTTTGACCCAGCAGGCTACGACAAAGACCTGGTGGAACACTTGGAGAGAGACATCGTGCAGAAAAACCCAAATGTGCACTGGTGAGACTGAGATGGAGGAAGAAGGTGGTGAAATGTGGTGACAGGAGCGATTGCGTAGAATGAGAATGACTCTCATGATTCCTCAGGCAATGTAACTAAAGTAGTAATTGTTATTTATTTTTGACAGTGTTGATATGAATTACACAATTTTATTTCATCCAGGGTTGTAGTCCAATGTATGTCCAGCCGTCATGGGCACTTATATGATAATGATATTCCTTAAATTGAGAGAACTATGCGAAAAAGAGTGTAAGTACATAATCTGCTCAAGATTTTCCCCAGCACACAGCATGCACAAAGCCTGGCAGTGAGGGGGTTAAAAAGCACATGGGCCCTTTGTTCAGTGTTCATGGGGGGGGGGGGGGGGGATTCCTATGTTGCTGACCAGCATCTAGTAAGAGTTTATTTACACCCACAGCCAAAGAAGGAGAAGAGACGTGTATAAAGTCTCAGATTCCGGAGGTAAAAAAAAATGGTCTTGGCATTGATTAACCTGGCAGCACCAGCTGTCTGCTGTGCCCCACTGTGTATCAGCCGCTGAACTTGTCTTTTCTCCCAGGGATGACATTGCAGACCTGACGGATGCCAAGAAACTGCTGGAGGAGGCTGTGGTCTTGCCCCTGGTGGTGCCAGACATCTTCAAAGGCATCAGGAGGCCATGGAGGGTAAAACAACATCATCTCCCTGTCCCTTCTCTTTTGACAGGCCACCACCTTGGCCAAGCTGCACACTGTCATTTTGTGGTGTGGCCAGCTTTTGATCAAATGACCTTTTGGGGTTTGCAGGGTATGACAATAACTTTTTTCCCCACTTGCCAGGGCAAGTAGATGAATTTTCTACTTGCCCGAGTGGCAAAACTAGTTGCCCATGCTAGATTCTTAAAATCGACCATTTTGATTAAAATAGGCGATATGTTTGTCAAATGGATTTTGAAGGGTATAAAGTGTGATAAAAGTTCTAAGTAGACACACACACACACACACACACACACACACACACACACACACACACACACACAAAAACCATCTTCTCCACAAAGTCACATAAATGTGTAACATTGTTAATTGTCAGGTCCATGCTTGAAAGAGATAAATTCTGTAAAGTACTCAAGCTTATAATAAAAAAATTCTACAGTGCCAGTGGTACCTGTCAGTATTAATGGTATCAGCAATGAATCATTGCAGTACAGAATGTGACTGAGCATAACTCTGCCTCATTCTGTCATGTGTCATGACTTCTGTGAAAGCCAACATTCATTTCATTCTAACACTGTAACAGTTCTAATTTCAGAATTTTAATTATTGTTAATATTAATGACCCAGACTGCCATGCATGCCCCAAGCCATGACCCAACATTGCCCGGGCAGCTTGGATCAGTGGTTGTATTTTTTAACACAAGGAACTGAGCCAAACCTGCACCAGATACATTTCTTTATTTTCTGTGTTAATAAAGGATTCAGATTTATGCTAGTTTATTCCTGCCTTCATTATCTGTTAATTAAGAATGAGGAAGTTTTTTGTTTTGTTTTTTAAGGTCCAATGTTTCCCTATTTCCACAATAAAACAAGATCGCGAGTCGGGAGTAGTGTCCCTTTGCTGATCGGAAATTCCCGATCAGAACATGATTATGAATTTGAACATTTTAGCGGCCACAATTAGGTCTTTTAAAATGCTCATTGATTACACTTTGGATCTGACACCCCCTTCCCCCCTTGCCCCCTATCCCTCCCTCAAAAGAAAGAGAAGACGAAGAAATTGCTTTAAAATTCCCACTAGCACTGGCATAGTTGTGGCCCATGTCATTGCAAACACCCCAAGCAAATTCTTTCGTCTGCACTTGGGAACAAACTTCCTCTCTTTTGACTGGGATCTGTTAGCTTTTAGCTTTTCAAACTTATTTTTGTTTTCATCCCCCCACCCCCCACCCCCCCCCTTCTCGATGCTCCTTTTAAAAAGCTCACACCAAAGCTAACTGAGTGTGAGCCATGCTTCGCCACAAGTAAAGAGAGCTAGCTTCTGATTGGCTTAACTGCACTGGCAAGCCAGTCGCATGCTTGACACTGAAGTCGGTCAATTTGATGATGTAAAAGGAAACTGATGTTGCGATTGTGGAACCGCAAAACAAAAATGAAAAAGTGACTCGAATCTAGTGCTTGAATTGAAATATGATACTGTCAATAAAAACAAACAAAACTGATAACGACTTGCCCGGTCAGGCAGGCCACTGAGATTTTTACCTGCCCGACCGAGTAAGTTACCTGCCCCGGGCAGTCGGGCAGTCCTTATTGTCATACCCTGGTTTGTAAGGTCCGTGTAAATTTGGAGATGGGATGAAGGTGGTGGAGAATGGACTGGGGAGTAAGATCGGTGGAAATGAGTTAGAAGACTTGGGAATTAAAGTGTGCAAGGGCCAAAGTAAAGGCATGTAAATAATAATAAAATGATAAAATAAAATAAGTTTTGATATAGTAAATAATAAAATTTTGTGATAAGGATTATATTTTAAAATTGTTAAATAATAATTAAAATGATAATAAAAAGTAAGTTGATATATATATACAGTGCTGTGGATTCTTTTTTCTTTTCCCTTGCTTTTTGTTATGATGTGACCAAAATATTGCACCAAAAAGCTTAGCTGTTTTGAGGCTGTCAACCCCCCCCCCCCCCCCCCCCCCCCCTTTGAATGTAACACTAGTAATATACTATTAGCATTTGTGTACAAGGAATGTATATTTCAGTGCGATTTTAGCTCTCTGGCCTCCCAGGGGCACAAAGCTCTGTGAAGACCTTAAAACATTACTAACGCCACGCCGTCACACAGGGAGTGCTAATGGTTGGTCCGCCTGGCACCGGCAAGACCATGTTGGCCAAGGCAGTGGCCACGGAGTGTGGCACCACCTTTTTCAATGTCTCCACCTCCAGCCTGGCCAATAAGTACAGGGGCGAGTCCGAGAAGCTGGTCAGGCTGCTCTTTGAGATGGTGAGCTTCTTTACATCAGGTGTTGGGAGGTAGAGGAGTCTCCAGCCCTCGGCACCGTGTTGCCAGCCGATTTAGCCATCCATTTACAAGTCCCGAGGCGCTTCGGAAGCCACAGCAACAGTGACGACAAAAGCAAAACTGTAGAAGCTGCGGCTTTGCTCACAGCAGTCTTTGTTCCATCTTCAGAAATCCAGTTCAGCCATTTGTTTTCACAACATGAGGCACCTTGGAAGCAAAAACAAAACTGTAGCAGTTATGGCTGTGCTGAGAGCAACCTTTCGTCCATCTTCAAAATGAGCCCACGGTAGTGGAGCCATGTCAAAAGAAGCATGTAAGCTTCATTTCTGGATATCGGCTGGCAACAGCAGGGTGAGGGTTGAAGACTGGGAGGAGCATGCCGTGCGTTTGTTCTTGCATGTTCTGGTCTTGTCCACTAGGGTGTGATGATGGTGGGGCCGCCAGGCACCGGCAAGACATTGCTGGCAAAAGCTGTCGCCACCGAGTGTGGGACCACCTTTTTTAATGTTTCCGTCACCAGTATCGCCTCCAAGTACCATGGAGAGTCTGAAAAATTAATGCGACTACTCTTTGAAATGGTAGGTGGGTTTTTTTTTGCGTGACCGTAGCGATCTTGTGCTAGGTCTGTTTTACACCTCACCGCTTTCTCTTTCTGAGAGACCGTTCATGGTTGCCTCGATGAGAGTCGCAGGTGCACAGCTTGATTCGCCAGTTGGCACTTGTGTGTGACACAGAGGCAGGGCCTCATTTCTTGCCAGTGCCTGCCGTCGCCCCTTATCATTTTGCCCTTCTTCTGTGGGCTGTCCAAAGACAACAACTTTCACGCATGTTTTGATGAGTTCTTTGCGTGCTTATGTTTTGATGAGTTCTTTGCGTGTTTATGTTTTGATGAGTTCTTTACATGTTCATGCTTGTTTGGCATGGGCATAATTGTTTTCACATAAAGTGTTTTTCGTCCATCGTCTGTCGATGGCTCATATGGTGTCTTGTTTCCTTTGATGTTGTTGTGGGGTTGTTGTGTTTTTTTCTGGGGGGGGGGGGGGGGGGGGATATTTGTCGCGGGGTGTATTTTGTTCCTGTTACTAATTTTTGTTGTTGTTCTTCTTCTCATTGTTTGCTTGTCAAATAACCATTTTTTTTTCCTTCTGTTTGTCACTTGAAAAGGGGTTCTGCCATGAAAACTTGCAGTTTTGTGCTGTCCTATTGGAATAAGTGTTCTTGTTATCTTTTTACTTGTGTGTTTTGACCATACTGATGGAAAGTAAACTGTTGAAGCTTTGCATTTGTTGAAATTGTAGGCATGTATGCCCCGTACCGTTGGCAGGAACTGCCACAATATCGTTTTTGTCGCGACAAGCATGTGGTTGTTGCAACAAAACGCATCTTTTGTTGCAGCAAAAGTATGCTTGTCGTGGCAAAAGTTTTGTCGCGAATTTTTTTATGCTTGCCATGAAAAAATATTTTTGTTGCGACAAAACTTTTGTCACAACAAATATTTGTTGCAACAAACATATGCTTGTTGAGACAAAACTTTAGTCGCAACAAACATGTGTTTGTCATGACAAAAGATCTGTTGTGGCAAACATAATTTTGTTGTGACAAGCATTCTTTTGCCATGACAAAAGACATGTTTTGTTATGACAAACACATGTTTGTCGTAACAAACACGTGTTTGTCACGACAAAACTTTTGTCGCAACAAAAATTATACTTGTGGCAGCTCCTGCCAATGATACCCTGAAGGTATAATTGACTCGTGCAACATTTAATACGCTCCTGAGCATGCTGAGCTCTTGTTCAGCTGGTGGTATGGTTGAGTGACATTGTGCGACTGTCTTCCTGCTGCAGGCTCATTTCTACGCTCCCTCCACCATCTTCATTGACGAGATCGACTCCATCTGCTCCAAGCGAGGGTCAGACTCAGAGCATGAAGCCAGCCGTCGCGTCAAGTCGGAGCTACTGGTGCAGATGGACGGTAGGCTTTGACTGAGGTCTACCCTCCCTTTTCTCTTGCTTTCTGGGTTCATTTTCTCTGCCGTTGTTGGTCTTGAAAGTGTTGTGTTTATGTGCTTGGGAGTTGCCATCTTTGCTGCTTGTGCGCCAGGGGGAACAAAAAGTGTTTGCTGTATCTTGCTGAAATGAAGTGCCTTGTAAATGCATGCTCGTGTATTTCAGTCTTTGCCATTGTTCCCTTCTGGGTTTTTTTAATTTATTTTATATTTTATTTTTAATGAAATACATACCTCTAGATTTTTACTTGATGGGAGTATTTGAAACAGTGTACATTTGAATCACTTTAAAAAGCATGACACCCCTCCACCCTAAAAACAACAACAAACAACAACAGAGAGAAAAAACCCTCAAAGGATTGTGGCATCTGAGTGGAAAACCAAAAAGGCACGAACGTTTTACCCTCTTCATGGTTGCACATCAGCAGCTTATTTCTGTCTGTCTGTGCCGTCAGGTGTGGGGGTGTCAAATGATGACCCCTCCAAGACCGTCATGGTTCTGGCAGCCACCAACTTTCCGTGGGACATTGATGAGGCCCTGCGTCGCCGTCTGGAGAAACGCATCTACATCCCCCTGCCCACAGGTAGGTGGCTGGGCTCAGCTGGTTTGTGCCTATACCAGGCATCAGATTTGTCCATAATAATAATAATAATAATGTACATTTATTATGCACTTATTAATGCCTGAGTGCTCACATGATACATATTAACCTAAATACGATATCCTGTGCACACATAGTGCACAGACCTGCCAAAACAATTTACTTAAGGTATTATATGGAAACACACACACACACACACACAATGACTGTAGCAGAAACTGGGTATTGATATTAGTTGATGTGGAAATACTGTGAGAAGAGGAAGGTTTTCAGTTTGGCTTTAAAAGATGATAGGGTTGAGCAGCCATCATTAGATAGAATTCCATCGATTGAGGAGCTGCAGGGGTCATTCCTGAGAAGAGAGAAAGGTACAAAGCTGTATTTCAGTACTTTTTTAAGGGGCAGTTTTGGGTAACAGATTGCGAATTTATGTCACAGTGTGGAACATGTCTGTTGTACATGATGAGCACAAATATGACAATGTTTCACACGTAGTGTGTGCCGTGCATCGCGCGTGGACACAATTTTTGTATCTGCTTTTGATAAAATCAGGGAGAAAACAACAAAAACATTTCTGCCGCCTTTATGGGCTTAACAATATTTTAGTTGAACAGCTGCTTTTGTGTAGCCGTTCGTTAGGCTCAGAAAGGTATGCTTGCTGAGAACACTTAATACATCAGCTGAAAGACATGCTGTTGTGTAATGTCACGTGTCAGCTGGTAAGACTTCAACAATTTCCTCTACAGACCATCCACACACCGGCATTATTTCGACATTAAGAGTGACGTCTTTAGACTCCAGTGCACTCTTCAAAATGATGCTTTGAGAATGTGAAGTATTTTATGAGCAAGGCTCAACAAGCGTAACCTTTTCGTAACACAAGAATGATTGTCGAGTCGCACATATATACTTCTCTGCATGTTATGCTGGCTCGTTCAAGCTGAGGCACACCACCGTGTGATTGGTTCCAGAGGAGGGCCGTAAAGTCTTGCTGGACATCAACCTGCGCGAGGTGGAGCTGGAGCCTAGCGTTGACCTGGCCGATGTGGCCAGCAAGCTGGAGGGATACTCTGGCGCCGACATCACTAACGTCTGCAGGTCAGTCGGTGCCTGGCAAGCTGAAGGTGTTGGCTGGCTGGTGCCACGCCCAGCGTTGGCCTCTCGCTTGACCTTTTCTTCTGCTTTTCCTGTCACTTACAAATGGTTTAATGTAGTAATAATAATAATAAAGAGGATTTCTAGAGCGCCCATCTACCGCACACGGTAGAAGCACAGGGTGCTTTACAATAGCACTAACAAAACACACACATGCACGCATGCACACACTCACGCATCAGACAAGGGGATAGGCATGGCTGTGAAAAAGTTTAGAAATAATTATTAAACAGGTGCGTCTTGAGGGTGGCTTTAAAAGAGGGGGCAGAATCAGAGTGTTTGAGGCAAATTGTTCCAAACGGATGGGCCAGCGTAAGAAAACAATCTATCACCAAATGTTTTGTATAAGGTCTCTCTTCTCCTTTTTCATTTTTTTTTTTTAATTCTTCAATAAAAACTTTGGTCTTTGTGTTTTGTGACAGCAGTAAGTCTTTTTGCGTGTGTCTTTCCGTTGTTGGTTGGTTTGGAGAGTGGCGGTTGCCCTTCTCATGCTTTCAGCAAGCAACACGTATCTCAGGGTCTGGGCTTGTTAGTTGCTCAGCAACAGTCGGCACAAGCTGCTTAAACTGTTCTGCTGATCTCGGTAACAAGACGTTAAGATACTGTCATAGAGCACGGCTGCTCAAGGTATTGAAAGAAAAGACTGAAAAAATACACTGTAGCTGTTCTGCTCTGAGATCTGTAAGAAAATGTCCGAAACTGTGCCGTAATACGCAAGATTCTGCAAGCAAAGATTGAGAAACTTACGCAGAAGTGCTTGCACTTAGAATTTCACAAGCAAAGATTGAGAAACATACGCAGAAGTGCTTGCACTCAGAATTTCACAAGCAAAGATTGAGAAACATACGCAGAAGTGCTTGCACTCAGAATTTCACAAGCAAAGATTGAGAAACATACGCAGAAGTGCTTGCACTCAGAATTTCACAAGCAGAGACTGAACGCCACAGTGGAACTGTTTTTTCTGACTTCAGGGACGCAGCCATGATGTCATTTCGCCGCCGCATCCTGGGTCTTCGACCGGATGAAATCCGCAACATACCGAAAGAGGAGCTGATGCAGCCAACAACCATGGAGGACTTCTTGGAGGCCATGAAGAAGGTCAACAAGAGCGTTTCCAAGGAGGACATTGAAAAATACCTCAAGTGGATGGACGAGTATGGGTCTGTGTGATCTCACCTCCTGCATTTTTTTAGTTTTTTTTACTCCGTCCGGTTTGGTGGTCCTCATTGCCACAACAATGCTACTGAATGAAATTAATGTCAACTTTGTTTAACACTGAAAGAATAGGTTGGGAAATAGTTTTGCATGTGCTTTGTTTGGGGTGATGTTTTAAAAAAAACATGTCTTTCATCAATGCTTATGCAATATTACCTGAACCTTATAGCTTTTTTGTGGTTATTATTGGGTATTATGATTATTATTGTTGTTTGTCATTTCAAAAACCGATGAATAAAACCACAGAGAAGATGAAAAGCAGACTCAGAAGAGTTAACAGTATTTTGAAGAGTAAATCCCCCAGATAATTTGATCAGTCTAGTTTTCTCACTGTCCATGATCAGTATAGTTCTGTCACTGTCCATGATCAGTATAGTTGTGTCACTGTCCATGATCAGTATAGTTTTCTCGCTGTCCATGTTCAGTATAGTTTTCTCACTGTCCGTGATCAGTATAGTTCTGTCACTGTCCATGATCAGTATAGTTTTGTCACTGTCCATGATCAGTATAGTTTTCTCGCTGTCCATGTTCAGTATAGTTTTCTCACTGTCCGTGATCTGTATAGTGTTCTCACTGTCCATGGTCAGTATAGTTTTCTCCCTGTTCGTGGTCAGTATAGTGTTCTCCCTGTCTGTGGTCAGTATAGTGTTCTCCCTGTCCTTGGTCAGTATAGTGTTCTCCCTGTCCATGGTCAGTATAGTTTTCTCCCTGTCCATGGTCAGTATAGTTTTCTCCCTGTCCATGGTCAGTATAGTTTTCTCACTGTCCATGATCAAGGGCTAGAAGGAATGGAGCGTTCAACACCCCATGTGCAAGAGCTTTGTGGCTGTGTTGGGCATAACACTCCATGCTCAGCACAGTGCTGTGTTAAGAAGTCCAGCCAACCTAGACTGAGTGCTATGATTTCAGCATCTTTGCATTCAATTAAAGCCCCCTGCATTCACATGGTTGTTGTGAATGTGGTGAATGCTGTTTAGGCTGATGCTGTGATAGCTCTGTTGGGTTCATCTGCAGTTCAGTAAGAAGACACTCACCTACATACTGACACACTGGTCACGGGTTCCCACTGGTTGAATGGTGTACACAGAACTAGCGCCGAGACGGCTGCAGTTTCATGTGGCACCAGCCATGCCAGCGCTCTAAGTACACCACTTCGGTGGATATTCAAAATACGCGCTATAAGAAGCTAGTCACTCATGTAGAACCACATGCGAGCGCAGTGAGTCTGCTCAAGAGAGCGGAGAATAGCGCTATATAAGTGATCATCATCATCAAACTTAAGTGTTCCGTACTGATGCTGATGGTGTAAAACATAAGCAAAACATTAGGTATGTTCGTCTCACTGGCACTACAAAGAAAGGAAAATCGTAGCATTGTCTTTGTCTTTAATTTGCCACTAAGCTAAACTTAGACAAATTATATTTCAACCATCATTTAAATTTTTTGTTAGCTTGTCTTGCCTGGTGTGTATGTATTACATACATGAGAGAGAAAAAAAAAGTGTACTGATTCACAATATTTCCTTTTTGTCTGCCGTGTGCGTTGTGTTCTTTTTTCAGCCTTGTTTTTTTTTTTCTTCACATGCTGCTTGAATGTTGTAGAATGTTTGGGGTTCAGTTGGCTTTCAGTTATTTTAAAGTCTAACTGAGTAAATACATGTACATAATGCTACACCATTACCCATTGCACTCTTCTTACTGGTGTTTTGGGCTTGAAGATATTTAGGTTTCTGACACTGTGCTAAATATATGGAAAATGTATTAGAATCAGAAGTAGATCTATTTAATTTTAATACTAATCACTTTTGATGGCATTTGTAAGTATCAGTAGGGAAGAAATTCAGTACCAATTATGATTTTATAAAAGGTTAATCTAAAATCAGAGAGAGAAGTAACAACACTCAACCACACAAGCTGAATGCCAATGGTTTATGTCTGTGAAGAGATAAATACTGACAGCTCCACACAGCTGCATTTCAGAATACCTTGCTCACTTTTATGTTTTGATCATTTTTAAAATTTGGTTTCAGCGCAGATTTGTCTTGTGTGTGTGCGCTGTCCTTTTCTCAAAATTTCGTTTAAGTGCAGATTTGTCTTGTTTGTGTATGCTGTCCCTTTCTCAGTCATTTTAGTTGGTGTGGGGATTTCAGCAACCTGATTCACTTTCCAAACATTG
Organism: Alviniconcha marisindica; assembly: GCA_018857735.1. Classification (NCBI taxonomy): domain Eukaryota; kingdom Metazoa; phylum Mollusca; class Gastropoda; family Provannidae; genus Alviniconcha; species Alviniconcha marisindica. The sequence continues at coordinate 92,510 of JABMCL010003911.1, forward strand.
TTCCTTGCCACTAAAGAGTACATCCACAACAATGTTCTTTGTGTGAAACAGGCTGTTTCCCATGGGAGCCGCACCAAAACAGTGTATATTCAACTTTTGTCAGACTTTGTGACTTGTGTGATGTTCCAAAATGCCAGATGAATGTAAAAGCTGTCAGTTTAAGACTGTTTTTTTTGTTTTGTTTTGTGTGTGTTTATGTGTTTTTATTATTGTTTTTTCGTTTTTGTTTTTTACGTTCACACAAATGATGATTACTGTTTCTTTCTCAGTCTCTTCACAATTTTCTTGTGTTGTTTCTGTAACAGAATATTTTGTTGCTGGGTATCTGACAACTTTTTTTCTGCTTCTTAAGTTTCAGATTGTTTATCTTCTTTACCATTCAAAATTTATGAGTAGAAGGTGAAAAAACACTTCAGCATTTGACGTCACTGCAAGGCTAGAGGGCTCAAGTTTTCAGTACATTCCCTATTTATTCCACTGTTGTTTTTTACAGTGGTCATCTTCACACTAACAACTTGTACTGAAGTATTCAGGAGATTAAACTGGCTTGAAAAATCGTGAAAACTGTCCGTTACTGGGATTAACTTTTTTCTTTGTGTGTGTGCGTGCGTGCATGTGGGGGGGGGGGGGGGGGGGGGGGGGGGGAGAGATTAATTGCAATGCCCCCAAACCAAGTTAAAGAAGTTCTATCCATTCTCTACGACAAAGCATTAAGGGAATGTTCATAACACCAAAAGAGCAACCACTCCAAAGAGTTTTGAAATGTGCATTTGATTTATACCATAACACAGTTTGGTCATCCTGAGGTGACCTTGCGTGGACGACAGGATGTTAAAATCTGATTACTCGCTGTTTGACTCCAACTGAAACGGGGAAGAAAATGTTTAATAGAAAACATCTAACTTGGAATGGCTTACTGTCATACAAACATTTCACTCTGCGAGTTTTGTTGTGTTTCAAATCTGGCACATTGCTGATTTCCTAAGTGCGCATGTAGAATAAATCTCAATATGCTGAAAACACCAATGTATACATGCACAAAGTATAGACAGACAACGAAAAAGAACAGAGATCAGTACTGACAGTGATGATATCTGTTTATTCCTTGTAATAAAAGCCAGGGAACAGACTGCGAGTCCAACTACTGAATGCCTCTACTGGTCTGCGTTACACTGTTGGCAGTTGCTAAAGAGGTTACATGCATAAACCACACCAAGTTGTGGATGAAACGGATGTCATAAAGATACCAATTTTAGACTAAGAGCAACTGTATGGCTTTTTTAGTTAATATTCATACACTGCTACTCGACAAAGGTACACATTTGGCTGAATATCTTCATTATACTGAAGAAATAAATGCATACGGAAAGTTCTACATCTACAGCTTTGGTTTACCTTTGTTGAACAATCACACATCTACAGCTTTGGTTTACCTTTGTTGAACAATCAAGAGATAGCATGCCCCCCCCCCACCCCACCTTTCCAAAAATAAATTTAAAAAGCACCCCCCACACCCCCTCGAAATTGAAGACAACAAGCAAGCTCTCAATTAATGTTGGAATGGAGTAAGCTCTCAATGTTAGACCTGAAATAAAGCAAGTTCTCAAGTAATGTTAGAATTCCATACAACCGTCAAATAAGTATACGGCTATTGAAATTGCCGAGGATGAAACTCCTCCCCAAGAAGAAAATTACAAGGTAAAGAAAAGTATCCCCTCACACACACACAACCCAACCCCATACCAACAAGGATAAAACCTTTTCCACTGTGCGTCAACACACACACACACACACAACCCCATACCAACAAGGATAAAACCTTTTCCATTGTGCGTCAACAATACAATGCAATCACCAGAGCTGGTTTTGAGTTCAAGCCATTGTTTATGCAAAATTTCCCTGAATGGTAACGTGTTCTCTCAACCGATTTCATACTATGCGTCCCACTTTCACAGACATTCAGGAAATATACTGAAATAGAATGGATAACCAACAGCCAATAATAATAATAACAATGAAATATCTGTAAAGTGGAAACTTCCAGCAAAAAAACACAACAACAAAAACACAGCTTGGTATGATGTAGAGAAATCAAATTTCAACACCAATAGCCAACACTGACAATAGCAATGATTACAAGCAATTTAAACTAAAAGCCAAAAAAACCCAAACACACAACACACACACACACACACACATCAGTCAACTGGAATAAGAACAAGTTGGAGGGGGTAAAGAGTTTGCTAGCAGTATGTTTTAAACAGAGTGGTTTTAAACGTGATGGCTGACTGAATCACCAATGTGTCTAATTTCAAGAGGCAGAGAATTCCAGGCAGAAGGAGCAGCATAGGAAAAACGTAACAAACCATGCAGCATCAATGACAGGCCCGTCAACCATTACGGTTATCTCAGGGCGTTAGCAGGCCACAAGTAAGTAAGTGATTTGGTGTCTTACGCCCCGTCAACCATTACGGTTATCTCAGGGCGTTAGCAGGCCACAAGAAAGTATGTAAGTGATTTGGTGTTTTACACCCCGTCAACCATTACGGTCATCTCATGCAAAAATCTTATGACTGGCACATGTTTTGGGTTGACTTTTTTCCCCCAACAGCATGGATAGCCGTATGTACATGATACAAGTCAGTACAAATGTACTTCTGAAACCATGGTGATGTGTCCATTTTTTTTTTTTTTAAATATATCTACCATGTTTCCAAGCTCAGTGAAGGTGATGCATCTATCTGCTGTTGGCTGAAATAAATTCTTAATTCCCTGCACATTCATTTAAAGAGGAGCTTCTGAAGAGTATCGCTCCAGCTGCATGTACTGATGGACCATTCCAAATCTGGAGAGGGGCAAATGTACACTTCTGACATTAGTGACAGTAATATATGTTGAAACCAAAGCATGTCACGCCATTCCATGAAATACTTCAATTTTAATGATGCTATTTGGAAAGGGACAGGTGCACGCTTTTGATGTGAGTGACGGAGTAATATACGTTGAAAATAAAACATTCATCTGTCACCTCATTCAGTGACATACTTCAATTTTAGTGTTCTATTTTCAGCACCCTGCTGAAGAGTTCCTACAAACCTTTTCCTCCAAAGTCTTCCTACAAACCTTTTCCTCCAAAGTCACACTTTCAAGACCATTATTTTGGTATTTTTAAGACAAATTTGACACAATTATTATACATCATCCTTAATTCACCACATGGGATCCACCCTTCACTTCACGGCTGAGATGCCAACGAATAGCTATTTTTATGATAATCATTTTTATTAGCCAAAGTATGAAGCCATCTATGTAGTCATTCTCAAAGCCACCTAAGTAGTTATTCTCAAAGTTAAATGATTTTTATTAGCCAAAGTATGAAGCCATCTATGTAGTAATTCTCAAAGCCACCTAAGTAGTTATTCTCAAAGTTAAATGATTTTTATTAGCCAAAGTATGAAGACTTCAGTGTAGTAATTCTCAAAGCCACCTAAGTAGTTATTCTCAAAGTTAAATGATTTTTATTAGCCAAAGTGTGAAGCCATCTATGTAGTAATTCTCAAAGCCACCTAAGTAGTTATTCTCAAAGTTAAATGATTTTTATTAGCCAAAGTATGAAGCCATCTATGTAGTCATTCTCAAAGCCACCTAAGTAGTTATTCTCAAAGTTAAATGATTTTTATTAGCCAAAGTATGAAGCCATCTATGTAGTCATTCTCAAAGCCACCTAAGTAGTTATTCTCAAAGTTAAATGATTTTTATTAGCCAAAGTATGAAGACATCTATGTAGTAATGCTAAAAGCTACCTAGGCAGTTATTCTCAAAGTTAAGGAATTATTGGTTGTTCAGTTTGACAGAAAAAAAGAGGGCACAGGCAGCCTCCTGACGTTAATGCTACAGTACCTTGGCGCACAACACGAGGTATTTTGCTGCACAGTGCTGCAAACGGTATGCAGAGCTGGGTGGACAACGACTGAACTCTTCAAATATCTGAAAAGCCACTGACTGGCATTTTAGTCTCGGCAGTTGTCATCTTAGTTTTCAAACAAAGCAAGACCACGCAGCTTGGCCAACCGCTGTTACTCAAAATTTGCCTTTGGGACTTGGTGACTGAGACCATGCATGCATCACAACATCGACACAAAATAAGCACAGCACTCCACCTCCCATGCAGTGAAAGACTTCAGTGGAAATTTTAAGTTAAATCAAATGACGGTCTTGAAAGACTTCCAACAGAAATTTTAAACAAGAATGTTAAGTGAAATCAAACAACGGTCTTGTTGAATATGACAGTAGCTGTAAGGCAGGCAATGTTCCAAATACATGCATTACAGATGCTGGACCCTAGTTCGAAATATCACTTGCAACACACACACACACACACACACACACACACACACACAGGCACACACACACACACATGTATGCATATACGCACTCATGCACACACACACACAATGTGACACATGCAGGCACAAACACACAGTGACCCTTGCACACATCCAGACACACACACACACACACACACACATGTATGCATACACGCACACATGCTAGAATCAGGGTCAGTTTTAACATCTGCCAAACAAGCAAACAGATTTTACAGCAAAACAATCCGGCAAGTTCATAACAATCAGATCACTTGTGCAGGCGTGCACACACACACACACACACACACACACACACACACACACACACACACACACACACACACCAAGGGTGACCGTACAAAATCACAAGACAAAGTTTTTGATGACTTTCTGAATGGGCCTGCGACACACTAGGCAGGGGAGACCCTTCCGTTTCAGTCGCTTGGCGCAGCGGTAGCAGCACACCTGGTGACCGGAACTGCCGTGGATGATGCAACCGGTCTTGGGTCGGCTGGCGCACACCATGCACACGTCAGCAGACGGCACCACGCGGTCACCGTCCTTGCCTCCCCGTCCCCACTTCCCACCCCCTTTCCTGCGGCTACCCGGACCTGGCTGGTGCCGGGACAGACCGTCCCCCACTTCCGTCTCCTGGCTGGTGGGTGTTCCTTGGCTGGACGCAAGAGTCGTGCTGCCAACTCGCGATTCCTCCCTCCCTCCCGTGGATGTGCTGGGCACCTCGTCGTCGGACAACGAAGCCAGCGACTCTGAGTTACGATCCGGCGACGAGGCCGACACAACCACAATTCGCCGCCTCCTGACCCTGTCCCCCAGCCGCCACTGTCTCAAACTACCCTGGCCCGATCCCCGCTGTTCGTCGTTGCTCTCCGAGGATGCTGCGTAGTATCCGTGCAGAGCGCCGCAGGGCTCGGCAGGCAGCTGGGCGCTGGAGGTGGAGGATGGGAGGCTGGAGTCGGGCAGCCAGTGAGGCCTCAGCGCCCAGCACTTGCTGCAGTTGCGGTAAAACGGCACGTTGCGTGTCTGGCATGTTTGACAGAGCCAATGATCCTGTCCAGAAGAGAGAGAGAGAGAGAGTTTGGTTTAGAAAGAAGGAATGAATGACTGTAACCAATGCTAAAATGAACAGTTCCAGGCTGCACCCATCTGTCACTGTACGTCTTCTCATCCGGACGGTGTGCTTGGAAACTGTTCAAATGGCAGGCAACTTTCTGCTCGTAATCTAGGTACCTGACGTACAACCAAAAGCATCCATGCTTTCTTTCACCAGCAGAAATTGCCGCAGCTGTAGGCATGCTTCCTGTACCAAATCCCAGCCCTTCTTCACATCTGCTTCACAATCACTCATGTTTTTCTTTAATGATGACCTGGAGAAAATCTCCACAGGTATCAATGTGAACCCCCACCCCCCAGCACATTGTGCCTTAGATTTGGCTAGGGATCACACGCCACAGAAATGTCCATTATTATTATTATTAAAAAATATACACACATCTGCAAGATCAAACAAAAATATAACTGAACAGTGATACGTACACACTTATTTTATCCCTTGTATAATGTATAAAATCAAAAATGATAAATGTCTGATGATTGATTGATTGATTGATTGATGATCACTTATATAGCGCTATTCTCCGCTCTCTTGAGCAGACTCACTGCGCTCGCATGTGGTTCTACGTGAGTGACTAGCTTTATAGCGCGTTTTTTGAATATCCACCGAAGTGTACTTACAGCGCTGGCATGGCTGGTGCCACATGAAACTGCAGCCATCTTGGCACAAGTTCTGTGTACACCATACAACCATGCACCATGTCACTTCATGCAAAGCCACATACGTAAGGTGTATGCGTGTTTAGCTGTAACCTGCCACCTGCACCTTTGGCAGAATAACTGGGATCTTTTACGTGCTACTGCAGTAACACGGGGTGGAATGGATACCGAAATTAGAGTCAGCACAGAAAGTGACCCTGGAGAAGAAAATTCTCCCGCCGCTCCAGCAGGGATTTGAACCCGCGACCTTTCAGTCACGAGTCCGCTCTAACCACTGAGCTATCCCCGCCCCGATAATGTGCTTACTGTAATGCTTACTAGCAAGCATTCACTGATCCGGTCTGCTTACTGTGTCTGATTCTGTCTCCTCTGCAGTGCCTGCTGATTGGTTGCCATCCCTCTGCACCCTGCAATTACTCTGCATCTGTGTGCATGCTGGTGTGTATTTGTGTGCTGTTATGAATATGTATGCATCTGTGTGCGCATGCTGGTGTGTATGTGTGTGCTGTTATGAATATGTATGCATATGTGTGCGCATGCTGGTGTGTATGTGTGTGCTGTTATGAATATGTGTGCGCGTGCGGGTGTGTATTTGTGTGCTGTTATGAATATGTGTGCGTCTGTGTGCACATGCTGGTGTGTATTTGTGTGCTGTTATGAATATGCATGTATCTGTGTGTGCGTGCTGGTGTGTATTTGTGTGCTGTTATGAATGTGTATGCATCTGTGTGCGCATGCTGGTGTGTATTTGTGTGCTGTTACGAATATGTGTGCATCTATGTGATGTTGATACGAATGTAGAGTGTCTGGATGGAACATAATTATGCATTGCTATAATTAATGTAATAATGATGCATTACCAGTTAGTGACAACTTGTCTTTTTTTGTCTTGTTTTTGTTACATTATTTTGCTCTTGTACATACATGTAGTTTCTGAAGCGAACGGTGCTCACCGCTGGTGACATGCTCCACGAACCTCTTTCATTATTAGTATTTTAAGCATGCAAAAACATATCATGATAAACTGATCAGATGACTCACATCCGTCTCCCACTGTAAACAAAATCCCCCTCCCCAAATAACTGACCACCACTACAACTGTCAAGCTGAATGTGACTTACAGCATCACCCAGTTCAGCATCCGAACTAGTTTCTGTGTCACTGTAGTCAGCCCAGAATTCAACGTCACTCTCCTGCACGACTAGATAGGGCTGCTGCAAAACACAAAACATGAAATCAAACTCAGCGTGCGATAAAAGATCCGAAGACACAAAAAGGTGACACTCCAAGATATGTTTACAAACATTCTTCAAGTTAAACGAACAAGCACAATGACAATGACTGGAGAATCTATATCACACTTTATCCATGGAGTACACGTTTTTGTCGTTGTTGATTTTCGCCAGGCAGGTCATTTGTGGTTGCTGCTTCAAAAACCATGCATCCATCCACTAGAACATACTTTTCTCTTACTCATGCATACTTCTTTGCATAATTAATAATTAATTAATACTTCTTTGCAACTTCTGGTAGTTTCAAATAAGAGTTCTCCAGTTTCAAATAAGAGACTCCTGTGCTACAAGATAGTTCTACAGTAAAATCTAAGATGTGAAATGAACCATAGCATCCCTACAAACACAACAATAGATCAAACAAAGGCAAACAATATAACACATGCATAAGAACTCAAACAATGATAAAAAGTAACACTTTTCTAAATACAGTTTTTCACACTCTGAACTTTTGACACTTTTCTAAATAGTTTTCACATTCTGAATTGTCAACACTTTCCTAAATACGGTTTTCACATTCCAAAATCTTTTTCTTTCTTTTTGTCTTCTGCAATTTAAATCTAATTTTGCTCTTCCCCTTGCAGCCCATGTTGATTGTCATCGTCCTTACCTGCGCCGAGTCATGTGAACCATGTTCGGATTCAGAGCGGTGATCACTGGGTTCCAGATCGTACTCTACAGCAAAGTGGTCCGAATCGTACTGCAGCGACACACTGTCTTCCTCAGGTGCCTGTTGAAAGCAGATCAACAGTTAGTGAAACGGTGGTGTTGGCTGGACAGTAAGTACACAGGCCATCTTCACCGAGCAACAGGCGCACAGCCATTGTCAGTTTTGATCTAACCTGACAGAGCAAGGCCTGGAGTGTCTGTGTCTCGTAAACAGAGTTAAAGGAATGTCTGTGTCTAATAAACAGAGTTAAAGGAGTGTCTGTGTCTAATAAACAGAGTTAAAGGAGTGTCTGTGTCCAATAAACAGTGTTAAAGGAATGTTTGTGTCTAATAAACAGTGTTAAAGGAGTGTGTCTAATAAACAGAGTTAAAGGAGTGTTTGTGTCTAATAAACAGTGTTAAAGGAGTGTCTGTAATAAACAGACTTAAACAGTGTTAAAGGAGTGTTTGTGTTTCTGTAAAATAAACAGAGTTAAAGGAGTGTTTGTGTCTAATAAACAGTGTTAAAGGAGTGTTTGTGTCTAATAAACAGTGTTAAAGGAGTGTCTGTGTCTCATAAACAGAGTTAAAGGAATGTCTGTGTCTAATAAACAGTTAAAGGAGTGTTTGTGTCTAATAAACAGAGTTAAAGGTGTGTTTGTCTAATAAACAGAGTTAAAGGAGTGTTTGTGTCTAATAAACAGAGTTAAAGGAGTGTTTGTGTCTAATAAACAGCGTTAAAGGAATGTAAGTAAGTTGTTTTTTTGGGGGGTCATCCAGGATGGTTATATCAGCGCAACCCAGCCAAGGGTAAGTAACTAACTTGATTTTTTTTTTTTTATGGCCAGCCAACCAGGATGGTTACATCAGCGCAACCCAGCCAAGGGTAAGTAACTAACTTGGTTTTTTTAATTTTTTATGGCCAGTCAACCAGGATGGTTATATCAGCGCAACCCAGCCAAGGGTAAGTAACTAACTTTTTTTTCTTTTTTTTATGACCAGTCAACTAGGACAGTCATATCAACTTGCACCAGTCAAAAAAGGGAGTCCTGCATAAGGTTACCTGAAGTGGCAACAGCAGCGGTGGTGGATCACTGCTCTCCAGGTTGACCTGAAGCATGGGCATGGTTCCGTCCACCTCGTCCCCAAACTCTATGTTCATCGACGTGCGGCAGTTCTCCTGCAGGCCCCATTCACCTGAAGGAAGGAAGCAGGCTGCACATCTTGAAACTGACTAACCAGAGAGCAAACTGTAGTCAAGGGCATGCTTGTTCTAATGCCGAGTCTCTTAGTCTGTAGGCGGCACATCTTGAAACTGACTAACCAAAGAGCAAACTGTAGTCAAAGGCATGCTTGTTCTAATGCTGAGTCTCTTAGTCTGTAGGCTGCACATCTTGAAACTGACTAACCAAAGAGCAAACTGCAGTCAAAGGCATGCTTGTTCTAATGCCGAGTCTCTTAGTCTGTAGGCGGCACATCTTGAAACTGACTAACTGAAAAGCAAACTGTAGTCAAAGGCATGCTTGTTCTAATGCCGAGTCTCTTAGTCTGTAGGCGGCACATCTTGAAACTGACTAACTGAAAAGCAAACTGTAGTCAAAGGCATGCTTGTTCTAATGCCGAGTCTCTTAGTCTGTAGGCGGCACATCTTGAAACTGACTAACTGAAAAGCAAACTGTAGTCAAAGGCATGCTTGTTCTAATGCCGAGTCTCTTAGTCTGTAGGCTGCACATCTTGAAACTGACTAACCAAAGAGCAAACTGTAGTCAAAGGCATGCTTGTTCTAATGCCGAGTCTCTTAGTCTGTAGGCTGCACATCTTGAAACTGACTAACCAAAGAGCAAATTGTAGTCAAAGGCATGCTTGTTCTAATGCCGAGTCTCTTAGTCTGTAGGCAGCACATCTTGAAACTGACTAACCAAAGAGCAAACTGTAGTCAAAGGCATGCTTGTTCTAATGCCGAGTCTCTTAGTCTGTAGGCGGCACATCTTGAAACTGACTGAAAAGCAAACTGTAGTCAAAGGCATGCTTGTTCTAATGCCGAGTCTCTTAGTCTGTAGGCGGCACATCTTGAAACTGACTAACCAAAGAGCAAATTGTAGTCAAAGGCATGCTTGTTCTAATGCCGAGTCTCTTAGTCTGTAGGCGGCACATCTTGAAACTGACTAACTGAAAAGCAAACTGTAGTCAAAGGCATGCTTGTTCTAATGCTGAGTCTCTTAGTCTGTCCCAGGGTTTGCGTTAACCAGTAATTTCCAGTATTTTAATGGTTAAGATTCAGCACATACTGGGGAAAAGATCAGCAATCGGTCGGATGTACTGGCTGTTATTTTGTTTGACCAGTTCTTAAAACACACACACACACAAAAATGCAGCACTGAGAGAGTGTGTGTGTATGTGTGTGTGTGTGTGTGGTGTATAGTGTGTGTGTGCATGTGTGTCTGGCATGAGTGTGTGTGTGTGTGTGTGTGGTGTGAGTGTGTATGTGCGTGCATATATATATGTGCGTGCATGTGTATTATTGCACTCTCTTAGTTATGAAACATGAAGTGTTAACGTGACTGCGCATTTAATTTATAAATATTTCATGTTTTGTCAAGCTTTAATTTGTAAGTATTTCATGTTTTGTCAAGCTTATTATCATAGTATATACACTGATAATCTGTTGATGTTAGTGTGAATGTGAATGTATGATTATAAATGCTCTCAACACCATGCCTCATTCCATATGTATTCTATTTTCCGTGACAAATGGCAGGCACCTACACATACAATGCCTGCAACACTTCCCCCCCCCCCACCTTCTTGTGACAAATGGATTATTTATTCATGCAACTGCATGATCTGCGGAGATCCACAAATTTTGCTGTCAATTGCCTGATTTCTTTTTTCATGGAAATGCAATTGCAAGCAAATCCACAAATTTTGCTGCTAACTGACTTATTCTTTTTTCATGGGAACACAATTTCATGCTTTAAAGAAAAATCCACACTTTTCGCTGACAATTGGCCGATTCTTTTTCCATGGCAACGCAGTTTCATGCTTTAAGGAAATCCGCACATTTTGCTGATAACTGGGAGCCCTGTGTGACCTTTCTCCCTTTCGGTGTTACGGTTACCTTGGTGCTGATGGTGACTGACGCTGGCAGAACCCCCCTCCTCGTCCCCCCCTCCTTCAGTTGTCCCCTCACCTCCAGTTGTACTGGTCACAGTGGCCGTTGCACAGCTGCTCCCCACCTGTAACAAAACACAACAATGGCGTCAAGGCAAACCGTCCAACAACAAGACAGCCAAGCCAGGCGCGAGCCAGATGTCAGATTCCAAATTAAATCAGTTTTGATGGAACTTCACGATCTGTTTCCAAGAAAGTACCCTAGATAGTACTCAGACACAGTTTTGTACACTTCTCTCTTCAGAAGAATGACTGTGTGTGGTTCCTCCCTGGACGAAATCCCATCTACTGACACAAAAATCTGACACCTGATGAGCTGAGCTATTGTTTTCTTCTTCTTCTTCGAGCTATGGACTGGTAAAGGCTGGTCTCACTGAGTGTAACTAGTCCTTGACTGATATTTTTTACCTGATGGCTGTTGTCTGTCCTCAATCAGCCACCATTTTTTTTTTTTAACCTGGTGGTTGCCGTCAGCCACCAAAAACAATTTTTTACCTAGTGGTTGCCGTCAGCCACCCATTTTTTTTTTTTACCTGATGGTTGCCGTCAGCCACCAAAAACAATTTTTTACCTGATGGTTGCCATCAGCCACCAAAAATAATTTTGTACCTGGTGGTTGCCGTCAGCCACCAAAAACTATTTTTACCTGATTGGTGCCATCAGCCACCAAAAACATTTTTTTACCTGGTGGTTGTCATCTGTCCTCAGTCAGCCACCAAAAACAATCCTGAATTTGGTTGGTTAACCACACAGGGTCACCTCAGGACAACCAAATTCTATTATAAATATCCCATTTCAAAAAATACATACAGACAAGCAATAGGTCATCAAATAACGTGTAAAAACTGGTTCTCAGTTCGGACAAAACGCAGTCTAAATATGTACAGTCCGATTTTTACTGCCACTGAAGATTTATATCTCCTACAGGAAAGCAAAGACATCTCAAACGTCTGAAGTGGGCGTGCAGCTACCTGAGGTATGGCGGCAGTGCTGGCAGCACCTTGGGAATCAACGACTCTCTTCACCAACTGTCGTCGGATGCTGATGCATGAGTCTGGCAACGGCAAAGTGTTTTTCATGAACAGTGGTCTGCAACATCCACAGGAAGGAGAAAACAGATTGATGGCTCGTTCTCTGAAGCATCAGTTTATCACAATTCATTTATTCATTCATGCATGTGTGCATTTGTGTGTATGTGTGTGTGTGTGTGTGTTGATGTTGTGAAGTTTGTCTGATTACTCATACTATTATGTTGTAATCTTTGTTTTTAGAAAAACTTTAGCTTTATGTTGTTCACTGATGTATTATTATATTGATGGTGTTTCATAAGCTTTGTTGTATCACGTATAAGTCAGCTTTTATGATTACTATATTAGCATGGTGATTTAACAATACTGTTTCAAGTGAATAACTATTACTTATTGGCACTGGCATTCTTATTGGCATTCAGCAGTTTACTCCTCACATCCTTTACATTTTAGATTAATATTTGTAACGCTACGTTTAAGTTCTTAATGTCATTCAATGTAAAATGCTGCAAGGCTGCCTGCGTGTGGGTAGCTAATGGTACTAGAGAAGTTTCCAGTTACTATTATCATTACATTTAACCCCTTCACTGCCATGCTGTCACTTGAAAACAGCCAACAAAAGTGTGAAATTTGAAACCCATGTTAACAAGCCTGCTTTAGCCAACTGGTCATGAAAATCGAACCAACAACTTACATGGCTTCATTGATGGTGAACCTATCCACCTGAAACACTTGGCCCAGTTTGTTGTTTCGACAGTGCACAACACGAGGGTCAGCGTGGTCAAACAGCTGGTGTTTGATGATGTAATTCTTAACATGATGAATGATCTGAAGAAAGGGGAAAAAAACGCAAGTTCAATGGTATCATTACCTGACATTAGTGCAAGCTGTATCTAAAAAGTAACAAATTCCACACTATCACAACTGCAAGACAGATCTGAAAAGTAATAAATTCTACGCCATCACAACTGCAAGACAGATCTGAAAAGTAATAAATTCTACACTATCACAACTGCAAGACAGATCTGAAAAGTAACAAATTCCACACTATCACATCTGCAAGCTGTATCTGAAAAGTAATGAATTCCACACTATCATAACCTGAGGCTGATGTTTGTGCAAGATGTATCTGGAAAGTAATCAATTCCACACTACAAGGTGCATCAGAAAAGTAACACATTCCACACCACCATAACTGCATGGTGTATCTGAAAAGTAACAAATTCTACAATATCACAAGCTGAAACTACTGCAAGATGTATCCTTTGAAGTTACACTTGCAGGACCAACAATCCCCAATTTGTACTCTGAAAATGGTATCCAAAATAAAACAGTACATTTCTACCAAATAACAAATTCACAACAAGTAAAAAATAAAACAATTAGTTCAATTATTTGCTGTTTCTCCCCCCACCTCCCCACATCTGCTAATATGGCACAATTCCTGCATGAAAAATACTGAACATTTTCAGATTCTGACTACAATTTTTTTTCTTTTTTTCTTTTTCTTCTTTCCTTTTTCTCCATCAGGGTTACTCCATTAAAGGTCTTGCAGATCTAAATAAAATGCATCAACAATTAATTCCTGGCTTGTTTTTTTCTACACTTGAACCTAAAATTCACTGGGGAGTCTGGTTTCACTCATCACAGGTTTGAACACACACGACCTGGAACAGACGAGGAATGTGAACAGTGACTCACCTCTTTCATTGTGAACACCTCACCGCTGGCGCCCCCTTCCTGCAGGATCTCCAAGAAGGACGGACTGGGACGTCTCTGCAATGAATTAGAACACATTTCCCATAGCTTTCTTCCAGATCTAAATATGACACCTGAACAAGTTTTTGTTCTCTCTACCCTTTGACCTAAACAAAAAAAAGTACCAAGAAGTGAGAGGAAAGCGAAACCCTTAAAAGAGGAAAGGCAGAAGAAGATTTTAAGTAGAGCTCTTTCACCAGCGCAGCAACAAGAGAGGGAAAAAAGATGCTGCCAAAAGGATGCTTCTGTAAGCAGAAGATCAGACATTCTTTCTTTCTTTCTCCACACTCTTTGTCAATCCAGCACCATTAAAAAACAACAACACCTTTTTCTCTCTTCTTCTTCTTTTTTTGGGGGGTGTGTGGGTGGCGGGGTGGGGGGGGGGTGTCAATTTATCTTTTTCTTTCTTGTAACAGGGAACAGTACCAAAATTAGACAATTTATCTTTTTCTTCTCTTGATAACTTGTGACAGGCAACAGGACCAAAATTAGACAACATTCTCTTAAAAAAAGGTGAAGAGCTGCGTTACCATGGGGATGCGGACAGTGGTGATCTGCTCCTCCACGGTGTACTGCTGGGACGGCGAGGCGGAGTCAAGGTGCTGGTGGAGGTGATGTGTCTGTGAAACTCCCCCCACAGGGTGCACAACTCCACCCACGTTTGGCTGCATGTCTTTGCTTTCAATTTCTAGTGCTCCACTGCTGGCACTGCTGTTGACTGGTGGCTGAAACATGCATGCAAAGAACAGCTTAAAAAAATATTTTTAAAAAGAATCTGAAAAAAAAGGGGGGGAAAAAGAAAAAAGGGGGAAAAAAGCAAGAAAAAAAAAGCATGCAAACAACAGCTATTTTTTTAAATATATATATAGAAGAAAAAGCTGAAAAAAGAAGAAGAAAAGCTAAGGCTCACAGCTGGAGAAGAATGATTGGAAAGGCCACCTTAATGTTCAAAATGGCATTCATCTTGCAGATGGACTCTCAGTAACAAGATTTGCAAAATAACAAAGGGCTTCATGGATCTGAAACTGACTGACGGCACACTGAGGACAAATGACAGCATCTCTAGAGGACAGCCGAACAAACTCTTCTTCAGTCAGGAAAGGACAGCAGACAGCTGAATAAACTCTTCCTCAGTCAAGGACAGAGGACAGGACAGCCAAACAAGCTCTTCCTCAATCAAGAACAGAGGACAACCAAACACGCTCTTCCTCAAACAAGAACAGAGGACAACCAAACAATCAAGGACAGAGGACAGCCAAACAAGCTCTTGTTCAGTCAAGAACAAGAGGACAGCCAAACAAGCCATTCCTGAATCAAGAACAGAGGACAGCCAAACAAGCCCTTCCTGAGTCAAGGACAGAGGACAACCAAACAAGCTCTTCCTCAATCAAGAACAGAGGACAACCAAACAGTCAAGGAAGAGGACAGCCGAACAAACTCTTCTTCAGTCAAGAACAGAGGACAACCAAACAATCAAGGAAGAGGACAGCCGAACAAACTCTTCTTCAGTCAAGAACAAGAGGACAGCCAAGCAAGCCCTTCCTGAGTCAAGGACAGAGGACAGCCAAACAAGCTCTTCCTCAATCAAGAACAGAGGACAACCAAACAATCAAGGACAGAGGACAGCCAAACAAGTTCTTGTTCAGTCAAGAACAAGAGGACAGCCAAGCAAGCCCTTCCTGAGTCAAGGACAGAGGACAGCCAAGCAAGCTCTTCCTGAGTCGAGAACAACCAAATCCTCAGTCAAGGACAGAGGACAGGCAAATCCCCAGTCAAGGACAGAGGACAGGCAAATCATCAGTCAAGGACAGAGGACAGATGAAGAAGCTTTTCCTCAGTCAAAGGCAGATGGCAGCCAAATGCTCAAAGACAGATGACACATGAACAAGCTCTTCCTCAACCAAGGACAGAGGACAACCAAACAAGCTCTTCCTCGGTCAAGGACAGGACAGCCAAATGCTCAGTCAAGGACAGGACAGCCAAATGCTCAGTCAAGGACAGATGACAGCCAAACTAGCTCTTCCTCAGTCACAGACAATCTACAGCTTGGAGAACAGGATTCCCCACAAAGCGACTTCCGTTTGCACCCTCACTGCCTGCAGATCTGACATTGATGGCTGCATGAGGTCTGCTCACTGAACGCACCCTCTTCAACGTCTCCCTTACCCCCTTTAAAAAGAAAAGAAAAAAAAGAGCTGTGACTCGCTTCTATTCCCAACACACACAGTCTTTTACCATGCGTGGCCCACACATGCGCGCACTGTGGCATATTACTCTTGTAGGAGGTTACCACACCACTAGGAAGGAGACATTGCCGTCCAGGAAACTATTTCACCCTGATATAACCGCCAGTTGACTGGGCATTAAGAACCGATTATCTACCCTTTTTTCCAATTTCTTTTTACTCAGGTGCAGTCAGCGTAATGTGCAACCATGTAAATGTAAACCAAACATTGTCAAAGAAGCACAAGGGAAGGTTTCTCCGCCTTAAGCAGAGCTGAGCACAATGAAGCGCGCCAGCATACACAGCTTGATTGCTATCAGGTTTGTCCGCTCTGTAGGTCTGACAGCTCTGCACAGGATTGTTTCACATGCTGTAGGTAAAAATTAACATTTTGTCTTCAGACTTAATGAAAGCTCCTATTTCATCTTCAGACTTAATGAAAACTCCTATCTTGTCTTCAGACTTAATGAAAGCTCCTATTTCGTCTTCAGACTTAACGAAAGCTCCCATTTTATCTTCAGACTTAATGAAAGCTCCTATTTTGTCTTCAGACTTAATGAAAGCTCCTATTTCATCTTCAGACTTAATGAAAACTCCTATTTTATCTTCAGACTTAATGAAAACTCCTATTTTGTCTTCAGACTTAATGAAAACTCCTATTTTGTCTTCAGACTTAATGAAAACTCCTATTTATCTTCAGACTTAATGAAAGCTCCCATTTTATCTTCAGACTTAATGAAAACTCCTATTTTGTCTTCAGACTTAATGAAAACTCCTATTTCATCTTCAGACTTAATGAAAACTCCTATCTTGTCTTCAGACTTAATGAAAACTCCTATCTTGTCTTCAGACTTAATGAAAGCTCCCATTTTATCTTCAGACTTAATGAAAGCTCCCATTTTGTCTTCAGACTTAATGAAAGCTCCTATTTCATCTTCAGGCTTAATGAAAACTCCTATTTTGTCTTCAGACTTAATGAAAACTCTTATTTCATCTTCAGACTTAATGAAAGCTCCTATTTCGTCTTCAGACTTAATGAAAGCTCCTGTTTCATCTTCAGACTTAATGAAAACTCCTATCTTGTCTTCAGACTTAATGAAAGCTCCCATTTTATCTTCAGACTTAATGAAAACTCCTATTTCATCTTCAGACTTAATGAAAACTCCTATTTTGTCTTCAGACTTAATGAAAGCTCCCATTTTGTCTTCAGACTTAATGAAAGCTCCTATTTCATCTTCAGACTTAATGAAAACTCCTATCTTGTCTTCAGACTTAATGAAAACTACTATTTTGTCTTCTGAGATTCACTTTTCTGGTCTGGAAAAAGAAAAAAGAAGAAAAAAAGAGAGAGAAAAAACAGACTTGTCCCTCTAACCATGACACACATTAAACAGCTGACGGGGCCTTAAAAATGAATACTCAGTCTCTGGAGGTTTTCAAGCGTGTTAGACGCAAAATGCTGCACAACCCACTACGTAAGGCCACACTGACAACAGACCTGTTTGTGTACTGTGTGTGCAAAAGGCCCTTGGTGATTGTTATCAAATAATTAACAGCAAGCAATTACCAGTCGCACACGTATTACAAGCTGGAACAGGTTTGCATGGCTGTTATCTGTGCAACGATAATGCCTAATTGAGTTTCATCATCGATCACGCTCGGCTATTATCAGCAGGTGATAAAAAGACAAAGGTGAGCACTTCAGCACTTGCACACTCCCTTATTAATGAACTGAAAATGAATCTGGACTGCAGGCTTTGTATTTCAGAATCGTTCTGTTCCTGACTCTTGTGTTTTTTGTTTGTCTGAAGTTCCATTCCGACTGGTGGAGTTTGTGCTGCTTCTTTGTTTGAGTTTACCTTTAACTTCCAGCCCTCAGTCTGGGCAACATCAGCTCTTCAAGGTCCACAATCAATAAGTACCCCTGTAATGAGTACACAAACTTGCTTGTCTTTATCTTAATTCGTTTTCACATCCAACAGATGACAAGTAATACACTGAACACGCGCTGCAGTGCTGCAGAAGAGTACGGCCTGCCTCCATGAAGAAGCTGTTCTAGTCTTCTCACAAAGACCAGTTTGAAAACAGCTGGCAGAAACCTTGGTGGGCAGCTGTGACAGCCTGGCTTGAATCTGCAAGCATTTCACTTTCCGCCTGTGAAACCTCCCCTGCCTCCACGCCGGCTACCAAACAAAGCGACCTGCTACCTGGACAAGCCAGGGCAGGCTCTGCCGATTAAAAATCAATAACCTGCACAAGTCTAATCAAGCCCAGATCACTTCCAGTCACTGGCCTGCTCATTAGGTCTGGTGTACTAGGTCTAGTAACCCTCTTTTGTCTCCACAGGAGTTCCGCTCCTCAACAGGGCATGATCAGCCATCTGAGCCAGTAGGTACGTTTGAACCATTGTGTACAGTTTGTGTGAGGGTTAAGTAGTTGGTTAGTAACTGGATTTTGTCATCCTGCCCAGGGTTACCTCGGGACAGTCAAACTGTCAGAAGCAAATTCACGTTTCAAAACTCTTCTCGTATATTTATAAACCTTTTCTCAAGTCGTCAGAAGCAAATTCACATTTCAAAACTCTTCTCGTATATTTATAAACCTTTTCTCAAGTCAATCCACAAAACTGGTCCCTGTGTAAACATAAAACAACACATGATACATACACAAACATCAAACACACATTTTTGAAGAGTCAGTCCCTTCAATGTTACCTGTATTAAAAGAGCACATAAGGCTAGGGACATGCTGGTATCATCAACCATTCTAATTTATCAATACCAGATTGAAGAAAATATTTCTGAAAAACAATTTTAGAAAAAGGTTATATAAATCATTAAATACATATATATATATATGGACAAATACCAGTGCAACATGGCAGCAAGATGCACATACCATCCACCAACTATCATATCCTAGCTGCTCAACAGGAGTCATAAAAAAAGGGCCTAACTCTTAATGAAAAATGTTTGATAGTTTTCAGGAAAAAGGTCAGGAGCTTTCATCCTTGGAGATTCAAACTGGAAGTTTGTCCAAGTCGGTTACCCTGTGGGAACCCTTACAAGCATTTTATAATATAAGCAATCAAAATAATGAAACAAAATTAAAGTTGATGTGTTGTGACTAAACAGCAACAATCCACACAAAAAAGAGTTGAATTTTTAAAGTTAAATAAACACAAAATCAGAAGGGAAAAAAGTAACAATTAAATATCAATTAAAAACACACAGCAAAATATTAACAAGAAAGCAAAATTGCTTATGCTTTTTGAACAATGGGCAACAACAAAAAATCCAAAAAATTTACCTTTAAAAAAATGATTTTTTTTTTACAACTCCAAATGTCACCAATGATGAAAACAAGTACTCTAAACGAAAAAATCTAAATAAACACATAAATTAATTCATAAATAATATCAACTGCCTAGTAAAAGCTATCCTGCCACAAACGGAGACCAACCCTTACCTCTTAACAGCTCACAGACTAATGAAAACCACTTCTGTGAGCAGATTTGTCCACGTACCATCAAATCCCAAACTGTGTATGAAACATGTCTAAACACTGCAGGTAGAAAATCCCCTTTACAGAACTGCCAACAATGGAAATCAAGCCATGTGTGCGTGTTCACGTCCAGCGTTGTCATCTACGTCTGCCTTTGTTCGCGCACCAACGTTCAATCACTGATAGAGTCCTGTCCTGATCAAGCCTGATCATGCATGGCTGTGTGACATGATTGCCACCAACACTGTCAGTGCACGCAGCAAGTAGCACAGATCAATACTCTGATCAGATCATGCTTGCACTTGCATTAGTACTGTAGTGCTGTTTTGTTTGCCCCACCACCACCACCACCCCCCCTCCAGCCACCCCCATGCCTTTTTTTAAATTTTTGTTAACCCTTTCAGTTTACTGTTTGAGCTAGACAATGGTTCAAGAATATATATATATATGTTCTGTTTGAGTTCAGATAATGGTTCAAGAATATCTTTGTTTTTATATATATATAATGCGTGTGTACGTGCGTGCATACATATGTAGCGCTTAAAAAGCTGAAAGAAATACTTTAAACTCTGCAAAGATGGTAGTGAAAAACCTTACTCACTATTCCAAAAGAAACTCCAAAACCAACACATAGAGACCCCCCCCCCCCCCCCCCCCCCCCCCATAAGAAGAAAGGAAAATCACACTGTGTATTTATTTATAAGCCTAGCATTGAAGTCTAACCTAGAACAGTCATTACATATAATGATATATAATTTACACGACCATTCATTGAGTGCACATCCCCAAAAACAACGATAGCACACAACTGTCTCACAACCCAAAAAACAGCTATAGCACAAAACTGTCACAGCCCACACAGCCCAAATGAAATAAGGTTCACACACAAATGCAAGTCCCCTTTGTGAGCTGCACAATGTGTGTCGATCACTCACTGCCTAGGCATTGGAAAAATGCACTGAAGAGAATGTTCCCTGTCTCTACATGTTAGTCTGGCTATCCTGGCAGGGTTCCAGCCACAATAACTGTCAGGATCGCAGAACCATTACCAACCCTACTTTCGCTCAGGAATAATGCCTGGTCTGCAGCTACACGTCGGATGATAAGCTAAAAGCAGTCTAGGTCGCCCCTGTGTCAACGATCGTGCTAGGCATTTTCCAAACCTGTGCCACATTTATAAGGTGGCGAAAGCTGTTCACAGAAATCGGTCAGATAATCACTGTAACTGGTCAGGTACATGGCTGTCCGTGCTACTACCAGAGCTGTACCAGCAAACACCCAGCTCCCTTCCCCGCCTAAAATACACACATGCACGCACGCACGCACGGACGATTCGCAGTGCAGTGTTTTTTGTCGTTTCTTAGAACTGGTCGAACAAAATAACAACTTGAACATCTGACTGATTGCTGGTTTTGTTTCCGGTACATGCTTATAAAATTTTATCTGGTAAAATATCAGAAATTACCGGTTAACGCAAACCCTGTGTGTACTCAATTCTACTCATTACATTTTGTGCGACTCATGGTGAATCTTAAGCCATTTACTCCTTTCAAACTGGTTTCTGATGATGATAACTATACACATTCAACTTTCAAACTTATGACAACCATACCCATTCAACTTTCAAACTTGTTTGTGGTGATGATAACTATACCCTTTCAACCTATCAAACTTGTTTGTGGTGATGATAACTATACCCTTTCAACCTATCAAATTTGTTTGTGGTGACGATAACTATACCCTTTCAACCTATCAAACCTGTTTGTGGTGATGATAACTATACCCTTTCAATCTATCAAACTTGTTTGTGGTGATGATAACTATACCCTTTCAACCTATCAAACTTGTTTGTGGTGATAACTATACCCTTTCAACCTATCAAACTTGTTTGTGGTGATGATAACTAAACCCTTTCAACCTATCAAACTTGTTTGTGATGATGATAACTATACCTACAAAATGTTAATTAAATGACAAAATGACAGTAAATAACTTACGTGAGTATAATTTTTTCTTTTCTTTTTCTTTTTTAATGATTCAGTTGCTGTATGACTAATGGAAAATTTGATGTTGTAACAAAAAAATTACAAAAATTTAAAATACAGCCAGAGTGAGAGAGAAAGTGAGAAAAACTTCAGCACTGCAGCACTCTTTAATCACAATCAGTACAAACTATAATAATACAAACAACATAATACTTTAACTATCTGATTGTAATAACAGCAATGATAATGATTATAAATTTTCCTGACAACAAATTTAGCAAGGAAAATTGACAGTAACTGTACTAATACCTTGTGACAGCTGTTAGACATTCTCACGATCATTGCACATGAGAAAGAGGTGCAGACTGAGATTCAAAATGCACATGAATGTACGACAAATTTAAAACCCCGCGTGCGCGCATGCCCAGTGACCACAAACAGCTGAAACACCCGATTGCATGCGCTCTAAAAATAGAACCGCACAAGCAAGGGGAAGCGCCCATCCCGCTCCCCCGCCCCTTCCCCAGGGAAGCATTAAACATTCACTTCCTATGTTTTGTGTTTCAACGACCAATTGGGACAAGAAACAGAGAACAGACTGTGTTGAAGAGACATGGGCCAGAAGTGAAGAGGACCAGAAGATCAAAGACGACCAGAAGTCACTGTTCCTTCCTTTTTGTTTTCTTTCCTCCTGTTGTCCCAACACTTCTTTTGGGACCACTGCAAGTTTGGAGATTTGATACCTCTTTCACTTTGGTTTGTCTGTCAAAGTGTCAGTGGCACTAGTGAAAACACTACAGAAAGGCCACTTGCCAGAGTTAAGTGAGCAGGAGTGGGGAGATAGGGTGGTCTGGTGTGAGGAGGCTGGGGGGTGGGGGGTGAGGGGGCTGGGGGGGGGGGGGGGGGGGGGGGACGGTATTAGGGGGCTGGGGGGTGAGGGGGCTGGGGGGTAGGGGGGGCGTGGGGGGGGGGGGGGGGCGCTAATGGGTCTGGGGAGGGGGGCAAATGGAGGGTAATGGGTCTGGGGCTGACCATCTGTAATGTGATGATAAGAACGATATCAGCAATCATGTTTTCAGTAAGAACTAAGATTCGAAACACCAAATTCATCATGCGTTCAGAATCAGATAAAAAAAATTTTTTTTACTGACATCAAGATCTCTGCAGTTGCATCAATGCATTACTGACCGAGTACTGGTACACCAATACTGTCTCTGACAATAAGACTTAAGATATAGATAAATAATATATGTACACAACATTACAAGGAAAAATTAACAAGTGCAAATTGATAAAGTTTTATAGAAATTAGAAACAATGTTGGACCTACCTGAATAACATGGACAATTTGAGCATTCTGCTCATCACTGGCCTCTCCACTACTGGACATGGTACATGTGAAATAGTAATCTGCACCTGCAGAATAAATTAAGTATGATTGCACAGGTCAATACACACACACACACACACACACACACACACACACACACACACACACACACACATGTGCACACACATGCCAACACACATGTATGCATGCACACACGCCCACACACACACATGCATGCATACACACATACCCTTAATATTATACATACATGTCCCAGTATTTCAGCCCAACTGTCTGCAGCTATTTGTACCACTACAAGGTTTGCATTAACCAGTAATTTCTGGTATTTTACTGGCTAAGATCAGCATATGATATATATATATATATATATATATATATATATATATATATATATATATATATATACTGAAAGAAAAAAATCAGCAGTCAGTCCAACATCCAGCTGTTATTCTGTTTGAGTGGTTCAACAAAAACAACAAAAATGCAGCATAGTGAGAGAAATCATGTGTGCATACATGGATGTGTGTGTGAGTGCGCGCGCAAGTTCTAGACAGGGAAGGAAGCTGGGTCTTTGCTCATAACAGAACTTTAGTAGTACTAGTAGTATGGACAACTGTGTACATTTATATCTAACTGGTTACAGTGACTGGTTTCCATGAACTGGTTATGGTGACTGGTTTCCATGAAGCACTTTCGCCACCTTCTAAGTTATATAGATGGCACAGTGATTTGAAAAAGTCTGTCACGATCACTGTGCTACTGTAATTCCTGAACAAGGTTAGCATAATCCTCTGTTTCCACGATTATACTACTACTGTTACAGTGTTACACTGTTAGTAATAAGCACTATTTTTCTTCTACTACTAAATACCTCCAGAACTATTATTATTAAAATAACTGCCAAAAGTGCCATTGATACAACTCAACAAAATGTAACAATATACATGTGATAATAAGGTGACTATTAATTTGATCATTGAAGACTGCCTTAATGTTGAACCGAGTCATAGAAGCAAATAAAAAAATAAAAAATGTCTAAGAGAAATCAGTATCAATTCATTATTTTGCATACATGTACAAGTAACAAGTACTTGCTCTTAGTAGTTCATCAAACTGAAAGGCAAAGAAAACTTAATCCAATCATCAAATATTGACCAGTACACATCATAAATCAAAATAATTCTACTCATTTGTTTCACCCACCTATCTCCCCCTCCCCTACCAACAAAAGAAACAAATAAATAAAATCTGGGCTTACCCTTCATGTTCATTGACATTGTCATCCAATTTTTGTTGCTGTTGTTGTTCATAAATTTATTCATGTACTTTCTGAATGTGAAACAAAATTCTTCACCTTTTTTATCCACGATGTTCACACTGGCATCAAATAATTATATTGAATAGTACTAGTTACTATTTTTCTTGACTTGGCCACTAGGTCAGGCAACAAAGGAAACCCAGCTGATACTGAACGAAGCCAGCCCAAGCCTCCAAGTTCAGTATCTATATATATAATGTATACCTTAGTGTTCAAAAACTGCAGATAATCAAGTGCTATCAAGTATCATTTATCTGTACAGGCCATCATAACCCATTTTTATCCGGAACATTTCCTCTTTCCTCGTTCTGTCCTGACTTGCCCAGTGGTCGGCGTCTTGCGGAAAAGTAGGTTGTCCAAAGTGGAAATAGTTAACACAGCTACGTCAGATTTAAATTTCCGCGATCGTGTCGCGACAAGTTTGATGCACAACGTGCTCGTGTTTACGTTTGCTGCTGATCCGGCAGCCACGCGTGTGCTTAAAATAAAGTCCAGCCTGCCGGCGTTCAACATGCCGCGCGGCGACTCGCGGAAACAAAGAATTACGCTTACCTTGTTCAGGAATTATCTGTCGAGGATTCCACTCTCCTTACGTTACTAAACTAACACATACTGACAGAGGACGCAAGGTGGTGGTCTTAAGTCAAAGCGAAGTAGCCCCAAGCCTCGCACACTCAAAACGAACGATGCTCTCACGCAGTACTGGCGGACATGTTCAGACACGCACCAGTCTAAAGATAGCCTGTCAGAAGTAGACGGGGAAATCCATTGATGGCCACATGCCAAACTGCAAATCGATTTAATGATTAGAACGCACGCAAGAGACGAAGTAAAGCGTCCCTAACTCCAGTCAACAGAAGGTTATTTATCGTCGGGGTAGGTGATATAAAACGTCTTTGGACTTGTTTTTACCTGTTTGGCGGCGCTCTTTTTTTCATGAGGAACAAAAGTCGCACGATGCGAGTTTTGGTTTGCCAAACTGTTCCTAAATGCCACTAAAATTTTGTTTGGGACAGCCGAAGTTTCGCGGAAAGCTACGTTAGCCTGTGCAACTGGGCCCATTCCCATGGAACAGGGACTAACAGCTGTAGACCGGTACAGATCGAAGTGCCTTATTGCAGTTTTATAATATTTCTCTCTTTTCTCTTCTTTCTGTCTGATAATGTAGATAATCCGATAATTAAAAAGAAAAAGAAAAAAAGACCGTACTGTGAGGCTGCTTGGGAAGCAAATTAAACGACATTTTTTTTGCGGCAAGGCAAAGACTCTGACGCCTCCGCGGGCCGTTTCGCGAGTCGAGCTCCGCAGCCTGGGGGCTTTGAGGCTCGGCCATAGTTTTTAACGCACATACTTATCTGCCAAATAACCACAGCTCTGTTACAGTCGTTCACTTTCTCCTTCTTCTTCTTCCATTATACACCTTTCTTCGTCAGTCCTGTCACTACAGTGCAAGGACTGGGCTCTGTCAGAGCCGGCGTTGCAAGTCGGCACCTGCAGTGACTGCGTCAGTGTGTGGTCACTGAAGTTGGGTGTTATTAAAACCTTAATAAAAACAAATAAGACAGCTAATCTAAGATAAAAACTATATAGCCTACATGATCTTCTTGATGTTCATCGATACTCGGTGGGAACTGGCTCAGTGGAGGTTGTGAAGATTGCGGCCAAGTCGACTGTGGCGGAAGGTCACTCTAGTCAAGAGAAGGGGCTGAAGAGATAGCAGTGGCGAGGAGGTTCCCCAGGGTTCCAGGCGAGATCAAAAGATCAAGAGATCTTAGAGGAGGGAGGTGGAGCTGGACCCTCAACTTAGCCCAGAAGAGATCATGAGTAGGGAGGTGGCGGAGCTGGGCTAAGAAAGCTGGACTTCCTTTGCTTGAGTTGTCCAAGTTGTTCGTCAACCGCAGTGCAACGGACATTGTCTTTGTGACTCTGGCCAAGCACAGCAGTTGAAACAGCAATTGCGCAAGTCGCTAGGCAATGGCGAGGGGACACTGCCTTAACACTTCCATTGTTCTGGCGGTGGTCCACGGTCTCTCCTATCTTTTTCGGGCGGTTTCCGCGGTCGAGCCTTCACTCTGTCGTCCCCTTCCCACTCTGTCCCCGTCCCTAATAGGCCATCTCGCCTCCGTGGACGTAAAGCACCAAGAAAGAAAAGAAAGGAGGTTCCCGGCTTCAGAGACTCAGTGTACAGGGGAAGAAGGAGTGGAAGAGGACGTGGTGTTGCCGGTGCCTGTTCCTGGTGCAGTCTTTGTGCTTCTCTGGTCCTAGGGTCAAAGTCAGTTAGTAGTATTTATGGGGGTTGCTCAGTCGAATTAAGGAAACTGAGAAAAAAACCAAACGGAAAGAAAAGTTTCGCCCGCGGAGATCAGTGGAGGGCGGCCAGTAGCAAAGATTTTGGAGAGAGAAAAAAAAAAAAGTCTCAGCGGTGTGGTGCAATGGTGACCGGAGAGAGAGAGAGGGAGAGAGAGAGAGAGTCCGGGTGTTCGACTTCTCAGTGTTACTGAAGTGACCACAATCATCATGACTGATTGATTATGTTATCACTGCCGTGAAGTTGGGATCGGAGAGGCTGGGGGAAGGGACTTTAAAAAAACAAAGCAAAAAAGTTGCGTTCCGGCTTTAGAAAGCCCTTGTCGGACAGAAACTGAAGTAGGCCTATTAATCCGTGTTGCCCGCTGCGGCAGTGTGCCGTCGAGCCTCAGCCCGTGGTAGGAGCTGGACACCGTGGCCCGGCTTCTCACAAACTGATTTTAAAAATATGTGATTTTGCCCGAACATGTCTTGTGCTCCCGATTTGGGCCCCAGTTAACTGATTTTGTCTTCTTTTTCTCGATTGCCGCGGTTTTTGTTTGTCAGTTTTTGTTTTTGTTGTGCGCGTGGTACCGTGACTGATTTTCAAGTCTGGAGAGCGCCAGTGGCGGCTCAGTACCTCCGTCTTCAACCCTCTAGGTTTTCTGTCGGGGTTACCTCCCCCTTAGCTCCTGGCCCCTACGTCCTGCCCTGGAAGCTGCAGGGGGCATTGTTTTCTGGGGATCCCACGTAAACATGGTGCTTAACGTCCACAGAAACCATAAGGCTTATTAGGGACGGGATATGGGGATCCCACCCCGTAGGCTTATAGCGGCCCTTGTTCACTGATGACCTCTTCTATAGCTGCCCGAGGCATTTTTAGGTGCAGTAGAGTCATCTGCTACCCCCCCCCCCCCCCCCCACCACCCGGTCCTGGTAAAAGCACCGCCAGTTTGGTTCGTAACTGTTTGTTCGTTCAGCGAGCTGGCTTATTTCGCAGCTAACCCTCAATATCTGGAGGTCTTCCCGTGAGCCGGTTTAGCCTAGCGGTACGGCGTTAGGTTGGTAAGCGGAAGGACCTCGGTTCGATACCGCTTCGGCTCTCCTTTCTCTTCAAAAAGGTTGTGGTTTGTGGACACTGTCCTGTGACTTTGTCCATCACTTCCTACTGAAACATTAAAATGGCACTCATCGCTGCCTATCTTAATGCAGGAATCATTCTAGTGTAGCGATTGGTATATACTGAATCACCCTCCCCCCCCCCCCCCCCCCCCCCCTTGTCCCTAATTATAAGCCTTAATTATGGTTTCTGTGGACGTTAAGCACCATGTTTACTTACATAGGTCTTCCCACTATCGGCCACCTGTGGACACGCCTGGTTGGGAATGATCACCCCATCACTGAATTGGAAGTTGACCTGTCCAGGACTTGATTTTGCCTAAACGGTATTGTATATAATTATTGGCTTGTAATGCTCTATTTGGGCCCCAGTTAACTGATTTTTCCAAAACGTGTCTTGTGCTCTATTTGGGCCAATCAGTAAGATAGGGTGGTCAGTCAGTGCCTCTTTTGTCTGTCAGTCATTACGATAACAACAATAACGAACAGTCATCGTTGTCATCATTCATTAGGGTAACCATACTTCTTTTGAGTGGTTAGTGATGAACCCATTAATGTTTCTCAGTGTAGACACTGAAAGTTATATACAAAACAAAAAGTAACAGCAACACCCCAAAACAACAACAACAAACATATAAACAAAAACAAAAAAACCTATAAAAACAAAAACAAAAAACCCACTGACACCAGCACACATACCGACATAAAGAGAAGTGACACACACACCAGCACAATTGTTGGTACCACACATGTGAAACTGATGTTAAACTAGAATGAAAAAGAAGAAGAAATCAGTGAGATGTAACGCACACACACACACACCACATACAATTATGTGCATGCATGTGTGCATTGGGAGCATGTCAGTAATGAGGAGGTGGGGATGGGTTGCAGCACTTGGTAATGCATTGTCTGACATTATGTTGCAGGTGTCATGTGCCTGACTCGGTCATTGTACAGAAGTAAGGATTTCACCCACAGTCAGTGGCATCTGGCCTTCATCAGAAAATGTGACCCAGAGCACTCACTGGTAAATTACCAATTGTGTTAACGAACAGCATAGTCAAAAAAGTTCCTGCCGTGGATAGTATGACTCTGCTGCAGCTGGCTTTCTTCAGAGAAGCGACCCCAAATTACTGAGTGGGATAATGTTTATAATAATAGAAATAATGGATAGCTATTAGTCTTACAGCAGAAATATTTTTTGCAGAACAAAAATCCTGTGCCTATCACTTACAGTTCTTCCAAGCACTGAACCTGAAAACAACATAGCTCAACCAAAAACAGGTAAGTGGCTTAGCTCTCCATCTCATTTTGCATTGTTTTTCACTGTGTAACTGTTGTTTAAGTGTCGTTTTGTAGCTGGATAAAGGGGATTACCTCAAAAATGTTTGATGTTTTGTCCTAATAAGTAGTGTTCTTTTGAACCTTTTATGTGTTTGGATCCTACCACATTTCCATCCTTCAAGTGACACTTAATGTCCTCGGATGTCGATTGACATATTAGGGACAAGCTGAGACCAATACATGAGCATGGTTCAATATTGCTTTACTTCCATGAAAACCATGAGGGTCGTTAGGATGGACAGCCCAGGACAGCCACCTCAACTCTCACACAGCTCCTGAACTATGCCTACCACATACCATTCACAAACATATATATACCTGTAGCCGTCTACAGAACCTATGCACACAGGAGTGATCTGCCTAGGTTTGTGAAGCAAAACAAAAAATACTTTCACTTCTTCCTACACCCTAGGCAATGTTGGTCACAACCTGAATGTACACAAGGATGTATTAGTGTGAGCAAGTGTGTTAGTTATTATGTGTGCACTAGCTGAGCAGATGGTATCAAAAGGTTTGTTGGCCTTTGATGTACGACAGAAAATACTTTCAGTGCTGACCCCATTTTACAATCACGTGCCTTATGTTCTGCTTTGTCCTGGTAACCCGTTTCTCTTTTGACCCACGCTTCATTCTTTATTCATTACATGATTAATATCCAATTGTGTAAGGAAAGAGAGAGAGAGTGTACACTCAAAATGATGCAAACAAACAGAGCTACAAACACACAGACACACTCAAATTAAGCCAGTCAAATTCCATTGCAAGTGTTTTATTTTACCAAAATGACTGGTCGAGTGTACATGATTAATATACACGCAAAATGAAAAGAGCTGCAGATTTCAGTACTGGACAATTGAAACAACATGGATGATCAACACATAAATCACAAGTTCTAAACAGTATATATATATATATATATTTAAAAAAAAGCTCATAAAATAAATAAATAAATAAAAACAATCTGAAACAAAGTTAACTACCTGCATTCTGAAACAAGATCAAAACACAGAAAAGGTTGAACAAAATGCTTATGTCACACAATACAAAACATGGATATTTTCAGGGTAAACCCCACCCCCTCTTCAAGCAGTGGACAGGTAACACACAATGAAACGTCAATATTATCTGTCAGTTTGTTGCTTAAAAATAGCAACAATTGCTGAAATTTGCGCATATTTTGTATTGTCTGATTAAAATAAGTGTTCTTTTCAACCTGTCCTGTGTTCTGAAACAAAGTTGTACAAGCTGATGTTTTGCAACACGCAAGGGATTACAGGGACCTTGGTGTTTTCCCACATCGAGACTCTCTGACTGTCTCACTAAACTTGCAGCTGTCAGGTCCGATAAACGTACAAACGACAGACTTAACTACACAGTGCAGGAAACGTACCAAGAGAGACCACCTGCATTATAAACTTAGGCTAAAAGGTTAAGCAATGTTCCACAACAACGGTCACAGGCACCGAGGAGACCTTTCCATT
The DNA here is from genome assembly GCA_018857735.1 of Alviniconcha marisindica. Taxonomy (NCBI): domain Eukaryota; kingdom Metazoa; phylum Mollusca; class Gastropoda; family Provannidae; genus Alviniconcha; species Alviniconcha marisindica. The sequence continues at coordinate 123,180 of JABMCL010003911.1, forward strand.
TTCAGCCTATTCACTCGACTAGTTCAGTTGAACACACAGTCGGTTTTATACACACTTAAGTTGCACCCTACTTTAACAAGAAGAGCAAAAGCTCTGACGACTCACATTCAAAGGTTTACTTGACTTGTTACAGAACAGACCCACAACACAGGTGCTGAGTAGTTGGACTTGGAGTCTTCTTTTTAAGGTTTTGTAAAAAGTTTTCGCTGGATCTGAAGACGATCTCCCTTAGCTGAAGACATGTCAAAATTACGAAAAGCACTTTCCAGTGACCTTGTTTAAGCATTTAAAAATCAAACAGATTTATGGGATAAAAACTTACCAAATACAGTAAGCAGTTTTACCTTTGTGACGCCCCTGTGGCCTTAAAATAGTGCTGAGGTAATGGTCACCCTAAGTACTATGAACAGGTTGTGTTCAGCTGATGTTATAATCAAGCAAAAACTGAAAAAGTGTCTTGAAAAAATCAAAACCAAATGTTATGGCTGTCAAGACAAAGAATGTGCCAACAGTCTTCCTTGAACACTGCCAACACCAATAAAAGCACTGTACGCATGAACCATTACATGTATTTAACAAATCATATAAAGTTTAAACTGGACTGGATACACATTTACTGAAACACGAAACTTTGAATTTATACACTTGCCTGACGCTGCTGCAACTTTAAAATGTGGTCATGGTCATCACCAAAGCTACAAGTGGGTAAACCTTGGTGAGTGCTAGCAGTTGAGCTGGTCCAGCCTAGCGGTAATACGTTAGGCTGGTAAGCAGAAGGGCCTCAGCTCCATTCCACTTCGGCTCTCCTCTCTCTTCAAAAAGGTTGTGCTTTGTGGACACTGTCTTGTGACTTTGTCCCTCACAATTAATGACATTTTATCTGGTGGTGACAGTGTAGCGATAGGTATATAATCCCCCTCTTCCCCCATCCCTGATAAGGCTGATGGTTTCTGTGGACGTGAAGCACCATGGAAGAAGAAGAAAGAGTACTATCATCGTGCATTAAACTTAAAAGTTTTTGCCATGCCCAACAGCTTCCAGGCTGGCCCAACAGCCTAACGCCGATCATTACGCTGACTCACATTTTTCGGGCGAGTCAAGAACGTTTTGACAATTTACGTCCTTGAACTGCAGTCTAATTGCCCGAATTCTTCCCTGGGTTGCTTCACATTTTGGCCTCAAGTTTATAAAATGATGTTACAGTGTGATCCGTCAGGTAATGTATCTCAACAGGCTGGCACAGCTAGCTACCAGGGTCAAATACAGGAGTGAAACAGAATTTGTGAAATCACAAGCAAAGTCTTTGCACGTCTTTGCGGGTCTTGCAATGCGCTGAAAGGAAGAAGAAGAAGACGTCTGAGTCACTGTCCATGACGTACGAATAAAATGGAACAACTGAAAAGTCGGTACCAGGAATAAATGCAAGCCAGTCACACAGCCAGGCTTGAGGCTAGAATATCAGTTTCTCAGCAGGCCATACGAACCAATGCGGATTCAACACTGCAGTGCCTCTTCAGACCATATGATCTGACACATATTCAACAAGTTAACACCTGGTCAGCCACGAAGGTCAGGTCTGGGTGGAAACACACTGACTGCATGTGAGTCTGACTCACTGTTTACAGTGTGTTTCACTTTGCCTTGGAAAAGAATTGTGGGGGGTCGGGGGTGGGGGGGGTGGGGCACAAATGAAAGTGAATGAACCCAGAAGGTAGGAGCCAGAAAGACAGATTTCTGACAGTAGGCAAAGCATCCGAAGCTGTCACCTGACCTGCTGCAGACTTCAAAGGGAGAACCTTCCAATAGCTCTGGGTTCTCAGC
>JABMCL010003911.1:130000-145000 GCA_018857735.1 Alviniconcha marisindica
CAGATTTCTGTGACTGCAGGATTTAAAACAAAGAAAAAAAAAGAAGCTTTTCTAGAGTGGTAGGGCTTGGGGCTCATTGAGATTTACTGCAACAAAGTGAAATATGCACAGTAATCAAATTATAAACAATGAACATGGAAAAAAGAGAGTAAACTAAACACTGAACAAGAAACAAAATTAAGATAGCTCTTGTCAAATCTGAAATGAATTACGAAAAAATATAACAAAGGACTATTTTCAACAGGTGCGATGCAAATTGAAAAAAAAAATGTGAGAAGTATTATTTTATGTGAACATCCACTCGGTCATGTGCACGACAGAGTATCTATTTGTGCATTCTGAGTTACCAACACCAACAGAAAGTGCAACCAATCAGCTTTAATTTAAAGGGGACCCCGAGTGAATGAGGCAAAGTTGACCTGAATGCAATAATGTATAAAATGTCTAAATGTTTTCCTTTCAAGCTTTGCATTGTTAAAACACACAGACGGCCTTTTGGATTGGACAGTACATTGTCCCATTGAAAAAAGCTTCTTTTTAACCTTCAGTGTGTTTAGATTTTTTCTTCAGAAGACCAGCACAGTGTTTCTGATGTACCACTCTTTTCAGTACTGTTATTTTATCAAAATTTACGCAATATTATTTTTACTGAGCTTTTCAGGGCACAACCACGCTGGTTTGCTCTTTACCAATGAAGAGCAGAAAAAGGTTGGCTCACGATGTATTGTACAAATGACTGCCATGCATACTGCCTTGTTCGTGTCACAGACTTTGTCAAAATAAAAGGGCTCATGGTAGTTTTTGTGACTAGCAAATGTCGATAAAAATTTATTACAAAAATATTAAACTGACTGAAAAACTACAGTGTGTGTATTAAAAAAAAAAAAAATTATTCCCATCCACTGGGCCGGTGATGCTGTTTTTGCTCGAGATCCCCTTTAACGTAAGTTTTAAGACTGCATAGCACCAAAGTGATTGACTGACTGACTGACTGAATCTTGACATTTAATGACTGGTCAACTGCAAAGGTAACATGAAAGGGCCAAACACGAGTCATCACACCACAAACAAAACCCCATTTCCTGTTCACTTTACGCATCATGTTATAGCTGAAGAGGACCCTGGAAAAAATGAAGCTGAATGAACTTAGTAGGCAGAACTTAGAAAGGCAAAATCTCTGGTGATTGACGAAGTGTTCAAAGCTATATTCTAATCACAGAATGAATCTTTAATAGCTCTTGGTTGTCAGCAGCGGGGACCTTAATTTTCCTGTGGCTGGGGTTCCTGCAACCAAACTTACGTCATGGCCTCTTAATGGAACTAGCTTCTTCAAGAGAAGTTTTACCCTTCTCCGACAGATAAAAGATATCAAACGACACACTAATCTGAAACAGAATGAGGCCCAGAGCGCTCGTGCAGAATCAACACACAAAGGAGTTAATTAGCACTCGAAAGACATCGCACAAACGCAACAACAAACCTGGGTCACCTATGGTAACTCTCACCCGGCTTGGACCATTGAGTATGTACCTCTGGTGGAGTTTATGTACTTTATATTTACATGCATGCCAGGTGAGAGTTACTGTAGGCAACTTAGGTCTTTGTTGCTGTGCTTGTGTGACGTCTTTCAAGCGCTAACTGGCTCCCTCATTTGCTGGTCTCCAGCAACTTTTTTTGTGTTTACACCCAGTCAACCAGGACAGTTATATCAGGGTGATGTTGGTCTCCAGAAGAAGTGAAAATGCAAGGAAGTGAGCAGCGAACCACTCTCTATTTTAAAGCTGCATTTCATCTTGTGGGCAGGTGCTTGTCTCGAGCGGTTTCTATTGCACAGGCACTCTACTGACTGGCAACAGTATAGCTACTACAGTGGCACAGGCACTCTACTGACTGGCAACAGTATAGCTACTACAGTGGCACAGGCACTCTACTGACTGGCAACAGTATAGCTACTACAGTGGCACAGGCACTCTGACTGGCAACAGTATAGCTACTACAGTGGCACAGGCACTCTACTGACTGGCAACAGTATAGCTACTACAGTGGAAACCCTCTTTTAAAACCATCCTAAACAAACAGGCGTAAGTGGTCTTAAAAAAAAAGAAAAAAGTAGTGGTCCCTGGCGAAGGGTTAATTTGCAAGGGAAATACGAATAGAAAGATTCCAGTAAAAAAGTGACCTGAACCGAGAGGTGTCCTTGGACAAGGGTTCATTCAAGTGGCGGTATGAACACAAAGAAAACAGTGGCCTTAAAGGAGAGGTGGTCCTTGGACAAGGTTCTTTTAGACGGAGGTATGAACACAAACAAAACAGCGGCCTTACAGGACAGGTGGTCCCTGGACAAGGGTTCATTTAAACGGAGGTATGAACACAAACAAAATAGTGGCCTTACAGGACAGGTGGTCCCTGGACAAGGGTTCATTTAAACAGAGGTATGAACACAAACAAAATGGCAGCCTTTAAAGAAAGGCAGTCCCTGGACAAGGGTTCATTCACACGGAAACACAAAGAGAAAAGGTGGTCTTAAAAAGACGGTCGGTTGTTTATCACGATGGTCTTTTGTCAGGAGCTTCTTCCTCCACTGCGTGCCGAAATGATCTGCATTTTCAATGTACTTTTTTAGAGAACGCCCGCCTGCCACGACCATTCACACTGGAAACAGCCAACCACAGATTGCTAACACGCAAAGAAAATTTCCTCACAAAAAGACAACTTTCTGTCAAGAGCAACAAGATCTTCCTATCCAAATGTTGTTTTACGTCCAAAGAGACCGTAAGGACTATTTGGGACGGGGAGCCCCGGACGACTTTCACACAGCGCCTGAGCCATCTGGAGCACAGTTTCTAGCTTTTAAGGTGATGTTAAGAAATTCCTCGGTGTCAAGTTTCTTTGCCCCTGTGCAAACAATGGCAAACATGAGTGCTAGGTGGAGCACTTTTGTTAGTAGAGGTTACCTCGAAATGTGCTGTAGAGACAGCTGGGTAAAAAAAATTCTTCCAGTTATAACGCCGAGAGTGGGCATGGGCAACACACAAGTGGGCTCTCACACTGGTAACCTGCGAAACACACTGATCGAAGCAGGCTTCTTCACCCTTGACAGCAACTGGTTTACGCCGGAAGAATCATCAGCTTCCTAGCGTGCATGTTGCGGTCTGAGACAAATACGCAGCAATCTCTAACACGCACACACACACACACACCCCACCACCAACACTGACAGCAACAAAAGCTGACTTTTATACTGCCCGTGTCAAGATTCTGTCCCATCACACATGCAGTAAGAAGATGCTGATTCATTTTCCTGGTGTACCACTGACTGATACACATGCAGACCCGTGCAAGAAAGGCTCTGCTGACGTGGATGTGATGGCCTGAGCTCACTTGCAGATCAGCAGATGCAAAGAAGAGCAGGCTGAGCGTGCGTGAGGTGCATGTGAAGGATCCAGACGCGCGCAGAGGAAATGTGCTGAGAGGTGGGGCTGGGGGGTGTGGAGGGGGGAGCGGGGCGGGGGGGGTTGGCTGGCTGCAGAATAGGCAGGATTCCTCAGCCTTGAAAGAGAAATAGGTGGGAGTAGCTCAACCCATACTCCTTCAGTAATCTGAAATGAAATACAGAATGGTTATGAGATGCAGACGTCACGATTATGGTGCATGCATGCATTTTGAATTTATTCATGTGTGTGCCCAATGGTCTGAACCTCTTGTATTTCCAAGCATCATTTATGGAAGAAGAAGAAAAAGTGGGAACATTTAAAAAGACTTTCAAGATCTTGGGAGTCTTGAGATACACGCAAGCATGCACCAAAGTACAACACACACACACGCATGTACATTCACATGCACACAGAGGACATCATAAATGTGCACACACACACACACACACACACACACACACACACACACACACACACACACACACACACACACACAACCAACACACTCAAAAACTCACCAGCAACGGGAGCGTGGCCCGCACACACACACCATGACAGCTTTTCACTGCGTGGCTAAACGGGTGTAACGTTAAGCCCGTAAAAAACAACCAAAAAACCAGTGGTAACATTTTCATCCTAAAAATTTCGTAAAAATCTGAGGATGTCGGTAACATTAATATTGAACCAATCAGTAACATTAATACTGAACCAATCAAATCTGAGGACTAGAATCGGTAACATTAACACTGAACCAATCAGTAACATTAATACTGAACCAATCAAATCTGAGGACTAGAATCGGTAACATTAACACTGAACCAATCAGTAACATTAATACTGAACCAATCAAATCTGAGGACTAGGTGCTGACGAATCAGTCAGCACATGCGAAACAAGCCACCACAGAAGCACGTCGGTCTGACCTCCCCCTGATCAGCTGTCCACCGGTCTAACCAGACTCACCCTGTGGGCAAAGTGTCCATCATCCTCTCTTATAAAAATAATTACCACACATGACACAAAAAGCATCACCGGATTTGTTTCAGTCCAGCCACTGGTACTGTAGTAATTAAAGGAGAACCGAAGAAAAGAAGCATCATGGGCCTCAGTGACAGGAATTATACGGCATAACAAAAAGGCACACGGCAGTTTTTCATGAGATTCCTCATCCTGTTTGTTAAAAATCAAGGTTTCAAAGTGTCAAAAATATGACCGTGAGCTCTGCTACTCTATGCCCAGAAGTCTGCACCGGTGAGGTCATGAACAAGGCTGGAATGAGCGGCGGACGTATCAAATACATCACAAGCCAACCCTTTTGTGCTCTTTATTAGTACAGAGTGAAACAACATGGCCGTGCCCCGAGGAGCTCAAATCTGGAGAATAGTAAAGTAAACATGGTGCTTAACGTCCACAGAAACCATAAGGCTTATTAGGGACGGGAAGAAGGGGGTTTGGAGGTTGGGGGGGGAGGATTATATACCTATCGCTACACTGTCACCACTCAGAATGATTCCTGCATTAAGATGGGCAGCAATGAGAGCCATTTTAATGTTTCAGTAGGAAGTGATGGACAAAGTCACAGGACAGTGTCCACAAACTACAACCTTTTTGAAGAGAAAGGAGAGCCGAAGCGGTATCAAACCGAGGTCCTTCCGCTTTCCAGCCTGATGCCTTACCGCTAGGCCAAACCGGCTCACAAATCTGGAGCATATAGGAGCATCTTTTGTGTAAATACTGACAGCTGATGGAAATATTAATTTTGCCCATTTCCTCTGCATTTTCAGGCCCGCTTGCATCTTCACTTCAGTTCCCCTTTAAGTAGCAGGATTTTGATGCCTAGTCAACCTCGTAGGTCATATAAGGGCGAATCCTGCCACTTAGCATCCCAACATCCTGCAGTGACTTGAACACAACTGACACGGTGATCTGCATTACAGCTAGGAAAGCTGGCCTGTCCTGACGGCTTCTGAGTAAAAAAACCCTTTCAGCACTCCTGTGAGCATTTACAGAACAGACCTGTTTACACTCACATGCAGATAAGAGTACACTTTAAAAAAAAAAAATGTGGTATTTTTTTTATAGAAAAGTTGGGAGTATTTTCATTTTTTGTTCCATTTCATTTTGCTCTCAGTAAAAATAATCTGAAAATAATTTCAACACAGATTCCAAGAAAATGGCGACCACCTTGTAATCTGCAGCAGAAATACAAGCCTCGCTTTGAATTGTCCAAGAGTTCAGTGCTGAGACTACACAAAGAGCAATGCAGTAACCAACACTACGGCAGCGAGAGGTCATGAGGTCATGTGTCCCAGAAAACCCAGAACCGGGCATATTCCAGACAGGAAAACAAACGAACCACAATGTATGTCTAGAAATATTTATGATTGTATGCTTTCAAAGAATTTTTTCGCTGAAAATTTGGACATGCAGTGGAATAAAAAAGAAGGGGCTGTCCTGTCCCATTAGAAGCCTGTGCTATGCCTGAACCAGGTCGGCACAGGCTGCCCATATGGGGCTAGCACTGGCGTGCCAGTACAGGATTGGTACAGGCAAAGTACGGGCATATCCGTAGCCTGCATATAGCCCTTACTTGCCTGTACTAGCCCTTGCTGCCGGTACAGGCATGTTTACTGGGAAAGGGCAAATACTGTCAACTCACATTTTACAACTGTGAAACATGGCCTTTCATTATTACATTTCCTCTTTCCAGAAAATAGGCCACGGTTAGCAAACCTTCCAATGAATGTGTAATGCTTCACAGAGGTCATTATTGTGTAGAATTTTAAAGATCTCACTTAAAGAGCATCTGAGAAAATGCCAACTTTACGGCTTCTGTAGAGGGAAGTAACACACCTGTTATCTCCCTTGAACACAGCTAAAATTATTCTCATGAATCTGTTCCTAATTATATCTACCACAATACAAAGTTTGAATTTGATTGGACAGGAATTTGTCAATGAGTGTGCTGTTCTTTCCAGCACCACTATGACCTTGAGATTAAATCAAGGTCACCAAGCTCAACAGAACTAGAAGTCACTATCATACCAGTTTTACAAGATCTCACTTCTAAGAGGGACATTAAAGTTTCAACAGTCTGGAAATGTCTCAGTTATCTCCATAAAATACAAGCCAAAGTTACAAAAAGCTTTTCTGTGCACACATCCATGGAAGTAACAACCACAGAAAGTTTGGACTTGATCAGGTACGAAGGTAACTTACCACAAATAAAACCTGCAGTTTTTCTCTTCCAATACCCAAGTAAACTAGACATGAGGTCACACTCACCAATCCCTGTCCCTAATAAGCATTACGGTTTAAACTGTGGACGCTAAGCACAATGTTTGCTTACTTACTTGACTCACCGATACGGATACGCAAAGTGTAAAACTTAAACGGAGGCGATCATCATGAAGTGTTTAAAGGCTATCACCATCGCATTATTGACTCAAAAAACAACAACCAAAAACAACAACCAAAAACAACAGCAAAAAAAAAAAGCCAAAGGTTATGTTTTTGCCATGGTGACTACACAGACGTATAACCAAACAAAAACTCATTATTACAAAGATTCACATGATTTTTCCTGTGAGCCAAAAAAGTCAACTGACCTGGTGTTGTTCGAGTCATTGACATCTGATGATGTGGCATCATCATCGGTGCCTTGTGGAAGAGGCACAAACTTTTTAATGTGGTCCAAACAAATGCGGCCTTGCAACCCATCCCACGTTGGCTCATCTGACAGTATATGGGTCACCTTAAACCTGACAACACACATACACACTCACAAAATCTCCAACAAAGTCGACTGCTAGTGTCCTAAAACAAGATCAAAATATACAAAAGATTGAAAAGAACACCCATTTTAGATAGACAACACAAAATATGTGCATATTTTCAGTGAAAACACCTTTCCCAAATAACAAACTGACAGCTAATACACTAAAAAAAAACTAAAAAAAACAGTGACATGAATGAAATCTGATCTACTTAACTTGCAGTTGGTGGAGATGTTTGTCATAGAATACAGTTTCAGACTGTAAAATATTCTACCACAAACTTTGTGGAATACAGTTTCAGACTGTAAAATATTCTACCACAAACTTTGTAGAATACAGTTTCAGACTGTAAAATATTCTACCACAAACTTCCCCGTCAACTGCAAGTAGATCAAATTTCATTCCGGTCATCATTTGCTACTGACTAGTGTAGAGTCTGTCTGTTGCTTGAGGAATGTGTTTCACCCCCCCACCCCAACAAAAAAAAAATGAGAAAAAAAGAGAGAAGAAATCCTCATGTCCTGCACTGTCTAATCAAAATAAGCATGTTTCATTTTTGTTTTAACTGTTTGTGTGTTAGGCCATGACAATACACAACTTTAAAAATCTTTTTAATTAGACAGGAAAAATGGGCAATATGTTACACTTTATGCATGTCTGCTCCTCACCCTCCCACACACACACACAAAAGCAACACAAAAGCAAAAAAAACAACAACAAAAACAATCAGAACAGTGTGATAACTATGGCAGTCTCCTTTAGTTACACTCACACCACCCTCCACCCAAGACCACCCCCACACACACACAAAAGCAACAACAAAAAAGCAAAAAACAACAACAACAACAAAAAACAATCAGAACAGTGTGATAACTATGGCAGTCTCCTTTAGTTACACTCACACCACCCTCCACCAAAAGACCCCCCACACCACACACAACACACAAAACAACAAAAAAAACAAACCCCAACAACAAAAAAACAATCAGAACAGTGTGATAACTATGGCAGTCTCCTTTAGTTACACTCACACCACCCTCCACCCAAAGACCCCCCACCCCCCCCCCCCCACACACACACACACAAAAAGCAACAACAAAAAAGCAAAAAAAAAACCAACAACAAAAAAACAATCAGAACAGTGTGATAACTATGGCAGTCTCCTTTAGTTACACTCACACCGCCTTCCACCCAAAAGCCCCCCCCCCCCCCCCCACACACACACACACACAACCCAATCAGAACAATTGAATTATGGCATTCACTGCACAAGACACACAGAAATCTTTCTGCTTTAGTTAAGCTCACCTGCCATAACCCCCTCCCCCCCACCCCCACCCAACAAATCAAAAACAAAATAAAACAACTGGTACTTGCACAGAACATTATTTTTTACCCACTTCCATTGAAGTAAACCACAAAAGGAAGGCAAGGACACACAGATCTTCAGTTTATCTGCAAAGAGACCAACCTGCTGTACTGATTGGCCAGTTCATCCAACTGTTCCTGCCACATGATGTCGCATATCTTCTTGTTATAGAACACCAGGTGTACATTCCTGTAACACACACACACACACACAGACACACACACTTCTTGTTATAGAACACCAGGTGTACGTTCTTGTAACACACACACACTTCTTGTTATAGAAAACCAGGTGTACGTTCCTGTAACACACACACACACATAGACACACACACTTCTTGTTATAGAACACCAGGTGTACGTTCCTGTAACACACACTTCTTGTTATAGAATACCAGGTGTACGTTCCTGTAACATGCACACGCACATACGCATGCACACACACATGCATGCACACACACAGTCATACACACACACATATATGCATCAGCACACACAGTCATACATGCACACATCACCACACACACACACCATCACACCCACACACACACACACTGTCATACACACACACACACCTACATGCATCAGCACACACAGTCATACATGCACACATCATCACACACACACACACACACACACACACACACACACCACACACACACACACACACACACACACACATGTGCATCACCACACACAGTCATACGTGCACACATCACCACACACACACACACACACACACACACACATGTTCAAAGCTCTAATACAAGACTGGCCATTTGAGAAGCATCACCTTTTTCCAACATGTACTGCACTACACTTCTAGCTGCCTGTTTCACAGACTACCTGCAGGGCTACAGACAACCCATTGTAGGCTGGGTCCAGGTATACATGCTACATGTTTCCTTGGTCCTTCAGTATGTGTTGATCCCAATCTCCCTTGCTAAACCTTATCACAATACAGTACGACTTTGCTGTCTCTGCGGGAAAGTTCATTTCGCAGCAGTAAACACAGCATAAAACATTGCATGCATTAAAACGTATTTAGAACACTGTGAATTATGCAAAAACACACACACACACACACACACACACATTACCACTCATACGCACGCACACGCACACACATTACCACTCATACGCACACACACACACACACACACACACACACATTACCACTCATATGCACGCACACACACATGCACACCCACCCACACAAGCACACACCTACACATGCACACACACATATGCACATGCACATGCACTAACACACACAACACACATACACATGCACACACACATATGCACATGCACTAACACACACACACACACACACACACACACTCACACATACACATGCACACACACATATGCACATGCACTAACACACACACACACACACACACACTCACACGCACAGCCTGTCACTTACATTGCAGCATTTTCTGGATCCGCCACAACTGTGTGGTAGATGAGACGAACCATGGGCGTGAACCCTGTGCCAGCCGCAAACATCACTAGATGAGTGACACCAGAGAGCCTTGATATGTGAAATGATCCATCACTGTTGCTCAGCGACAGCTTGTCACCTGCACAAATTCATGAGACAACAAGGTACGGTCAACACCTGACAGTCTAAGAAATAATTACATGTACGCAGGTTTATCACAGACACTTTGCAGGTTGTTCACCACTCAGAAACAAAACCCGAAACACAATGAGACAGGGTACTAAAAAAAGAATCAGTTTTGACACTGTTACAGGATATAGACAGCACCAATCTTGACAATGTAACAGGAGAAGCAGCATCAATCTTGACAATGTAATAAGATACAAACATTATTCATTTGGTGTAGGGGTCAACCAGTGAACATTATTATCACCGTTTCTTCCTGCCTTGTAAATAATACAGTAACGTTTATAAGTTGGACAAATTTGTCCGCCGTTGTCGGTTGTGGTCTTTGTGAAGCGTGAATCTGTTTATAAGCATGTGCTGTGTGTTGCTGCTGTTTAGTGTAGTTATGTCTATTTCTATTATAGACTGGCACAGTGTTCCTTGCCAACCCCCCCCCCCCCACCCCACACACACACTTTGTGTTGGCAAGGTTGTCATGGCTGCTGGAAATGCATGCACTCTAGAAGAAAAAAAGCCCACAATCTGCTGCTTATTAACATATCTCATGCGACAAACCTGCATTGAGTGTACCAATGAATGGCGTGACAGCTCCATTGGGGTAGATTTTGATCATGAGGTATATCGATCGACCTTGCTCTACCTCAGGGTCTTGTTTGTCCTTATCTAGCGATGGCAGCACTGCTGTGTAGCTCCTTGCTACCTCCATACCTGCCAGGCACTCCATGAATTAGTCAGTCAGTCAATGAAACAATGAACCAATCAACCAAAACCATTTGACCCTTTCAATCAGGTTTTTAATCAACCAGCCGGTGAGCTAGCCACTCAAGGTGTCAATCCATCAACCAAACAATGAACCAATCAACCATTTGAACCCCCCACCCCACCCCACCCAACCAGGTTTTAATCATTCAACCAACCAATGAACTAACCACTCAAGGTGTCAATCAATGAACCAATCACCTGACCCTCCCAACCAGGTTTCAATTATTCAGTCAACCAACCAGTGAGCTAGCCACTCAAGGTGTCAATCCATCAACTAAACAATGAACCAGTCAACCATCTGATACCCCCCAACCAGGTTTCAATCATTCAGCCAACCAATGATCTAACCACTCAAGGTGTCAATCAATCAACCATCGAACCAACCAACCAACCATCTGATCCTCCCAATCAGGTTTCAATCATTGAGACAACCAACCAGTGAACTAACCACTGAAAGTTTCAATCCATCAACCAAACAATGAACCAATCAACCATTTGATGATCAAACCAGGTTTCAATAAATCCACCAATGAACTATCCACCAGAGATGTCAGTCGATCAATCAAGCAGTCACATCATCACATCTAGTTTAAGAGACACTGGGCTCATGCCAGCTTACTGGTTCTAGTGACGGTAAAATTCCCACTTTTTCAAGCGGAACCAAACCAAGGGCACATCACAGACTCCACTGGCATGAATGAAATAAAAGATACACATACACCAGTTTTTAAAACCGTTTCTTGTCCTGTTTGTTCAAAACTGGCACTTGAAAGTTTCCAAAATAGGCTTTGAGTGCTGCCATTTTGTGCCCAGCAGTCTGCACCAGTAAATTTGAAGCCAAAAAAAAAAGAAGAAAAAAAGGACTTCATCCACCATTGCTTGGTCCATTTGTTCAAAACTGTCACTTGAAAGTGGCAATGCAAAATAGGCTACGAGTGCTGCCATTTTGTGCCCAGCAGTCTGCACCAGTAAATTTGCAGTAAAAAAAAAAAAAAAAAAAAGGACTTCATCCACCATTGCTTGTTCTGTTTGTTCAAAACTGGCACTTAAAAGTGTCCCTGCAAAATAGGCTGCGAATGCTGCCATTTTGTGCCCCGAAGTCTGCACCAGTAAATTTGAAGAAGAAAAAAAAGAAGAAAAAAAAGGACTTCATCCACCATTGCTTGTTCTGTTTGTTCAAAACTGGCACTTAAAAATGTCCCTGCAAAATAGACTACGAATGCTGCCATTTTGTGCCCAGCAGTCTGCACCAGTTAATTTGAGGCCAAAAAGTGCTTTGTCCACCATAAATACTCATACAACAATCAAACTTAGCATGCACATGAAAATATTTGCATATTAATTAAATTTTTGTTTTAGGTTTTCAGGCCAGTTTGCATCTTCATTTTGGTCCTACCTCATAAAATGTGCACAGCTTTATGATGCACAAAACTCTAGCTTCCTCAGGCGCTCAAGCTAGATCTCAGGCAGCAAAACTGTTGTTTTGTTTTAGACTGAACAGCAGGAAGGGAAGTAAGTCCACATACCCTCAATTTTGTGTTTGATCTGCACATGGTGACCGATGGGCACCGGGAGACGACAGCCCTCCGGCAATGCAATGACCAGCAAAATGGTGTCATGGGTCACCGCCGATATGGACTTCACAGTACAATCACGGAACACTGTCTCTGCACAAAGCAAGTCCAAAAACGTGCAGTATAGGAAAATGAGTATAATAACAATGATGGACATTTGTAAAGCATCTACCCTGCGGCTCAAAGTGATGAACAAACATAACACATGTATATAATGTACATCAAGATGGAAAATGTTATCAGCAATTTAACAAAAGCCGACACATACTGTATACATCAACAAGGGTTCAAGATGCACACACACACACACACACACACACACACACACACACACACACACACACACACACACACACACACACACACACACACACACACACACACACACACACACACACACACACACACACACACACACACACACACACACACACACACACACACACACACACACACTGTACAGACTGAAGGGTGAAGGCCAAAGTTGCTTAGCTGAAATATTCTGAGAAGAGAAACATTGCTTTTGAAGGAAGATATATATACAGGGATACAAAGCTATCCTAAAAATATCAAAATCACATAAGGCTATATATAGTCACCTGACGTTAACAAATGTCCTAAAAATATCAAAATCACATAAGGCTATACATAGACACCTGACGTTAACAAATGTCCTGAAAATATCCAAATCACACAAGGCTATAAATATTCACCTGACGTCAACAAATGGCGTCCACCAACCGAGTAAATCCGCCTCTTTGCTACCCCGCCAGTGGATCAATGCAGTCAAATGCATGAACTTTTCATGATCATCTTACACCACGGTAACTCTAAAAGCCCACCCACCGAGCAAGGTACAGACTTCAAAAGAAAGGGCTGCCTTCTGCAACAGTGCCGTGGACACACAGTAACTGCTGACAAACTCGGCTCTGGATTCCCAGTTTGTGATAAAAAAATAAAAAGACTGAGAGAACCCCAGTTAGGGATATGGGAGTGAGGAAGGGAACTCAAACCTGAACTCAAACTTGAAAACTTTAATACTCAAGGATAGTAGCGTTGGGTCCATTTGGACCTATCTAACAGCCAGCCAGACATGAAAGGAGGGGAGGAGAGAGACAGATGGGGTGGAGGGAGAGAAAGAGAGAGGGACACAGACACACACAGAGGCAGTGGGAAAGGAGAGGGGGAGAGAGGGGAGTGAGAGAGGGAGTGAGAGGGAGACAGGGGGGTGGAGGGTGGGAGAGGGAGACAGGGGAGGTGAGAGAGGGAGGGAGACAGAACAGGGGGAGGTGAGAGAGGGAGGGAGACAGGGGAGGTGAGAGAGGGAGGGAGGTGAGAGAGGGGGAGACGGGGAGGTGAGAGAGGGAGGGAGACAGGGGAGGTGAGAGGAGGGAGACGGGGTGAGGTGAGAGAGAGGAGGGAGGGAGGAAGACAGGGAGGATGAGAGTGGGAGGGAGGGGGAGGGAGGGAGACAGAGGGAGGTGAGAGGGAGGGAGGGGAGGTGAGGGAGGGAGGGAGACAGGGGAGGTGAGAGAGGGAGGGAGAGAGGGGGAGGTGAGAGAGGGGGGAGGGAGGGGGAGGTGAGAGGGAAGGAGAGGGAGGGAGATGAGAGAGGGGAGAGAGGGGGAGGTGAGAGAGGGAGGGAGAAAGGGGAAGGTGAGAGATTGATGGAAAGGGAGAGAAGGGGGGAGGTGAGAGAGGGGAGACAGGGGGAGGTGAGAGAGGGGAGACAGGGGGAGGTGAGAGAGGGAGGGAGAGGGAGAGAGACAGGGTGAGGTGGGTGGGGGGAGGGAGGGAGGGAGGTAGAGAATGGGGCTGGATGAGTGGATGTACATAAGAACTTCTCTGTTACCTGACTGGAAATGTTTCATGTATGACTTGTCCAATCGTAATGGTTTGCCAAGGGATGTCCACTGTTTCTCTGGCTCGCTCTTGGGTAGAGTGATTTCCACCTTACCGGATTCCGTATGCGCCTTCACTAGAAAAACAATTCCGGCATCATCAGTAGCAAGCACAAATCAGTTACAATAATCACACACATCAATTATATGAGTTCACAGAACTCACCTATGGGGAAATACATCAACTATCTCTCTCTCTTTCTCTGTGACTTCTAAAATGGACACAGGTCATCAAAACAGGCATCAACTACTGAACCGGAAAGATCTCATTTCTTTCACATCCCTCACTCTTCAGACTTGCTACATCCGTTCGGGGGAGGTGAGCTTTTCACTGGACGTTTTTTTCCTTTTTCTAACATCCTACCGTTTATCAGCCATTCTGTTTTCAAGGGCTGACTTTCACATGCACCCTTTTTGTTTTGTTCTTGGAATCACTGGACACCCAAAACAACATAACGAAACAGCTCAACCAAAAGTAGGTAAGTGTCCTACATCTCATTTTTCACCATTTAACTGTTGTTTAAGTGTTGTTTTGTAGCTTTAAAAAGG
>JABMCL010003911.1:150000-165000 GCA_018857735.1 Alviniconcha marisindica
AGACAAAGGGAGTGTGGCGATGGGGAAAGACAGAGAGAGCTAGAGCTAGGGGTCTATCTATTGACATAGGCCAGCAGCCCAAACCGAGACTCCTAATGACATAGTTAACGCCGATTTAGGCCGTATTTCGCTTTTCATTACTTTTCATTACTTCTGCCTCACGATGTGTCGGGTCTAGTATATTGGCCCAAGTTACTTAAATAGACGGAATCACTGTATTCCAAACAAGCCAACGAGTTAATGTTAAGTTGTTCGCACGAGACAGGTAAGCTTACATGCATAGGTAATTGATTATTACGTTGCATGGGTCACTCACTCACACTCACGTTTTAAGCTGTGTATATTTAGCTTTGTATAGTCAAAATGCTTGTGTGTGTGTGTGCGTGCGTGCGTGCGCGCTTAAAATAGTCTCTATGGACAAGATTTTGCGATTTAAAAATACTTTATTATTATCATTAAACGGTTACTCAGTAACGTCTGTAGCAATCGTTTTAGTCACTTTTGGGGGGGGGGGCTGTGACCATGACGCCTTATTTCTTAAAGCATCCCAACAATATCTCCGTCACTGTTTTCGTCTGGAGTGGTTATAAGCCACTGGTATGTGAGTAACCCGCCGATCTGCCCTATATTCTGGCTTCAAAAGTTCGATTAACCAAGAATCCTCCCCCCCCCCCCCCCCACCACCCCAAACACACACACACACTGACATTCTTTCGCAAACTCTTTAAAAAAAAATTTTAAACAGCTTACAGACTAGGAGTTTGTGTTAGTAAAAGTCACCCCAAAAGACAACTCGTGGTCAAAGGGCTTACAAAACAGACTGGAAACTTGTAGCAATAATAATGATAATGGGTACTTAGCGCTTAACACTTCTTCCTCTTTTTCTCCTTCTATTTTATTCAAAGTCCTTTCACATACGTGATATTAGGCTGA
Source organism: Alviniconcha marisindica (assembly GCA_018857735.1). Lineage (NCBI taxonomy): Eukaryota > Metazoa > Mollusca > Gastropoda > Provannidae > Alviniconcha > Alviniconcha marisindica. The sequence continues at coordinate 150,934 of JABMCL010003911.1, forward strand.
GCTGAGTAATCCGACAAACTATCAAGATAACAACATATCTATGTCAACAGGTCGCACACCAAAACAATAACAGACATCAAGAAAGAGGTTCGGAAAACGAGTCTGGCAGCGTTGTTCTGGACCTTCTGGGGGTTTACAAACAATTAGATACTGACTGCAGCCTTCCAAAAGCAAGTAATCTAATCCTGAAGAAAAAAAAGAAAAAAAGAAAAAAACTCACGCAACGAGTTACGGTTGTTTTGTTTGCACGAGAAAAGTAAGCTTACATGCATAGGTAATTGAATTTTAGGTTACATGGGTCACTTACTCACAGTAAATGGTCACTCAGTTACGTCTGTAAGAAGGGTTTTGGTCAAGTGTTTGTGTGTGTGTGTGTGTTTTTGTTTTTTCGTGTATGTGTTGTTGTTGTTTTGTTGTTGTTGTTGTTGTTGTGGGGTTTTTTTGGTGGGTGGGGGCTGTGACCATGACGCCTTATTTCTAAAAGCATCCCAACAGTATCTCCGTCACTGCTTTTGTCAGGAGTGGTTATAAGCCACTGTTATGTGAGTAACCGATTCGCCTTGTATTCTGGCTTCAAAAGTTCAATTAATCTAATCTTGAAAAAACAAACGCATACAACAGGCTTTTCTGTGAATTAAATCTTCTTAAAGAGGCATATTGCACCGATCCGACGAAGTTCCAGATAGCAAATATATGACAAACCTCTGAGAGACGGAGTATAGTGCATAATTATGCGCTTTTCCGAGCGAATAGATACCATCTTGGGTAAAATCCAAGGAGACGGTCGGAAATTCCTGGACCGTTTTAAAAGTTATTCTGGGTCACAAATATCACCACAATCATTAAACGAGATCCATATCTGCCGATTACAGCCAAAATCCGCAACAAAAGGCGATTTTTTTCATATACTTGTGTCTTTGTCAGTTCGAGTCGGCTCCTGCTGCCCTTTGACGTTTGACCTAGTTTCCCAGTAACAATGTGAACGCTTCCTTATGCCGATTTTGGCAAGACAATCGTACTCACGACTGAACGTTCTCAGATTGCATTTCTTCCGTTCATTTTCCGTGTTTTTAATTGCCGTAGCTTGTTTAACGAGGCCGCTTACCTAGCAGCACTTCGTCTGCTTCGTTCGCCATTTGCAATCCGTGACGCCGACTCGAAACAATCAAAGACGAAAATATATGGGGAAAAAAATCACCTTTTGTTGCGGATTTCGGCTGTAATCGGCAGATATGGATCTCATTTAATGATTGTGATGATATTTGTGACCCAGAATAACTTTTAAAACGGTCCAGGAATTTCCGACCGTCTCCTTGGATTTTACCCCATCTTGAACTGAACCGAACCGAGCCGACAAACGGAGGTCTGCTGTTGGAAAGGAGTGAGATCAAGAGATACACCAAAGTTGCGAACTGTGTTGGCAAGTTTGATGTCAGAGTCTTCCAGCTTTACGGGCCAAGGAACAGAGTTAGATTTGAGGAACGTCTTCGCACCAACAGGGATCATCCATATCTCTCTCTCTCTCTCTCTCTCTCTCTCCTCTTCTTTTCTGTTTTTGTGTGTGTCTTGGTGTGTGTGGTGTGTGTGTGTGTGTGTGTGTGTGTGTGTGTGTGTGTGTGTGTGTGTGTGTGTGTGTGTGTGTGTGTGTGTGTGTGTGTGTGTTGTTTGTTTGTTTGTTTTCTAACTATCTTTAACTGCAGCTGATTGCTTGTCATCCAGGCTCTCACATCGGAAATACAAGACTGAGCTGCACGGGGGGTCATGATCGACCTGCTTACGAAACGAGAAAGAGAGGGGAGGTGTGCGGGAGAGATGGAGGGAGGAGGAGGGAGAGAGAAAGAGAGTGAGAGAGGAGGGAGAGAGAGGAGGTAGAGAGAGAGAGAGAGAGAGAGAGAGAGAGAGAGAGAGAGAGAGAGAGAGAGAGAGAGAGAGAGAGAGAGAGAGAGAGAAAACAGACAGACAGACAGAGACAGACACAGACAGCACAGGAGAGAGAGAGAGAGAGAAAAGAGAGAGAGAGAGAGAGAGAGAGAGACACACACACACACACCCACACACACACACACACACACAGAAACGACCATATATAACAGTGTTGCAAACAGGAGTCAAAATCAATAAAACTGAAATGCTATCTGTGCGGCACCGTCACCGTCTTCAGACACATCACAAGACAAAGCTTGAAATCCTCACGAAAAGTACGACGGATTAAGACCTACAGCTGCCGCAAGCTCAAAACAAATCAATAACAGAACGCCAAGTGGCCAAGTGGTTTTCGGTGAACAGTCACTGGCTACTGGTAGGGGAAGGAGGGGTCTCCCCATAATGGGTTCCCTTAGTTTAATCCTGAGCTAGGGCTCACAGCTGTACTCTGTCTTCTAGTCTGGTGGAGCAATCGTGGTGAATGTACTCTGTCATCTAGTTTGGTGGAGAAGCCACGCTGAGTGTACTCTGTCTTCTAGTCTGGTGGAGCAATCATGGTGAATGTACTCTGTCATCTAGTCTGGTGGAGCAATCATGGTGAATGTACTCTGTCTTCTAGTTTGGCGGAGCAGCCACGCTGAGTGTACTCTGTCTTCTAGTCTGGTGGAGCAATCATGGTGAATGTACTCTGTCATCTAGTTTGGTGGAGAAGTCACGCTGAGTGTACTCTGTCTTCTAGTCTGGTGGAGCAATCATGGTGAATGTACTCTGTCATCTAGTTTGGCGGAGCAGCCACGCTGAGTGTACTCTGTCTTCTAGTCTGGCGGAGCAACCGTGGTGAATGTACTCTGTCATCTAGTTTGGTGGAGAAGCCACGCTGAGTGTACTCTTGCTGAATGTACTCTGTCTTTCAGACTGGTGCAGCAGCCACGCTGAATGTTTTGTTATTGGTTTTTGTTTTGTTTGTTTTTTCCTGGTGGAGTAGCCACGCTGAGTGAATTTCTGCTGAATGCACTGTCTTCCAGTCTGGTACCGGTGGAGCAGCCACGCTGAGTGTACTCTTGCTGAATGTACTCTGTCTTCCAGTCTGGTACCGGTGGAGCAGCCACGCTGAGTGTACTCTTGCTGAATGTACTCTGTCTTCCAGTCTGGTACTGTTGGAGCAGCCACGCTGAGTGTACTCTTGCCGAATGTACTGTCTTCCAGTCTGGTGGAGCAGCAGCCACGCTGAGTGTACTCTTGCTGAATGTACTCTGTCTTCCACTCTGGTACTGTTGGAGCAGCCACGCTGAGTGTACTCTTGCCGAATGTACTGTCTTCCAGTTTGGTCGAGCAGCTACGCTGAGTGTACTCTTGCTGTACTCCAGTCTGGTACCGGTGGAGCAGCCACGCTGAGTGTACTCTTGCTGAATGTACTCTGTCTTCCAGTCTGGTACCGGTGGAGCAGCAACGATGAGTGTACTCTTGCTGAATGTACTCTGTCTTCCAGTCTGGTGGAGCAGCCAACCTGAGTGTACTCTTGCTGAATGTACTGTCTTCCAGTTTGGTCGAGCAGCCACGCTGAGTGTACTCTTGCTGACTGTACTCTGTCTTCCAGTCTGGTACCGGTGGAGCAGCAACGATGAGTGTACTCTTGCTGAATGTACTCAGCTACGATGAGTGTATCTCTTGCTGAACGTACTCTATCTTCTAGTCTGGTGGAGCAGCCACGTTGAGTGCATAATCATAGTTCCTCTAATGAGGACAAAAAGCGCGTTACACCCGTACGCTTCTGGCAATGCACAGAAAAGATCCCGACCGAGGCAGTCTCCCGAGCCGCCCTAGCAAGAGAAGTGCACTCCAAACTGCATCACAACTGGCATTAAAGGAGAAGAAGAAGAAGACGAAACAAAAACAAAACAAAAAAAGCACACACTGGTAATAAATACTGCACAGCAATGCTCTCGTGACTCGAATTTTCCACAGGTCTGAAGGAAGGAAAGAAGGATGGAAGGACTTTGATTTTTAACGCCCAGTCCACCATGACGGTTATATCAGGGTGAAACACACTTTCTCAGAACATAACAAATCAAGCCTGGAAGAATTTTTTTAAAGAAGAAACCCACCACCACCACCACCAACAACAACAACCACACACACACACACACAGAAACCAACAACAAGAAGGCATTTCAGGTTGCTCACATCAATGTCAACCCGTATTTTTTGTGTACAACAGTCTACTGTATTAATTCAAACCACTCCAACATTTTCATTGCCTTTTTCTAAATCAGTGGTATGTAGCTCGATCAGCAAGGACTATTTTAAGGCAGTTTTGGATGACCCTAAATTAATACCCCCCCCCCCCCCCCAAAAAAAAAAAGAAGAAGAAGAAAAAGAAGAAGAAGACAGTTTATAAAGCACTTTAACAATTTCTGTACATTTTTCTGAATCAGTCAGAATTACGTAGCTCAGTGGTATGAACTATTGTAAGACAAGTTCGGGCGACACTGAACTAATGACAGAATTCTTACAATTAAAAGAAAAGAAAAGAAAAAGTTTATAAACCACTTCAACATTTTCTGACGGACTATTTTGCGTAAGACAGGAGTGGTTCGGATGATAAAATCCTCCGGGGAAAAAAAAACACCCACAGAAACAGGTTTATAAAAAAGAAAAAAGAAGAAAAAAAGGAAGAAGAATGTCCTCCGAAAAAGACAAAAAAGTTTATGAGTGTCCCTCCACCCACCCTACCCCACCCCAACTTAATAACCCCCAGGTCCTCTTCCCCCTCTGTAACGCGCTTACGCAAGCAAGAACCAACCCCATCCATCTCCCTCTAAGCCAATGACACGGTTCTGTTGTCACCACCGATTGGTTGCGCGGCCATTTCCTGCTCGGAGACCTACTGTACACGTAGGCCGTATAATAGCCGCTTGTTGAGGCTGTGACCAAATGGTTTCTGTGGACGTTAAGCACCATGTTTACTTTACTGTGACCAGTCATAGCTCAGGAGCTGTGTGAGAGTCGAGGTGGCCGTCCTGGGCTGTCCGTCCTAACGAGCCTTCTGGTTTCCGTGGACGTAAAGCTATATTGAACCGTACTTCGGCATTGGTCACAGCTTGTCCCTAATATGTCAACTGACATCTGAGGACATTAAGCATCACTTCATCTGTGACCAGAGTCATAGTTCAGGAGCTGTGTGAGAGTCGAGGTGGCCGTCCTGGGCTGTCCGTCCTAACGAGCCTTCTGGTTTCCGTGGACGTAAAGCTATACTGAACCGTGCTTCGGCATTGGTCACAGCTTGTCCCTAATATGTCAGCCGACATCTGAGGACATGAAGCGTCACTTCATCATCTGTGACCAGAGCTGGCTGCACAAGCACAATGGCGGAGACGGAAGGGGAGGAGAGGGGAGGGGTGGGGGGACTGGTGGGCTGTGAGGGGGGTGTGGGTGGGGTGGGTGGGGGGGCAGGTGTAGAGGGTGTAGGGGGTGGGGGTGGGGTGGGGTGCGGATTACCCAAGACAGAGGCCGGTATTGATTTTCTTGTCAATAAAACTCAACGAAAAGAAAAATGAAGTTATATTCTCTAACAGGCGCTCCGCCAAGAGGTGGAAGACAGAAAGCGAGAGAGGAGCGAGAGAGAGAGAGAGAGAGAGAGAGAGAGAGAGAGAGAGAGAGAGAGAGAGAGAGAGAGAGAGAGAGCGGGGAACGAGAAGATGGACGAGAGAGAGGAGAGAAGAGAGGGGGGGGAGGGAAGAGAAGAGACAGAATGAGAGAGCGAAAGATGGATGGGGAGTAAAGTCGAGGGAGAAAGAGAAGGATGGGAAAGAGAAAGAGAGGGGAGAGGATGGGGGGGAGAGAAGAGAGAGAGAGAGAGAGAGACAGAGAGAACTCAAACATGAACTGAAAACTTTACAAGGATACAAACTTTACTTTACTTTACGAGAGAGAGAGAGAGAGAGAGAGAGAGAGAGAGAGAGAGAGAGAGGGAGACAGACAGACAGAGACAGAGAAAGAGGGGGCGTGGAGTCGAGGGAGAAAGAGAAGGATGGGAAAGAGGGGGGGGGGAGAGAAGGGGGGGGTAGAGAGAGAGAGAGAGACAGACAGACAGAGAGACAGAGACAGAGACAGACAGAGAGAGAGAGAGAGGGGGTCTTTTTGTGACCACTAAAACGAGTTGTTTCTGTTAGTACGATGAGAGTAACCGATGCTGAATCCGAACAAGGATCGCGAACGCAAGAACTGAAATCCTCTCTACTGGGACTCCTGCGCCGTCAAAGTTTCTCTCTGTTAAGTCTGGCGCAGGCGAGAATATAGATTTGCATGCTCCATCTACTGCCAGATATTCTGCCTTTCTGGTTCCTGCCTTCCCGATCCGTTCACCTTTATTTCTTTGGCAGTCGTTGCGAAACGTAAACTGTCTTTATTTTTACTGGCAACGCTCATTTTCGCTGGCTGTCGATCGAACTCCAGATGCTCTTGCACATCCGCTATCCGCGTAGCAGCAATTATGGTAATCAAATAATCTTACCTGAGCTACAACAAAGTAAATGAGAATTTCCATGACAACGGCTGTTTCTCAAACCCAGCAGGATTCCTGCACAAACAGCCGTCGAAAAAAAAAAAAAAAAGCACAAGAAAAGGCCGCCGGAATGAGGATTGCCAACACGCAATTTACATGCCGATGCACAAAGTTTTCTCCAGTCGCTGTTTGACAATGAGGCGGCCCGGGAACAGGTATAATACTAAAAGCGTAAGTGTTGTTCGTTGAAATAAAATGGTCCCGACGGCGGTAATCAGCGACCGGGGCCCGTTCAATACGCTACACCGTGCGCCAAGTCCACGTGGCTCACTTCAATTTTGTCTGCGATTTTATTGCACTGAGGAGATGAAGAAGACAAAATCGATAATACAGGCTGAAACCTCGTGGAAAAAGAAAAAGAAAAAAAAGAAAGAAAAAAAAAGAAAGAAAGAAAAGAAAAGAAGAAGAAGAAAGATACGTAGATCCCTCGGGAGGAATGCCGCGTTCTGCTTGGCAAGTGACCGCCTCGGCTTTAATTGTCAATTACCAGCAGAGCCGGGCGTTCATGGAACTGGCAGGTCCGTTTTTCTCTTAAAGCCTGGAGTGGGTCACGCATGTTTCTACTGTCCTAATATGTCAGCCCGACATTAAGCCCGACATCAGTCCGAGGGCATTAAACCCCACGTCATCATCGCATGTTTCGGTAATCGTCGGTGACGTAAAGCCAGTCCACGACGAAGAGAAAGAAGGATGTTTGGATAATCGTCGGTACCACGCAAGTGCAACGCGGTGACGTAAAGCCAGTCCATGACGAAGAGAAAGAAGCGTGTTTCGCCCACAGCCAGGAATTTCTTCCTTGTTCCGTCTCCTACCTTCCCGATCCATTCGCTTCTTCTTCTTCTTCAGGCGCGCGCGTACGTGCGTGCGTGCGTGCGGGGGTCAGCGTTCTGTCAGTTGTAAGATGACATGTAAAGAGTGCCTACATACCGAGGCCGGTCGGCCTGCCCCCTTGATATATATATTTATAGATATATATTAAAGAACCAAAACCAAAACCGCAGACTCAAACACGTCTTTGGTTGGTTGGAAGACAAACGCAGGGAGACTCACTCAACCCTCCACCAGTGTCAGCCGTGGACTATCAACAAAACAAACAACAACAAACAAACAAAGAAAGTGTCACTGACGGTCACTGTGCAATGTGACCGTTTGCACTGAACCTTGCACCCACAGTAGTTACCTTTCGGTCGGTCAGCCAGTGCTTTGCAAACCTGCCACAACGCAAAAGCGATGTGTGGCAACACAGCCTAAAACACGCTCGACGTATTTATTCATTTTATTATTATTATTATTATTATTATTATTATTATTATTATTTCCTTCTTCTCTCTTTTTTTCAATTTTTTTTTTTCACTTGCTAATAATCATATGTCGCCGCAAAAACAGGATGCTGTTTTGCAAGTCAACTTCGCAGCGAGAAAAGTAAAGCTGCCACCGCAAAATCCGCGTTTGCCCCTGCAAATACGTTGCATGAAGTGTAGTAGGCTAGTGAGTTTACCGTCGACCCGACCGGGTTTGCATTGTGCGCTTCGGAATCACGTCAGTGGCAAGCGCTCTATAAATACATACTCTTCGACGTTGCATTACATTACGTGACACTACACAGCACAGGATCGGCAGCCTGCCCAGTTCTTTCGGAGCTCTGCAAGTCTCGTGGCACCGATCGCCAACGACAGCAGGCGGATTGGACGAAAGCTGTCCCTTTCTAAGGGGCCGGTTCGACACGCGGTCTTGCATTGCATCGATCGATTGCAACGACACTTATAGGGTGGGGGTGCAGGCAAGATCAAAGGAATGAAACGTCGAGAGAACGGGAGACTGTCGTGGAAAAGACGCCCCAAAAAAGGCATCGTTGGAAACTGGCCGCAGAGGAAAAAGAAGAAGAAGAAAAAAAAAAAAGAAAAAAAAAAGAGAAAAAAAGGAGCCGTTCCTGAGCAACCATAAGACTGCTAACGAGACTTAGCAGCCTTGTCAATGAGTCTGGTCTTCAGAAACCCGCCATCCAACGGGCAGCACAGCGCTGTTTTTGTCAAGGGAATGGGTGAGCAAAACGCGGAAGGTCTGCACAGTGCTGTTTTTGTCAAGGGAATGGGTGAGCAAACCGGGCAGCACATCGCTGTTTTTGTCAAGGGAATGGGTGAGCAAACCGGGCAGCACATCGCTGTTTTTGTCAAGGGAATGGGTGAGCAACACGCGGAAGGTTTGCACAGCGCTGTTTCTGTCAAGGGAATGGGTGAGCAACACGCGGAAGGTTTGCACAGCGCTATTTCTGTCAAGGGAATGGGTGAGCAACACGCGGAAGGTTTGCACAGTGCTGTTTTTGTCAAGGGAATGGGTGAGCAAAACGGGCAGCACAGCGCTGTTTCTGTCAAGGGAATGGGTGAGCAAATCGCGTAAGGTCTGCACAGCGCTGTTTCTGTCAAGGGAATGGGTGAGCAAATCGCGGAAGGTCTGCACAGAGCTGTTTTTGTCAAGGGAATGGGTGAGCAAAACGCGGAAGGTCTGCACAGCGCTGTTTCTGTCAAGGGAATGGGTGAGCAAAACGGACAGCATAGCGCTGTTTTTGTCAAGGGAATGGGCGAGCAAAACGGACAGCACATCGCTGTTTTTGTCACGGGAATGGGTGAGCAAAACGGACAGCATAGCGCTGTTTTTGTCAAGGGAATGGGTGAGCAAAACGGGCAGCACATCGCTGTTTCTGTCAAGGGAATGGGTGAGCAAAACGGACAGCACAGCGCTGTTTTTGTCAAGAGAATGGGTGAGCAAAACGCGGAAGGTCTGCACAGTGCTGTTTCTGTCAAGGGAATGGGTGAGCAAATCGCGGAAGGTCTGCACAGCGCTGTTTCTGTCAAGGGAACGGGAGAGCAAAACGCGGAAGGATTTTTTATATATATATATATTTCTTTTATACTAATTTCTACATCGAAACTCAGCGTGTCGACCGCTGCGTGCTAGGCTTTGTGCCCGACCTGAGATTTCTCCGGAGTCAAAAAATAAAAATAAAAATCTCTGCAGACTCTGCAACAGTCCTTCGGATAAGACTTATGTCTGAACCGGAAGTGCGCCGTACGCATACGCATGCAAACACAAAAGATCACATACGCGCGTTAAAGATCCTGTAGTCCACGCCGGTGTCTGGGGGATTGCGGAAACCCCCACTGAAATAACCCAGCAAACGCTAGAAGTAGCAGAGTCTTCAGAGTGCTGAAGTCGGACACAACGGAAGAAGAATGTGGTATATATGACCTCGCCGACTTGTATGGGTTTGCCCCCCCCCCCCCCCATACGGTTTGCCCCCTCTCCCACCCTCTTTTTACCCCCCCCCCCCCACATGTTTCCCTGTTCCCACCCTATTTTTACCCCACCCCCCCCCCGTAGGGTTTGCCCCCTCTCCAACCCTCATCCCCCCCCCCCCCCCCATACGGTGCCCCCTCTCCCACCCTCTTTTACCCCCCCCCCCCCCCAGTACATGTTTGCCCTTCTCCCACCCTATTTTTACCCCCCCCCCCCCCCCGTACGGGTTTGCCCCTCCCATCCCTCATCCCCCCCCCCCCCCCATACGGGTTGCCCCCTCTCCCACCCTCTTTTACCCCCCCCCCTCCCCAGTACATGTTTGCCCTTCTCCCACCCTATTTTTACCCCCCCCCCGTACGGGTTTGCCCCCTCTCCATCCCTCATCCCCCCCCCCCCCCAGGTACGGGTTTGCCCCCTCTCCCACCTCTTTTTACCCGCCCCTCCCCCCAGTACGAGTTTGCATCCTCTCCCACCCTCTTTTCACCCCACCCCCCCCCGCTACCCCATCCTCCCCAGTACGGGTTTGCCCCCCCCCCCCTCCCCAGTACTTCCCCTCTCCACCTTCTCCCCCCCCCCCCCCCCCCCGCACGGGTTTGCCCCTTCTCCCACCCTCTTTTCACCCCCCCCCTCCCGCTACCCCATCCTCCCAGTACGGGTTTGCCCCACCCCCGCTACCCCATCCTCCCCAGTACGGGTTTGCCCCCCCCCCCCCCCGCCCCATCCTCCCCAGTACGGTTTGCCCCCCCCCCCCCCCCCCGCTACCCATCCTCCCCAGTACGGGCTTGCCCCTCTCCCATCCTCTTTTACTCCCCCCCCCCCCCCACCCGCTACCCCCCTCCCCACCATACGAGTTTACCCCCCCCCCCTCCTCCCCAGTACTGGTTTGCCCCCTCTCCCACCCTCTTTTACCCCACCCCCACCCCACCCTGACACAGTACCCTGTCCATGAGGCTGACCGTGACACCCCGGTGTCATGGCGAGTGACGAGTGCTGGGAGCCAGGCGGACGTCCGTGTGGACACGCATCGATCTGACGGAAGCCCCCCCCCCCCTCTCCCACCCAGCCCTGAGGCGGGCGGTGGCCCCACAGGCGTTGCTGGCTGGCCGATGGCCAACGGTCAGTCCAGGCCACAATCCCGCACAGGCGCGGCCATGAACTGTGCTTGAACAATCTGCTTTACAGCACAACTCTGGCCACGGCCATAGACCAGGATGACAGGAGAAAGACAAGGACGGTGATGACTGGGGTTGGAGTGGGGTACGGAAGTAAGGGCGGGCGGGGGGGGGGGGGGGGGGGGGTACGGAAGTAAGGGCGGGCGGGGGGGGGGGGGAGGTATTTAAAGCAACTTGTCTTTGATAATCACCAGCGAAAAGAAAGCAACTGTCCACAAAGCCACCCCCCCCCCCGCCAACCCGCCCCCTTACTTCCGTACCCCCCCCCCCCCTCCCGCCCGCCGCCCTTACTTCCGTACCCCACTCCAACCCCAGTCATCACCATCCTTGTCTTTCTCCTGTCATCCTTGTCTATACCTAATAAACAGCACCAAGGCTGAGTGCAGATCGAAGCTGGCGACGGCACGGTGTGTCAGTCAGCGTCTGCACGTGCGGGCGTGCAGCGACTGTGGTCTGCCGGTGGCTGCATTCACCCTCCCCTGAAAAACCCGCCTGGAGGAGGGACGGAGGGGGAAGGGGGGGGGGGGGGGGGGAGAGAGAGAGACCGACCGACAGACAGAGACTGAGAGAGACAGAAACACATGGACAGAGAGAGAGAGAGAGACAGACAGAGACACAGAGAGACTGGGAGACAGAAACACATGGAGAGAGAGAGAGCGAGAGAGAGAGAGACAGAGACAGACAGAAACACATGGACAGAGAGAGAGAGAGAGACAGACATTCAGACAGAGACACAGAGAGACTGGGAAACAGAAACACATGGGAAGAGAGAGAGAGAGAGAGAGAGAGAGAGAAGAGAGAGAGAGAGAGAGAGAGAGAGAGAGAGAGAGACAGACAGACAGAGACAGACAGACAGACAGACAGACAGACAGACAGACATGGACAGAGAGGCAGACAGAGACTGAGAGATTCAGAGAGAGACAGAGAGACAGAGGCTGGAACACTGATCTGAGATGGACAGAGTGGGCTGGACAGAGAAAGCGATCGACATCTTCCTTGAAAGGAGGAGCACGCTAGTAATTAGTATAAGGGCTCTCGTCAATCAGAAGAACATTGGAACTGTGCCCCCCCCCCCCCCCCCCCACACACACACACCCTTATTTGTCCTTCAAAGGCGACCCCGGGGAGACCAAGTTGCCTTTGAAAGAAAGGAAAAGAAAAAGAAAGAAAAAAAGCACACACACACACCACAACACAAAAGCACAGTTCCAGTGAGAGATGGGGCGAAGCGGGCACAGCCATTTTCGGGAGCGCGTCGACACCATCTTGAACTATACTAAACAGAACCTGAGCTCGTCGTCATCGTCAGTCACACGCTCCAAGTCAAGTCTAGCTTCCCGGCACCTTCCTCCAAGCTCCAAGCACTGGGTTACAACATCCTTCTTCCAACCACTGCCATAATTCAGTCAGTTACCTCATAGGTCCCCGACAGCTGTCAGCTAACTGAACGTTCTTCCTTGGCGCCCAAACAGCAGTAGGTTTGTAACAGACAATTCAAATGGGAATTGTTTTACTTAACGTCCACAGAAACGAGAATGTTTATCAGGGACGGGGACAAGGGGGGAGGGGAACGAAAGAGTGAAGGCTCGACCGCACGCGCCAACCCGGAAGGCCAAGATGCCGTGGACCGCCGCCAGAACAACAAAGTTTTGAGGCAGTGTTCGGATCCGCTTCGCCACTGCGCAGCAATTACCGTACCACGCAACTGCTGTGCGAAACAGTCACAAAAACAACAACTTATGATGATGATGATGAAGTGATGCTTTATGTCCTCAGATGTCAGTTGACATATTAGGGACAAGTTGTGACCAATGCCGAAGCACGGTGCAATAAATCTTTACGTCCACGGAAACCAGAAGGCTCGTTAGGACGGACAGTCCAGGACGTCCACCTCGACTCTCACACAGCTCCTGAACCATGACAACTTATGCAAAAGAAGTCCAGCTTTCAAGCCCAGCTCCACCTCCCTACTCTTGACCTCTTCTGGGCTAACTTGAGGGTCCAGCACCGCCTCCCTTCTCTTGATCTCGCCTGGACCCGCAAAAGCTTCTAACTTCCTCGTGAGAGTCCAGCTCACCTCCATCCTCTTGACATCGCCTGGACTCGCTTCAATTCAAATGACATCGGGCGTTTCTTTCATAACTGTGCACATTGCTTACACCATCACAAATAAATGCCCACTGCTTACACCATCACAAATAAAAACCAAAATCGTCTGAATCGAGACGGAACTGATTTTTTTATCCGGGGCGGACGCGCCTCGTGTTTGCGTGAATTCTTCGACGCTTTGTTGCTTCCACAGTCTTATTAGCACTCAAACCTTTCGGAGGGCGCTGAAAACGTCGATGGTTATAGATGCGCGGTGATGAAGAGTACCCATTCAGTGGCGTAACCATCTCTTGGCCGAGTCTGGAGTATGGCGCCGGAAAGCGAGGCTTGCAGCGTGTGTGACAGCGCCGAACATCCACACAGAGGAAACCCCGGCAGAGTGGCAAATTAATTCAACTGTAGAAGCATTCCACTCCGCCCCAATGCCGTCTTTGAATATTTTTTTATTTTTTTTTGACTGAACACGGTGCTGTGCATCAGTGTGACTGAATCACATTTGCGCCAGGCTCTTGACTGTCCTCATTACGATGGTCTCTCGCATTTCTGCGAGATAAAAAAAGAAAAAAGAAAAAAAGTATATATTTTTATATATTTTTTCGGGAATATGCAGTTTGATTTCGTTAAACTTGTTCAGCGCCGAGTTGTCTTCGAAGAGGTACTGGCGGGGACCCAAAATCCCATGGGGATGGCGGGTGGAGGGGAGCACTATATATATATTTTTTTTTTTTTATTTTTTTTTATTTTATTTTATTTTTACACTGTCAGCATCTGAATGACTCCTGCATTACAATGGGCAGCAATGAGAGCCGTTTTATGCTCCAATTAATTGTGAGGAGCAAAGTCACAAAGACAGTGTCCCCGAACCACAACCTTTGAAGAGAGAAGAGGGCGGAATCGGAATCAAACCGAGGTCTGCTTACCAGCCTTATAGCGCCTTACCACCGCCAGGCCAAACATAGTTCAGGAGCTGTGTGAGAGTCGAGGTGGACGTCCTGGGCTGTCCGT
>JABMCL010003911.1:170000-172500 GCA_018857735.1 Alviniconcha marisindica
AACCTGCCAACCACTATACCTCCCACCTTAGACCCTGCCAACCACTATACCTCCCACTTTAAACCTGCCAACCACTATACCTCCCACTTTAAACCTGCCAACCACTATACCTCCCACTTTAAACCTGCCAACCACTATACCTCCCACTTTAAACCTGCCAACCACTACTGCAGCATGAGGCTGGCTCTAAAGAAAAGACAGACAGGCAGACAGACAAATCCTGACGCTATTAAGCGACGTCACAGGCGCCGTCATGTTACCTCCCACTTTAAACCTGCCAACCACTACTACAGCATGAGGCTGGCTCTAAAGAAAAGACAGACAGGCAGACAGACAAATCCTGACGCTATTAAGCGACGTCACAGGCGCCGTCATGTTACCTCCCACTAAGTTAAACCTGCCAACCACTACCGCAGCATGAGATTGGCCCTAAAGAAAAGACAGACAAATCATGACGCTATTAAGCGACGTCACAGGCGCCGCCATGTTACCCCCCACTTTAAACCTGCTAACCACTACTGCAACTTCCCCCCCGTTATCCCCCCCACCCCTCCAATCCGACTGCCCGGCGATGACGACGCTGGCAGCTAGCATACAGCTGTAACGAAGCGTAGGCCTAGCCAGCAGGAGCCCTGGAGCGGTGGTTGGGGCGTGGAATAACGCGCCGAGTGCTCTCTTGCATGTGAACGTCGCTTAAATCAGCTCCTCTAGCCGGGGGAACACTGCCTTTCCATCCTGCATAGTGCCCCCAAATAATAACAACAACAACAACCACAGAAATACAAACCCCAAATGCCTCAAAACAGTTGGTGCGTCCGAATCAATACGTACCCCTAGCATTGCAATTAACACAAAACCCCAAATGCCTCAAAACGACTGGTGCGACCGAATCAATATGTACCCCTAGCACTGCAATTAACACGAAACCCCAAAGGCCTGAAATTGACTGGTACGACCGAATCAATACGTACCCCTAGCTTCGCAATTAACACAAACCTCAAATGCCTCAAAACGACTGGTACGACCGAATCAATACGTACCCCTAGCACTGCAATTAACACAAACCCCAAATGCGCTGACGTAGTCCTGCGAGTGCTTAATGACAATACGCTTCGCAATGAATAAATTTGCCTGTGATCAGGCCTGCGCGTGCGCGTGAGCTTGCGTGAGTAAGTGCGTGCGTGCGTGTAAAACGGAAACCCTTTCTCGTCCTACGTCGTAGGCGAAAGACAGTTTTCATTCCCAGCACATTCTGGCGATGCTAAAAGAGAACAGGCCAAACAGGGATGGCTATCCGCCGATACGGCTAAGGCGCGTTTTTCGTTCAAGACTGATCTACGTCAGCGCATTAATCCCGGCTTGAAGGCTGTAAGACCTTTGCTTAGAAAGACGGGGTTTTAAACTATTATTTTTAGGAAAATCGACTGATCTGTCTGCGTTATAATCCTTGCAACACAGCCCAGCTTCCGCGTGTGAGTGCAGTCTTCTTCTTTTGTTCCCCTAGCTAAAGTCACTTATCTTAACCAGTAAAAAACAAACCAACAACCCGCCCCCAGGTATCACGTTTGAACACGGAATGGCTGTATGCCGCGTCCTCTAAACCCCGAATTTCCCGCAAGGGACAGTGAAGTCAGTCAGAGTCTCTCTCTCACTCACTCACCCACCCACCCACCTACTCACTCACTCACTCACTCTCTCTCTCTGTCACTCACTCACTCACCCACCTACTCACTCACTCACTCATTCACTCACTCTCTCTCTGTCACTCACTCACTCACCCACCCACCCACCCACTCACTCACTCTCTCTCTCTCGCTCGCTCGCTCACCCACCCACTCACTCACTCTCTCCCCGTCACTCCCTTCCCTCACCCACTCACTCCTCCCCTCACCCCCCTCCACTCACCACTCACCACTCACTCACTCTCTGTCACTCACTCACCCACCCACCCTCCCCCCTCCACCCTCCCACCCTCCTCACCACCCTCCTCTCTCACTCTCTCTCTCTCTCTCTCTCTCTCCTCTCTCTCTCTCTCTCTCTCTCTCTCTCTCTCTCTCTCTCTCTGTAATAAAGTTCTGAGTTCTCTCTAACCGCGCCCTGTAGTGTTTGCAATGTCCACCCCCCCTATTTCTTCAACTACCCGGGACGCATAACACTGTCGTCTTTCAGCACGAGCGCCAGTCAATACCATATAGCACCATGTGACGGAATCCGTCCCTTGATACAATATTACCGTTCTTCAATTCAATTCAAAAAACTTTAATCATCCCACAAAGGGCAATTTCTGTTGTGGTCATGGCGGGCTCGTAAAAAAAATATACAAAATACAAAAAAATACATAAAGTTAAGAGAACAATACAACAAACACAACACCACCAATAAAAGAGACTTACTTTAACCATAGTAAAGTTATGAATATAGAACAGTTGTGACTTCATCATAAAATAATAATGAAGTTAAGATCGCATACTTGTAAAACAATCGATCACTTGATCCAGTG
>JABMCL010003911.1:180000-182500 GCA_018857735.1 Alviniconcha marisindica
GGGGGGGGGGGGAGAGGAAGAGAGAGCGCGGAGAACAGACAGACAGAGAAGAGACAGACAGAGAAGAGACAGAGAGACAGAGACAGGAGGAAAAGAGTTCGTGAAACAAAAGGTAAAACAAATCATTCACGCCGACACCATCGGTTTCTCTGGATCGTTCAGCTACATATATCACCCAGTGAAAAAAGCCCAGTTCATCCGAACGGATTCTTGGAGCTCTCAACGAGCTTTGCTTGCTGATCCTTGAAGGATCTCTTGCACACCTTTTAGTTTTAGTGCTCCTTTCACATCTCACCGCCGCTAGCGAGGAGACTAAAAGTACAGCACAGCCTCTGTTCTCTGCTGCCAGTACTAATAAAAATACAGCACGGCCTCTGTACTCTGCTGCCAGTGCTAATAAAAATACAGCACGGCCTCTGTTCTCTGCTGCCAGTGCTAATAAAAGTACAGCACGGCCTCTGTTCTCTGCTGCCAGTGCTAATAAAAATACAGCACAGCCTCTGTTCTCTGCTGCCAGTGCTAATAAAAATACAGCACGGCCTCTGTTCTCTGCTGCCAGTGCTAATAAAATCAGCACAGCCTCTGTTCTCTGCTGCCAGTGCTAATAAAAATACAGCACAGCCTCTGTTCTCTGCTGCCAGTGCTAATAAAAGTACAGCACGGGCCCCTGTTCTCTGCTGCCAGTGCTAATAAAATACAGCACAGCCTCTGTTCTCTGCTGCCAGTGCTAATAAAAGTACAGCACAGCCTCTGTTCCCCTGCTGCCAGTGCTAATAAAATCAGCACAGCCTCTGTTCTCTGCTGCCAGTGCTAATAAAAGTACAGCACAGCCTCTGTTCTCTGCTGCCAGTGCTAATGAAAATACAGCACGGGCCCCTGTTCTCTGCTGCCAGTGCTAATAAAAATTCAGCACAGCCTCTGTTCTCTGCTGCCAGTGCTAATAAAAACAGCACAGCCTCTGTTCTCTGCTGCCAGTGCTAATAAAAATACAGCACAGCCTCTGTTCTCTGCTGCCAGTGCTAATAAAATTCAGCACAGCTTCTGTTCTCTGCTGCCAGTGCTAATTAAAATACAGCACAGCCTCTGTTCTCTGCTGCCAGTGCTAATAAAAATACAGCACGGCCTCTGTTCTCTGCTGCCAGTGCTAATAAAAGTACAGCACGGCCTCTGTTCTCTGCTGCCAGTGCTAATAAAATTCAGCACAGCCTCTGTTCTCTGCTGCCAGTGCTAATAAAATTCAGCACAGCCTCTTTCTCTGCTGCCAGTGCAAAAAAAAAATTTCAGCACAGCCTCTGTTCTCTCTTGCCAGTGCTAATAAAAATACAGCACGGCCTCTGTTCTCTTTTGCCAGTGCTAATAAAAGTACAGCACAGCCTCTGTTCTCTGCTGCCAGTGCTAATAAAAAAAATCAGCACGGCCTCTGTTCTCTTTTCCAGTGCTAAAAAAAATTCAGCACAGCCTCTGTTCTCTCTTGCCAGTGCTAATAAAAGTACAGCACAGCCTCTGTTCTCTCTTGCCAGTGCTAATAAAAGTACAGCACAGCCTCTGTTCTCTGCTGCCAGTGCTGCAGCCTATCGCCACAGTTGAGAAGGGGAGGACGAGGTGCTGTGGAACTGCAGTAGCTGTAAAACAACGCACATCTTAGTTTTTATGCAAAATTATGAGCAAATGCAACATCACTTTCCTTGCAAAACAAGTAAGTAAGTAGCTCGGTGTTTTACGCCCTGTCTACCTTTGCGGTTATATCAGGGCGAACCTTGACGAACAAATTAGCGGTTTGGGAAAGTATGAATGTTTTTTTTTTTTTTTTTTTTTACATACAAAAAACCCATTGATGTGCTAAACAGTGTGAACATATTTTTTTCTGTTTTTCTGTCGCTGATAAAGGCGATCAAATCTGTTTTTATGGAAATCAAGTTCATTTTATGCCACAGAGGAACGCTTTCACCTTTCCTTAAATATACGTTTACTTGTTTGACGCTCCAAGAACTACTACTATTGTCTACTGACATGCTTAAAAATATGAACAAAAGTCCGTTGCAACTGACCAACCCTTCCTTGCAACAAAATCTATACGAAGGTTAAGCAGTTGACAACTGAAGCCTAGTGTGTCATTCTTGGCACATCTGAATTAGCTGTAATTTTTATTTTTGTGTCCATGCCTGCAGTTCTCGTGCGTACATCGGGTAAAACGTTCGTCTGCACGTCGACCATGCTGACTGTATCAAAGGGACACTACACTGCGTGGAAGAAGAAAAAAAAGGTTTCTCGCGCCGCAAAAAAATTTTGTCCTTACGAAATTCCCGGGCCCCTGGGGGAAAACAATATTCAACTCCAAAACTAATCCCACAAAACCCATATTTTTTCAGGAGCTGTGTGAGAGTCGGGGTGGGCCGTCCTGGGCTGTCCGCCCTAACGAGCCTTCTGGTTTCCGGGGACGAAAAACAATTATTGAACCGTGCTTCGCCATTGGTCACAACTTGTCCCTAATATGTAAACT
>JABMCL010003911.1:190000-247500 GCA_018857735.1 Alviniconcha marisindica
TGTGTCAACCTGTGTGGCCCGAAAACGGGGATTACCCCGAAAATTCGCACGCTGTGTTTTGTCCTTATACTGGAACCGCGTTCGTTTGAACCTCTCCTGTGATTGGATCTGAGTCCGCTCACCCAAAAAGCAGACAAGTGTCCTAATTCTGCGTCTCATTTTCATCGTTTAACTGTTGTTCGAGTGTGTCAACCTGTGTAGCCCGAAAACGGGGATTACCCCGAAAATTCGCACGCTGTGTTTTTTCCTTATACTGAAACCGCGATCGTTTGAACCTCTCGTGTGACTGGATCTGTGTCCGCAGCTTACAGCCGCCGGACCTTTGGGCCTTTGGGCCGGAAGCTACGGAAGAGGTAACCCCAAAGGGAGAGTCGAGCGAGTTGACATCGCACTCGATCGGTGGCACGCGACCACGCCGCAGTGACAAAATGGCACGACAGTCCAGTTCACCTCAGCCCGTGGAACGCCCCTAGTGTGGCTGGGGAATGGAAAAACTCTGGGCTCCCAATCAAAAAGACTTTTCAAATCTAGCGGCGGTTGGGTCCAGGGGATTAACAACCTGTAATTTAAAGACTAAACTACTACTACAACACACACACACACACACACACACACACACACACACACACACACACACACACACACACACACACACACACACACACACAACAGTAACATACGAAAGAAGAGGAGGAGAGAAAAAGAGGTCACCGTAAAGCAACGTTTCAAAAATACTAATTGGATAGAGTCAGTCTCAGAGACAAAAAGCCCAAGTTAAAATGTTGCAAATCTAGACAAATACATTAGAGATGATCTATGTTCTCCGACAGACGCACACGAACGCGAGGAAAAGCACCTTGTGCGTGACAGCAACCACGTATGTAACAATCATACAAAGGTGCGTGACAGCACTCACGTATGTAACAATCATACAAAGTCTGAACTGGCCCCGATACGAACTTACGAGACAACACAACATGCTGGGTTCACCTTCCGACACACAGTATGCCGAAAGAGCGTTAGCTCAGTAGAATATGATTAGGCACAGGCTGACAGATCTCGCTTCGGGTATATATATAGTCTCACGGAGGAAATGGACAGCGAAAAGTTGCCACGGGTAGTAATAATGATGGTAACGCATTCTTTCGTGTTATTCCTCCAAATAATTATGAGCAAGTAGCTGTGGCATGAAGGCAAAGAACAAGGAACCACACACCTGTCTAATCTATATAAAACAAAACAAAAACTCCAAAAACAACATTCTTTTGGCCAACAAAACTATCACCGACAGCGCACGCACACACACACACGCACGCACGCACGCACACACACCACAAACACACACACACACACACACACACACACACACACACACACACACACACACACACACACACGCACGCACGCACGCACGCACGCATCAGCAGGACAGCATGAAGGGATGGGTTTTTTAAAACTATTTTCGCGATAACTTAATAAAGTTAAAAGGCTGTTCGATGTCCAGCCTCCCCTGCCACTGTAGCCAGACGAACAGTCACCACGACGCAGACACACCATTCGTTGTTGTTGCTTTACAGTGTAAGTTAACTACAGGTGCCCAAGACAGCGAACTGGACGTTGCAGCAAGTTGGGCGCGCCGCCTACCTTTGCCAGAGCCAGGGGAGGCCATCTCCAGCTTGCCAATGTAGCACTTCTCCAGCATGGACTCTGCGTTCACCCACTTGTGGATCTGCACACACACACACACACACACACACACACACACACACACAGCAAATCATTAATCAGCAATTGTTAGTTAGTCTGTTCCTGGATTCTAACGTCTAGTCACGACTCAGCCACATTGGGTCACTTCGTCATCACAACGGTGATGATAGCGACGATGAAGAAGAAGATGATGGCAAGTTTTGGCCAAAGGACGATGATGACGATAGCGATGAGGAGTGATGACAGTCACAGCGTCAATTTGTAGCACGACCGCTTCTGACATCCACGGGGCGACAGTGATGAAGAACAAGACCAGGGTGATAAGCCAAGGCCTAATGATGATGATGGTGATGATGATGGTGATGATGATGGTGACGATGACCATACAGAGATTCAGCTCATTAGAAACAATATCTATTTATCATTTATTTCAAGATGAACAATGAATGTCAATGCGTTGCTCCAGCGCTCCAGACGTCCAATGGTATTATGGGAAAACAATGACAGTTACTGGGGTAGTCATTTCCCGAATCATGACAGAGCAGACCAGGGAGGACAGAAAACGAACCAAACAACAACAAAAAACACCACCAAAACAACAACAAAAAACCCACGCATGCGTGCGTGTGTGTGTGTGTGTGTAAGGTTTGAATCCACATTTGGGAAGCGCAGGCGTCACCGAGAGGATACCCGAACTCGAAGAGATCGTGGTGTTTCGTGGCTCACAGTCAATAAAGGGACTGACTCTCGGCTCTTTGGAGATATGGTGGAGCTGTGCCGTTGAAGCAGTAGCACTTCAGCAAAAGAATTTTGCCGCAGATGCATTCCGTCACAGGTAGCCAGTGCAGGTCTCTCAAGACTGGCTTGATGCCAGCGTCACTATTCTTGCTGCAGAGTCGCTCCAGACCAATCAACCCCCCCCCCCCCCCCCCCAGAACACACACACACACACACACACACACACACACCACACACACACACACACACACACACACACACACACACACACACACACACACACACACACAATCACACAGAGACAACTGCTGATGCAGAGATTGAAATGTCAGCGTTACTATCTAACCTTAAGACAGTTCTCTTTCCAAAACAACAGACCAGTCATGTGAATGTTTTCCGCTCTGCGCTGCTATCTTCCTCCGCCACAAGTCCCAGTCTATTCGCTCTGCGCTGCTATCTTCCTCCGCCACAAGTCCCAGTCTATTCGCTCTGCGCTGCTATCTTCCTCCGCCACAAGTCCCAGTCTATTCGCTCTGCGCTGCTATCTTCCTCCGCCACAAGTCCCAGTCTATTCGCTCTGCGCTGCTATCTTCCTCCGCCACATGTCCCAGTCTATTATCTGCTGCTGTAAATGGTGTGTAGTGTGTGTGTACTTGTGTACTAACCTATCTCCCATCTATCCTAAGACAAAGAATACTGAAATTTAGACTTAGCAACCACAGACTGCCAGTCCAGCAAAAGACGATCGTTAGGTATTCCAAGGGATGAAAGAATATGTACTGTTTGTGACAGTGGTGAGGTAGGAGATGAATTTCACTATTTGTTTAACTGTTCCAACGAAAATGCCAAGAGAAACCGTACTAAGTATGTTGATAAATATTATACACATCATCCCAACGTGCCCAAATTTTGTAGTCTCATGAATATGACGTCAAAATCTAAGAATATTAAGCTTGCTAAATTTATTAGTTGTATTCTTGAGTTATTTTGATTAAGCCAATAACGAAACACAACGGAAAAAAAAAAGAAAAAAAAAATTTTTTTTTTTAAATCTTTACGACTTAGCCTTACATATTTATAACAACTTTGATTTGTGTTTGAGCATTTTTTTTATTATTTTTTAATGTATAAAGTGTGGTAGTTATTTATTAGTAGAACTCGCGTACTCGTTCATAAGGAATGTCGCGTGCGAATGTAACTTCGCTTTCTAGCCCCCAGGGGCCGAAAGCTCAATAAAACCTTGAAACCTTGCGCGGGTGCCTGCATGCGTGAGCGGGCCGGGTGCCTGTGGGTGCGTGGATGCGTGCATGCGCTCAGAATGGTCCCTCCGAACAAGAGTTTGCCCCACAAAAAAATATATTTAAAAATAAATAAATCATTATTACTGTTATTATTAAATGGCTGTGGTCCCAGACCAAAAAAGGTTGCCGGTTCCCGACTGCCGAGTGTCTTGTCCGGAAGTGATCCTGTCCGGTTGTCAGCGGGACGTTAAAAATCCATTTACTTATTAACTAACTAACTAACTCTGGAGTGCTAAAGTCTGGAGGAGCGGACTCTCCCAGCAGCACCGATGTGGTCATGCAACAAGGCAATGCTGGAGTCGCTCGACTAAGTCTCAGGGCGGAAGGAAACCACCCAGCAAACGTTTGCTCTCAGTCGACGAGCAGATCAGTAGGGGCTGATGAAGACTTTGAGCACTGCTGAGTTCAGCTCCACGATGGATAATAGCCTCGGCTTTGCCGTATTAGTCATTCAGTAGAGTTTTTTGCTGACACCAACGCCTTTATTTGATATATATATAAACGTTTTGCAAAGCAGAAATATATAAATATACATACATGCACTTTTCAATGCATTACATTTGCTGATGTCAACGCCTTTATCACACACACTCACTAACACACACATCATACACACACGCACGCACTCTCTCTCTCTCTCTCTCTCTCTCTCTCTCTCTCTCTCTCTCCTCTCTCTCTCTCTCACACACACACACACACACACACACACACACACACACACACACACACTAAATACCCGTTTGGTGTCCAAATATCATACCTTGAATGCCGTAGTCCAAATATATCTATAGACCTCTTCTGACAACGACATGCTATTCCAGATTTATAACAGCCGTGCGTGCC
Source organism: Alviniconcha marisindica (assembly GCA_018857735.1). Classification (NCBI taxonomy): domain Eukaryota; kingdom Metazoa; phylum Mollusca; class Gastropoda; family Provannidae; genus Alviniconcha; species Alviniconcha marisindica. Next base: position 194,590 of record JABMCL010003911.1, read on the forward strand.
GAATATTGGCTGACATGATATCTGCCACAACAGCCTTGAGCCATTGGCAAACACCGTCGACCTGCCATGTCAATAAGTTGCCCCGAATCGAACCCTGTGGTAAACCAGAAAATGGGTACTGTCCAAAGATTCACTTGGATGACATTTTCTGCAAGGCACAACTGAAACCACTGGTGAGCCAAGTTATCGTCACTGTCATCTTCTTCTTAACGGCAACTAAAGACATCAATTCCAAAAGACATCATGAACGTTGTCACGGACTACGAAAAAGCTGGGTTTCTAAGGCCCTTTCTCGGCGTCGACATTCCTTACATTCAACACAGTCCTAATGACGGAACTTTACAAAATCAGGTACAAAACGCAAACAAATATCAGAGCGAGAGAGAGAGAGAGAGAGGGCCAAACGAGGGATTATTCTAGATCTAATTTTACGTACATAATTATACACATATGAAGCGCACGACACACAAGTGCACAAAAATGTGTGTGTGTGTGTGTGAGAGAGAGAGAGAGAGAGAGAGAGAGAGAGAGAGACGGGCGTAATGGACGTGGAGGGGGGTTGAAGGACAGGCCATTTTTCATCGAGCGTTCAATAACGCGAATCTGTCAACACTTCAGTCGGTAAAAGTGCTCATTAATAACAGCTGGTCTTTCAGCCCGGGCGCCCAGAGCTCTCGCCACACTCTCGGCTGATTCCTCGGTGGCCGCGCACTGACCAGACCAAAAATAATAGATCTGCCAGACTCACGGGAAAGCATGTCCGCGTACACGGCCGCAGGGCGAGGAAATTAAGGCGAGGGCGGGAGGGTGAAGGGATGGGATGGGAGTGGGAGGGGAGGGCTGGGGGGGGGGGGGGGGGGGGGGGGGCTGGGGCAGACATCTGATTAGGACTCCGTTATCACACGTCTGACGCGGAGCATGCTGCGAGATTCAATTTCCACCAACCTACCCGCGTCAATACAGCACACCGAGGGTAAGAGAAGAGCGAGCAAGCGCCACTCTGGTTTGCATCGCTAGCAAGCACAAGACCGAGGACCAGGCCGGCAGAGAGAGAGAGAGAGACACTGGGGTCGATACTACTACTATATCTGCACGCGTGATCCGTGGAACTTGAAGTCGTCAAAGTTGTCAGACTTCCCTTCGCCAGAAAGCACTGAAAGTAAGCACCACCTGTGTCCGACTGCGTACCACATCCGGTAACCGGATTGCCCACGGATTCAGGTAGCTAACCGCGTGTCAGGCAAAGCCTGATGACCTGAGTGAGAACTGAGCAATATGACCGGTAGTATGTTCCAAACTGTCCAAGGCTGACCCGGTGAGAAAGGGGTGGCGATTTCATGTGGAATGTCTAAGGCGGCAAATCGATAATAATAACGATGACGAAGAGGACTCGTTCAGCGCCTTTACCTCCTCGAAGAAGGGTTCAAAGCGCTAATTAACACTGACACTAAAACAAGAGCAGAAACAAGACAGCATAACAAGTTAGAGGTACCTAGGGTAAATAAAAACAACGGTAACGCCACGCTGTGTTTAAAAAAAAAAAATCGGTTTTCTTGAACCGTTCTCAAAAAAACTGAGACAAAAATGATGGACGTCACAAATACATACGTCAACACATGCGTCATTAAATAACCCCACCTCTCTCTCTCTTCTGTGCCTGAAGAACGCTGGGCGTCATACATAAACTGATACGTAACACCCGCGTAATTAAACGCAGAATCAACACACAAGGGAGTTAATCAGCACTCGAAAGACGTCACACAAACACAACAACAAAGACCCGAGCCGCCTACGGTAACTCTCACCTGGCATGCGAGTAAATACCAGGTACATAAACTCTGCCAGGCTAGGTGTGAGTTGCCGTAAGCGGCACGGGTCTTTGTTGCTGTGTTTGTGTGACGTCTTTCGAGCGCTAATTAACCTCCTTGTGTGAGGATTCTTGAAAAGGTGTCTCGAGATTGTCTCTGGAAGCCGCGTCGTTGTCGCCCAGAACATGTCATGCATGTTCAAACTGGAATAGCGACCGACTGCGTCGCTCCCCGGCTGCGTGGCTGGGGAGCAGAATGTCTAAACCATAACCAGCTTTTTAAAGGTTTTCTTCCTTCCACTAAAAGCTGGATGGATTAATAATTTTTTAATGTATGCTGCCCTCATTACAGGCCCATTTACAGCTGTGAGCAGGTGGTCGTCGTTTTTTATCTGCAGTAAAATGCACCCCCAACGACAGAATGTATTTTTTATCCAACAGTAGGCGCCTTGCTGCCCCCCGGACATGATTACACGTACTGAAGCTGAAGCGACTCCACCCCCATCTTTACTTTTAAGAGTTTATTACAGTTTGTCCCTAATATGTCAACCCGACATCCGAGGACATGAAGCCCCACATCATCATCGTCTCTGGAAGGAGCGTCAAGGGCGAGACAAACTGTTTCCGGCTGTGGGCCTGCGAAGGGGAAACACCTTCCTCCCGGTTCATCTCACTGGCACACAGAATCAGGTTCAACACTGCCAACTGAATAATTACCCTACACCTACGTGATATGAAATCATTAATAGCATACAGTCAAATAATAATAATGTACATTTATCATGCGCTCATCAACGCCCTGAGCGCTCACATGATACATATTAACCTAAATATGATATTCTATACACATGCAGAGCATAGTTCTACCAAAACAATTTACATTATAAAGTATTATCATTAACAGCATACAGTCAGACATGTTATACAGTATTTGTCAGTACCTTTGGTAAACCGAATCAACGAGTGACAAAAAAACCACTTCACCGGTAGTGTCGGAACCGTTGTTGAAATTAACACACTGGAGCGTGCAGTAGAGGCTGTTTTCCTTCTTCTTTGTTCGTTGTTGTTTGTTTTTCAACAGCTTCGCTTTGATTGACTGTTTTTATAGTCAACAGTGCGCTATTCTCTGCTTCCAAGCAGGCTCACCGCGCTCTAGTTGCATGACTCTGAATGAATGTAGCTTTGTATAGCGCGTTTTCAATATCCACCACTGTGGAACACTTTAGCTACTTATAGCGATATTTGGTCGTTATATGATTGGTGCCACGCAAAACTGCTGCCATCTCGGCGCATGTTCTGTGCACCCCTTACACCCATGTACCACGCACCGGTGTACAGTGTTATTCGAAGCTACATACGTTCACCTGGTCTTTTTACTGGATGCTGGGATATTTTAGTGTTTCCATAATCCACCGAACTCTTTTAAGGTGCGTGCGTGATCTTTCTGCAGGCGTATGCACATTTTGTTGTTGTTGTTGGTTTTCTTCTTTGCCTTTGTAGTTTGAATTTTCAAACTGCTAACCGATTTGCCGCGCAATATTACGATTTTCTCTCACCGCGTAACCGAAGATCGTATAGCTAAACTGTGGATCTCCGGCTTAACTGATACAATGTACGCAGCAGTGACGGCATTCAACTTAGAGTGCACGCCAGACTCGAACTGTCGCCCCATGCGACTAAATCCGGCTGCAAAATCGACGGTAAAAGGCAGCTCTACTGTACACAAACCTTGTTGTTGTTGTTGTTGTTGTTGTTGTTGTTGTTGTTGTTGTGTTGTTGGTGTGGTGTGGGTGTGTGTGTGTGTGTGTGTGTGTGTGGACAACTTCTCTTGGAACCAAGCCCACGACGTGTAACGTACAACTATCGGTGTGTGTGTGGGGGGGGGGGGGGGGGGGGGGGGGGGGGGGGGGGGGGGGGGGGGGGGGGGGGGGGGGAGGGGGGGGGGGGGGGGGGGAGGGGGGGGGGGGTGCGTTCGTGTTTCCTTTACCAACCACTGATTAATCACAAATGCAACTCTCAATTCATCCGCGACACTAGTCAAAGGGGGTTTAACTTTAAGACATCAATAACATGGCCGATGCCGACAGCTAATGCGTTCCCTATAATGGAAACTCGAACAAAGCCCGCCTCGCAGTGTTATTGCTCAGGACGACTTTCTGGACCTGGAAGCAGCCAGGCACGATCTGTGTGGAGGAAGAAAGCGAAGCCGGAGAGCACGACGAATTGAACCGAGTGATTGATGGTGTCTTGACATTTAATAGCCACTGAACCGCGAGGGCTATATTAGGAAAGAACACGATGCATTAGAAGTGAAAGCCAAATGAAAGTCTGATTCACTGTTTAAGTTGCGAACGCGTGTGTGTGTGTGTGTGTGTGTGTGTGTGTGTGTGTGTGTGTGTGTGTGTGTGTGTGTGTGTTGTGGGGGGGGGGGGTACCGCGAGGAGAGTTGACTTACCGTACGCGACTTGGATCAGTGTTCTTGTGTTCACATGGCGTCTTTCGAGCGCCATTTCCAACTGATTGTTGATTATATATTACGAATGCACCTGGCGCGGTAAACATGCGTTGTTTTGTGTGAAATTCTAATTTCTATGCGCCATACATAAACTATCATTCATTCATCATGTCATGTGTAGAGAGATTTCGGAAAAAGTAAGGTGAGTGATCCGGAAAGACGGACATTCGGCATGATTCCTGGCAGCAGAGATAGCACACAAAGCTACCATATATTTAATACTGAGCTAATACGTTCTGACCTACCCTAGGCGTTGAACGAGAGAACATGTGATAAGTCTAGGGTTTACAGTATTATGAGGGGACCCTAATTTCTGCGTCCGCGGCACCATATCGTGAGGAGAGAAAAACAAATCCGACCAAACAGCATACGGGACTATTGGGCAGAAAATGACTTAACTCGGCTGTTTTAACCCCTTGGGTGACGGTTGCAGGTTGCAATGGGTTTGTTTTAGCTTCACTTTGGTCAAGACAAGGCTGATTTAATAATAATAATAATACTAATAGCGGTCATTTTTATAGTGCGGTATCTCACCGACAAGGGTGACCATACCACGCTTTACAAGACCAACAAAAATTTATATTATATATATATATAAATCTCAAAAATAATAATTCTATTTGTTAAATTATTATTTATAGTTATAATAATGTATTCACACACACACACCACACACACACACACACACAAACACACACACACACACACACACACCCCACACACGGACGGACACACACAAAAATAACAAAACCGGGCACACAGAAGGAATAACGAGGGTGAGGAAGGGGTGGGGAAGGGGGGGGGGGGGGGGGGGGGGGGGGGGGGGGGGGGGGGGGGGGGGGGGGGGGCGGGGGGGAGGGGGGGGGAAGGGAAGAGATAAGAAAGAATCTGAAATAACTTGTTTTACCTGTATATGAAATTCAAGTTAAGGGTTTTCTCTACCTGACATGTTTTCAGGTCGAAATGTGGAGATCTGCACTTTAAACTGACAGCGATGACTGAGCGGTTTGCACGTAAAATAGATAAGATTTGAGCCAGCTTCTGGGCTGAGGTGTTCTGTAGAGCCTTCTGGTGGTACGCTCTGAGACAGTTTTAACAGAGTGTGTATACAGTTATTACACATATGGAGAGCCGGTTTGGCCTAGCGGTAAGGCGGTAGGCTGGTAAGCGGAAGGACCTCGGTTCGATACCGCTTCGGCTCTCCTTTCTCTTCAAAAGTTGTGGTCTGTGGACACTGTCTTGTGACTTTGTCCCCCACAATTAAAGAAACATTAAAATGGCTCTCATCGCTGCCCACTTAAAAGCATTCATTCTGGTGGTGACAGTGTAGCGATAGGTATATACCTCCCTCTTCCCCCACATCCCTACCCCCTTCCCCCCATTCTCCCCGTCCCTAATAAGCCTTACGGTTTCTGTGGACGTTAAACACCATGTTTACTTACTTACTAGTTATTACACACAGGCACAGACACACACTCACACAAACAGGCCCCCCCCCCCCCCCCCACACACACACACCTCCCTGTGAAAACTCTTATTTTCGTTTGAGGAATTATTACTTCTTTCCGTAAAAGACAGCGCGGTGTGGCGATCTCCGAGTCAGACTGTCAGTGAAAACTAGACAGAATTTGACAAAGCTGAAGAGGGAGGTCCAGGACTTTTCCAGCCCTGCTGACCAAGACTGCGACTGAAGACCACACCACACACAAACAAAATAATGGGGCTGGTATTGTACAAACGTCTACTGACCGCACTTGCACGGGCAGTTTGCGTCGGTTCTGCCCCCTGAGACGTAAACGTTTTCAGCTCTTTTTGTGCTTTGCCTTGTGCTGGGCTGTGTGCTCCAGTTTGGAGAAACGGCACGTTGCAGAATTATACATTATCATCTTTATCATCATTATCATCTTTGTCACCATGCACGAGCGGCATTTATATGATAAATTGCAGTCAGCGCGATTTGCATGCACGAGCACGACACCCTCTTAAGAACGCCTCCCCAGTCTGTCATATGCTTGATGTGTTCCAAGTGCGGAAGCCGGACGAGCTGCCATTGCATCTTATGGATTAATCGCCATCGCGGGACCCTGCCGACTGGTCGCTTCGAAGCAAACCTTCATCAATCCTCTGGTCTGTGTCGAAAGCACAGCGAGGATAGACAGATAGATAGATATATTATTGATTCCAATATGTCGTCATTGGATTCATATATTATTCTTCACAATATGCCGTCACTGGATTTATACACTGGTCATTACAATATGTGGTCATTTTCTTGATTATGTGGAGACAAGAAAAGAAAAAAGAAAAAAATACACACGCCACAAATTAAAAGTGTAGTTTACTTGGCAAGTCGTCAAACTGATGACAGTTCATCATACGGGTACGGGTACGCAAAAATCATCCAAATCCAATTAGAGTCTTTTGCAATCACGCGCCGAATTAGCAGCGATCTTTAGTCAGCCACCACTGATCGCATACAAACGCGACACTAACATCCGTGATATGCTGCTGCGATCTAAACTGCGTCAACCAGCCACAAGAACACCAGGGACCACTCCACGCAATCAAGCAAAACGTGGAACATTTCCTTTTATCCGCGCCAACACCAACGTTACTGACCCTAAGTCCCAGATGAACATCACGAAGCAGTTCGACTGCCTGACGTACAACATTGTATACGTCATTCATTGCTCCAAATGCGCTCAACTCTACACCGGTCAAACTGGACGCACCCTTGACACCCGCTTCAAAGAACACCTTGCGGACATTAATCACTGGAGAGACAAACCAGTTCACCGGAGAGGCAAACCAATCACTTCAACCAAACTGACCACACCATCCACACCATTGGCGTAAAAGGACTGTGGCTTCTCTTTACAGACAATGTGAATGACAGAAGAGACACGGAATCACACTTGGTTATTAAACTCGGCAGCAGAAAACCAGGTGGAATGAATGAAAGACCCCCCCCCTCTCTGTTTTTGTTTTGGTTGTTTTCCTGATCTTTGATGACAGTGAAACCCTCATCAAGACTAATATAGCGTTTTCACTGCATCCAACTAATGGTTGTTTTTTTCCCCCGTGGGTACTCCGGTTTTCCCATTCATCCCCTGGGATGTTTGGAACTGGAAGCCTTCTTCCTTTTCCAAGGTCAGACCTCTCCCCCCCCCCCCAATATTAATCCGCATTCCAAAGCTCAGCACGCGCTCCCCCCACCCCCTCCCCCCCCGTCTCCTCACCTTTCTCTGTCACTCTTCTGTGCCATTTGAGTTTTATTACGCTATATAATATTCATTACCTCACACCTATTACGCGTCATTGTCATGCCAACATTCTTCCAAGCACTGAACAACAACTCAACCAAACAGAAGATAAGTCACCTCATTTTTTTCATCGTTTTTAACCATTTAACTGCTGTTTAAGTGTCGTTTTGTCGCTTGACGAAGGGGAGTACCCCCAATACTCCTCCAAAATTGGCAGACTGTGTGTCTATATCACGATAAATAAGCGTTCTTTTGAATCTTTTATGACTGTCTGGATGGTGACATTTCGATGGCAATTGCTATTTCCTGCAGTTTCACTCCGGGCCCAATGTTGCGCTAAATTGTCATTTCCGGCCCAAATGTTGCGCTAAATTGTAATTTCCGGGCGTGCTGGTTGCTTAGCACCAGACTCGGGTAAGCTCTCAGGCAGCTTAACTCTGACGTGTTTTATACACCTCAGAGACCACATTATACAGGCCTATATATTTTATCCTGGTTTCTGTGATGGGAGGTCTAAGTTCTGGCACTGAGTAAAGCGATCTTGCATTTTGGAAGCCGAGAGAAAGGAACTGTTCCGAAGCGTGGATACAAGATTGACTGCTGAATTCCTGCAAATAAATGCGCTAAAAGACCAATTATACAGGCCTATATATTTATCCTGGTTTCTGTGATGGGAGGTCTAAGTTCTGGCACTGAGTAAAGCGATCTTGCATTTTGGAAGCCGAGAGAAAGGAACTGTTCCGAAGCGTGGATACAAGATTGACTGCTGAATTCCTGCAAATAAATGCGCCATAAGAGACCAGATTATACAGGCCTTTTATATGTTATCCTGGTTTCTGTGATGGGAGGTCTAAGTTCTGGCACTGAGTAAAGCGATCTTGCATTTTGGAAGCCGAGAGAAAGGAACTGTTCCGAAGTGTGGATACAAGATTGACTGCTGAATTCCTGCAAATAAATGCGCGATAAGAGACCAGATTATACAGGCCTATATATGTTATCCTGGTTTCTGTGATGGGAGGTCTAAGTTCTGGCACTGAGTAAAGCGATCTTGTATTTTGAAAGCCGAGAGAAAGGAACTGTTCCGAAGCGTGGATACAAGACTGACTGCTGAATTCCTGCAAATAAATGCGCGATAAGAGACCAGATTATACAGGCCTATATATATATATGTTATCCTGGTTTCTGTGTTGGGAGGTCTAAGTTCTGGCACTGAGTAAAGCGATCTTGCATTTTGGAAGCCGAGAGAAAGGAACTGTTCCGAAGCGTGGATACAAGACTGACTGCTGAATTCCTGCAAATAAATGCGCGATAAGAGACCAGATTATACAGGCCTATATATATATATGTTATCCTGGTTTCTGTGTTGGGAGGTCTAAGTTCTGGCACTGAGTAAAGCGATCTTGTATTTTGAAAGCCGAGAGAAAGGAACTGTTCCGAAGCGGCGAGGATACAAGACTGACTGCTGAATTCCTGCAAATGAATGCGCGATACCAAACTAAAAAGAGTTGGGGTGTTGGGGAAGGGGTGGGGGGTGGGGGGGAGGATGCGGGAGGGCACGGGGCGGAATTGCAAGTCGGGAGGGGGGAGGGTGTTACTGTGGACGCGTGAATTAGGGTCCAGTCTGATGGGAACTCAGGACTATCATCAGTTCCCGCTTTGTATGCCTGGGGCAAGGCAGAATATAGCCTTTCTTGATTAGCCCTCTGCGCCAGGTCTTAGCTGGTCCTCATCGTCGTTCCTGCCCACTCGCTTCTCTCTACCGCGGCTGATTTTTCGTTGTTTTCCCCCCGCCTGTTAGGCTAAGTCTCCATACTGGAGTTGCGCAACACAGCAGAACATAGTGAGTGTTATTCACAAGGAAAACTCTTTTTGTTGTTGTTGTTGTTGTTGTTGTTGCACTCCTGTCGCCCGGCCCCGGAGTTGCGCAACACAGCAGAACATAGTGAGTGTTATTCAGAAGGAAAACTACTCTTTTTGTTGTTGTTGCACTCACGGTTCTTTCAACTTTCCTGTCGCCCGGCCCCGGAGTTGCGCAACACAGCAGAACATAGTGAGTGTTATTCAGAAGGAAAACTACTCTTTTTGTTGTTGTTGTTGTTGTACTCACGGTTCTTTCAACTTTCCTGTCGCCCGGCCCCGCGGGAGTTGCGCAATACTAGTCAACTCGACACTGAAGTTCTGCTACTTCATTACGCTCTGGCGTGCCAAAGAACTGCTGGTCGGAGGCACTCAGAGCAATTTCATCCACGCGGACCCGACAATCCAATGAAATGTCGAATTCATCGATAACCGATTCTCTTTGTTATTGTTGTTTTGCGGATAGGCAACACTAGTTTGTTTGTTTTTTCTAGTTTTTTTTAAAAATATAATTATTTTGTTGTTGTTGTTTCTTTGTTTCTTTGTTGTTTGTATGTTGCCGCTGGGGGGTGAGGTGGGGGGTGGGGGTGGGTTGTTTTTGTTTTTTTACATTTCCTGACCGTTTACTCAACAGTACTTCTGGGGATACTGCACAGTCACAGCGAGTGTTTTTTTCTTTTTTGTTTTTGTTTTTTGTTGGGGGAGGGAGGTCTACGGGTCTTCAGGCGCAAGGTCATTACGGAAGTTTTTACTCTGATGAAATCAATACACGGAGAGAATGAGTGGCCAACTGGAGACCGGTCACTCTCAGTTTCCACCGTCGCTTTGCAAGCTGGATTGTTCGACCGCGTTTCGTTGCCACTGTTTGTCTGAGGGCGAGCGTCGTTGCACCTCTAAGACTTCCAGCAAGCGCTCCAAGTCACTTGACAACCCCCCCACACATTACTTATTCATAAACAGCTACTGCTTGTTGTTGTGGGTCGACCAGACATCTGCTCGGCATAACACCCACCACCGCGCCGTTTCCCTCAGCCACCCAGTCGGGAAAGATTGGCCCCGTTTCTGAGATGGACTCGCCACGACGGAGGATGACTGTGCCTTCGGAGCCTTTAGCTTCTTTAGATGGCATTTAGGTGCTCGGGGAAGCCCATACATGTTCTCCACAAGCTCTTTCTGCCTTACGTCTCCAACCCGATTCCCTTTTTTTCTCTCCCCCCCCACCCCCTCCCCGCCACACGGAGGGGTACCGTGGAATGGTTGCTGAAATCATGGTCCCCTCTGCAGAGAACCCAGAGCTGTCGAAGCTAGGTTCTCTCTTTAAAGCCTGGAGCAGCTAAGCGTATCGCATGCCTCGCCAAAGTGCCAGGAATACGTGCACACACACACACATCTGCCTTTCTAATTTCTGTGTTCCTGAGTCATTCAACTGCATTTTCCCCAGTCCTTACCAACCGTAATGACAAAGTGTCGTACGGCAAACACAAACTGGAGACTGACAGATTGTCTCGCTTTACTTTACTGTGATCTCAGCGGCCTCCCGACCTGGCGTTGGATGTCAAGTATAGATCTACTTTGATCAGATCTACCCCCCACACACACACACACACACCACGACCCCCTCCCCTCCCCCGTGCTTTTTGCACGAAGTTTATGACTTCTTTCCGCCGACATGTAGTCTCTCTCTCTCTCTCTCTCTCTCTCTCTCTCTCTCTCTCTCTCTCTCTCGTACCGCAAGGAATCTTGGTGCGTTTGTATTCTATGCAATGCCGCATTCGTAAACATTATGCCGAAAATATGGCCTCATGAAATGTTGAGCAGTTTAATTACGCTTGATTTGCTGTTATTAGGTTCATTTGTTTTAATCATGCATGTTATGAATGTTGGAAATGATCATATATAATATACGATGTCTTCCCCTTACCCTCCGGCTTCCGAAATAAACTGTTCTCTCTCTCTCTCTCTCTCTCTCTCTCTCTCTCTCTCTCTCTCTCTCTCTCTCTCTCTCCCTCCCTCTGTGTGTGTGGTGTGTGTGTGTGTGTGTGTGTGTGTGTGTGGAGAAAAGCATCATGATGAAGAAATCGAAAAGGCTTGCTGCAAAGACAGAACTTCAAAGCAGCCCGGGAGCCGTTCGTTAGTTTCCTGAGAGTTTTAAATTTCGGACCCGCGATCAATGGACGCGGCAGTATCTCTATCAGCCAGCTTCGGCCAAAATACAGGCTTCAAAGTTCAGTTCTCTACTACTCCTGGGACAGATTCTTGCTTTGGTGTGTGTGTCTGTTGCCTGTCCCCTGTTCCTTCTTCAAAATAAAGGAAGCAGGTCCCTACACTTCAAACTGAGATCCACCTACAACCAAAACCAAGAGTCTGTTTTTAAATAAGCATTTTCAATTTTCCTACAAGGTCATTTGTGTGAATTTCAGATTTCTTCAATACATGCTATCAATATTTACATGTATGCAAATTCACACAATGGCGATTCCTAGGGCAGAGAAAAACAGTTCCAGTTCTGTGACGAAATTCTATGCAAAATATACCCTTAACACACACACGCACAAGATCGCAATGTTTTCAAACAGTCTGAAATCCCGGAGGAGTCCATTTTATTCTATCAAGGGGGTTGCATGCGTTCATCTTATTATTTTCGTTTATGTGAAAAGACGAAATAAAAAGAAGAGCTTTCAGCATATATCACGTATTCGTTTAGACTGTTGTATAGCAAGCAGTCAAAAAAGACGAATAAAACTCTTATGTCTTATTCTCCTGCCTGCCTGAGTTCAGTTTATGCCCCAGTCTATGCCCCGTAACACCATCTTGCAATCGTATTCCTATATTTTGGACTATAAACTCCATGCTGGAGTTTTGATGGCAATTCAGTCCTACCCATGCACGTGTTTAGTCTCAAAAAGACTGATTCGGCCTGGAACAAGTTCAGTTCAGTTCAAGATGGTATTGATGCGCTCGAAAAGACCCATGCGCGCTCCACCCCTCTCTCAGAAGTTTTCCGAACGTTGCCTTTGAAATAGTTCCAATGTTCGTCTGATTGGCGATGGCCCTCTCTCGTCCATTCAAGGAAGATCGTCGAGCACTTCCTCTTTCCGCGCCTCTCTCCTCCAGGCGATCGATGGTGCGATGTCCTTGGCTTTGTGCCCGCAGGTAGTAGTGTCTCAAGCTCCTCAATACTTCAGATCTTCCGAATCGCAAGGCACTTTTGACGGCTGCTTTTTCTCGCGTGTCTATTTGCTCGGTCATTTGCTTTCACATCGGGAATGTCCGGGCCAGGGCAACAGTACATCCACAGGAGCTTCAAGTTGGAAGGTGGACGTCGACCATTGACATATTCCTGCCTAGGCTTGCCATTCCACACTTCACTTTTTGGAGCAAACTCGTTGAATCTGTGAGGAGGATGGCAACAAGAAAGGCGCGAATGTTGTGCAAAAAGGGGAGAGAGAAAGGGGGAGGGGGGAGGTAAGGGGCGGACTGAATCCGGGGCTCAAGGCGGGGAGAGATGGGAGGAGGGGAGGGGACGAACCTTGGCTCAAACGGAAACCGATCAATCAGCGCATCGGACAAACGGTAGAAAAATGACGGCTTCTCTGATTTGACCGGCGCATTAAGGGCGGCACGGTTTGCAGGAAGGCCTGCACGCCTAACCGATTGGCAAACGCCGCGAAAACACCGCTCCGGGGTCTTTCTGGTCCCTTTTCAAGCGAGGACCGAAGGAACCTGGGGGGAGGAAGGACATGGACTGATGGCGAGCCGGCAAATAAAGCCGGGCAGACGGGAGGGTGAGCACAGTTCAATCAAATTCACATTGATCGCCGGGCGAAGGACTGAGCCTTCGGGATGGAGCGGGGGGGGGGGGCTGGCGAGGGCCGGGGTCGGCAGTGTACAAGGCCAGCGCCGGCGCAGTGACTGCTCCGGCATCCGTGGGCACACGGGCAGCAGCAGTCCGCTCTGTGGCCCGGGCAAGCCCTAGTTCTTTCTCACCCCCAGAGGCCGAGGGAGGGAGGGTCATGCAGTCAGTCGTTGCCGCTGAAAGCCAGCGCTGGCCGCGGTGTGTTCAATGGGTGGCCGAAGGTCATCGCATTAGTCCCGCATCGGAAGCGGTCAGTGAATACTTCTAAGTAACTGCAGGGCGCTTCCTGGCTCTCGTCGTGAGCCGGTTTGGCCTGGCGGTAAGGCGTTAGGCTGGTAAGCGGAAGGACCTCGGTTCGATACCGCTTCGGCTCTCCTTTCTCTTCGGAAAGGTTGTGGTTTGTGGACACTGTCCGTGACTTTGTCCCACACTTCCTGCTGAAACGTTAAAATGGCTCTCACCGCTGTCCACCTTAATGCAGGAATCATTCTGGTGGTGACAGTTTAGCGATGGTATAACCCCCTTCCCTAATAAGCATTATGGTTTCTGTGGACGTTAAGCACCATGTTTACTTAGTTACTGGCTCTCGTCAGTCTCCTAACAGACCCGGCACTGGCTGAACAGGATGATGAGCATTTAGAACAGGCCTTCAAGCAAAGCGCCCATCCTCCGCACCTGGCTACCACAGGCAAGACTCGACGCACAACCCCGTTTCTATTAAACTAAGACATCGTCCAATTCAAGGTGTGGCTTCAAGATTCCAGACAGCAAGACTGAGCAGCAGAAGAACTCGTTCTTCGTAAGAACTGTGGCTGACTGGAACAAGCTGGAAGACACGGTGGTCACAGCAGATTCTGTCACTGCATTGTCATCTGCAGTGGGCAGAGTGCTACAAGGGGCTGCCTCCCACACATAGGCAGTCAGATCAAACGTGTGTTTTAGCCAGTTTTTAAACAGAGTAAACTGACAAACTGGACAGACCATTCCTTTTAAGTACAAGTTTATTTGCACTGCGCTCTCCCAGCTCCATTGCAAAAATGGCCAAAATAGTCCCTGCAACATATAAATCGAGATCCAGATTCAGAAGATTATAACTGTATAGGTCTACAGTTCATCCACGTTCAGTGTCTTTCTCAAAAATCAAAGTCGAGCAGAAATGAAAATCAGCGGGTCCAAAGTCGAGCCTCCCCGTTCCGAGCTTGGGCACGCGCGTTACAAGGGTTGCTGGCCTATAACATTAGCTGTTTGAGGAACTAACCCGGCAAACCATGCACTTTCGCTTTCAGCTGCCTCATACACCGCTCACACCCGTAAGATAATTCACATTAGGCGTAGCCTAGCCACTGACTCTTTGCATTTTTTATCATTCATGTATTACGCGAGTTTTGTTTGTTGCTGTTGCCGTTGGTGGCGGTGGTGGTGGTTGTGTGTGTGTGTGTGTGTGTGTGCGTGCGTGCGTGCGTGCGTGCGTGCGTGCGTGCGTGCGTGCGTGTGTGTGTGTGTGTGTTTGGATGGGTGACTGAATATGCGAGCAGCGATTTTAAAATTATTATTTTTACTACGAATTTAAAAACATTTAAAATAGGGAAGCAATTTTTCTAAGATTTTTTTAAATAAGAGAGAGAGAGAGAAATGCCAGTCGTGTGTTGACTGAGCGAGAGCGAGTGTATGTGTGTGTGTGTGTGTGTGTGTGTGTGTGTGTGTGTGTGTGTGTGTGTGTGTGTGTGTGGGTGTGTGTGTGTGTGTGTGTGTTGTGCATGCGTGCGTGTGTAATTTATGTGTGTGTGCGTACGCGCGTGTTGTGCTCTGATAGATGTGTGTGTGTGTGTGTGTGTGTGTGTGTGTGTGTGTGTGTGTGTGTGTGTGTGTGTGTGTGTGTGTGTGTGTGTGTGTGTGTGTGTATGTGTGCTCTTTTTGCGGAAAGCTACACTGTTTCTCCCCTCTTCAGCTTCATCACAATAAAATGCGCTTGTCGACAGATTAGCTGAAGCACACGTTTTTCAGCCTTGGGTGGCTTTGCATCGCTGATCAATAACTCCTGTTTACCCACTGATGCGCGGTGATGCATGGCAGTAAATATTACTGCAGAGGGGAGCGTTCCTACAACTTTCCTGACTCGCAACAATGATCGATAATTCCCCTTTGATGCAGGCATGAATGACGGCAAAGGGTTTTTCAGCCCATTTAATAATACTGCAGCGTGTCTCTTCAGCCTGTACTCGGCATGGCCAAGATACGAGGGTCAGCCCAAAATAAACGCAACCGTACGGAGGGGCCTGCCACGACTGAACACGACGAAGGCAAACCACCGTTACGAGACCGCCGTCAGGAAAGGCCGGAGGTCGTGAAAAGGCAATCTGCGATTGCTCTTTCAGTTGCGCCCACTTCCCAAAAATGTGTGTTTGTAAACAAAATTAAAATAAAAGCTTGACCAGTATTTCTTCCACTGTGAGCGGTGGGTAAGGCAATAAGCTCGTACACAGACAGTGTCGGTTCGAGTCCGCTTCGGCTCGATTATTTTTAATCTGGGACTGCTCTTTCAGTTACTGCGCTCGTTCCAATATTCATATATTACACACACACACACACACACACACACACACACACACATATATGAAACTTGAGCGGAATTTCTTCCACTGTGAGCTGTGGGTAAGGTGCTGGGCTGCTACGCAGACCGATGTTGGTTCAAGTCCACTTCGGCTCCCTTTTCTCTTCACAAAAGTTACGGGCACCGTCTTGTGACTTTGCCCCTCACAGTTAATCAAACGTCGCGGCCCGTCTGAATGCAGAATTATTCTGTGACAGTGTAGCATTAGGTATAGAACTGCTGTACGCCCCCTCCCCCCATTTTAAAATTATTATTTTTTGAGTCTCGGGCCTAGCCAGTACTTTCCGGAGACAACTCGGCGTTAAATAAGTTAAATAAGTCTAACAGAGTTCATTTCGGTTCATCTTTCTCTTCAGTGAAAGGTTGTGGTTTGTGGACAATCTCGTCACCCTCCCCCCCCCCCCCCATTAAGAGACTGCAACGGCAAGATGGTAACCGACATTCCGTAATTTCACCACCGAAACACCGCAACGGCAGGATCTGCCAGATTTCAGATTCAGTGAGTCTATCTAGTCTTCTGGCAGACAGCCATCTAGAGAATGTCAAACCAAACATGACCCCACCACTGCTTATCCTGATGCAGAATTATTCTGATGGTAATATCTTCTTCTTTTTCCACGGACTTAGGTCTCTATCTTCTAACCCCCATCTCCACCCACACCCAGTTCTCGGGGAGGTCTCTATCTCCCTGATGCAACAACCATTTCCCACCCGCTCCACTGAGAAGCTATGGCTCCCCCCTCTTTGATAATAGTAAAACACTAAGTACTGGTATAAGAGGTACCAAGCTGCGGCAAAGCACTTGTGTACAGTACTCATCATGTTGCACCAGACACATTCAAGAGACAGTGCATGCCCCTTCCCTTGACACCTTCATTGCGAGGGTGTCAATCCTCAGATAGTCACAACTGAGCACTGTACTAATACAGTGCACATGTAATGACTTAAACATCCACCTTACACATTCAATTTGACAGAGTTCATGGCTGGCTGGCTGGCTAACGTGATGGACTGCAAGTCTAGTGGCCTAGGAGGTTCGCCTCCCAAACACGGCAGGTAGTGGACTGCAAATCTAGTGGCCTAGGAGGTTCAACTCCCAAGGTAGTGGACTGCAAGTCTAGTGGCCTAGGGGTTCATCTCCCAAAGTAGTGGACTGCAAATCTAGTGGCCTAGGAGGTTCATCTCCCAAGGTAGTGGACTGCAAGTCTAGTGGCCTACGAGGTTCGCCTCCCAAACACGACAGGTAGTGGACTGCAAGTCTAGTGGCCTAGGAGGTACGCCTCCAAAACACGGCAGGTAGTGGACTGCAAATCTATTGGCCTAGGAAGTTCCTCCCAAGGTAGTGGACTGCAAGTCTAGTGGCCTAGGAGGTTCCCTCCCAAGGTAGTGGACTGCAAGTCTAGTGGCCTAGGAGGTTCAACTCCTCAAACACGGCAGGTAGTGGACTGCAAATCTAGTGGCCTAGGAGGTTCAACTCCCAAACACGGCAGGTAGTGGACTGCAAGTCTAGTGGCCTACGAGGTTCGCCTCCCAAGGTAGTGGACTGCAAGTCTAGTGGCCTAGGAGGTTCGCCTCCCAAACACGACAGGTAGTGGACTGCAAGTCTAGTGGCCTATGAGGTTCGCAGGGTGAAGGACCGTTTTTCAGCTCTTCCGGGTCCATACTCATTGACTGCCTGTCTCGCCTCTGTGTGCACTGCATGCAGTACGATCATTGAACATTTTAAAGATCACATGTCCACCTTTCGAAAAGAGACCCATGGCCTACTGGCTGGTGGCAGGGAAACACACGTAAATTATAACGTGTGATATTAATAGTAACAGAATAATCAAAATGATGAACACAGCTGGTCCTAATGGAAGAAGATGAGGGGGGGGGGGGGGGGGGGGGTTACAGAATGAAAACCCTGGTAAGTACTGTCAACCAACAGGCTATAATTATGCATAACGGAAGTTATAGTCACCTCATCAAAGAGTTGTGTGCCATCTATGCCTGCCCCTCTCATCAGTTCCTCCACTCCCCCAGGATGGTACTCCAAGTAAGGGCTGATGTTGTACACTTTTCCTGAAGACAAAACCCCACAGTGTTGTACGCTTTTCCTGAAGACATCCCCCCCCCAAAAATAATAATAATTAACAACACCAAAAACAATCAAAAGCACAATTCACATCAAATGAACAAGATTTTGGTTTAACAAGCTGGCCTCAGTACTACTTGTTCCGTATTTCTTCTTTTTATATATATATTATACATGCATAAAAGCACAACAACAAACATCAATGTACTTTCAGAAAGGGGCAGCAGACATGTACAGCAAATGAACACAAGTAGTTACCCTATCCATACACAATACAACTTGAACAAGACTCAAAAAGTACATGGTTTTGTATGACTGTGTGGGTGTTTGGGCATTGTTTTGGCTGTGAATAGACAGGCAGTGGAGGGTAGGAATATAATGAGTAATGCCTGTGCACTTAATCGATCTCAGAAGTGATGTTTTACTCCGTTTTATTTCATTTGTATGTACTTCTTAGTTCTACCTTCTAGACTAGTTCTACTTTCTTGTTGTTGAATTGTCTAACGGTCCTTTTTGTGTGTGTGGAATTTGATTTTGAGTGACCCAAAAGGCAAATTTTCATTTTAAGCATTTATTATGAATAATAAGATTTTCTTGTATTTTGCAACATTTCATCTGGCAAACCCAGGAGCCAGAGTGTTTACTGTTTATACAAATTACAGTACAAAGATACTGAGATATACATGGCAAAGTCCAAAGTAACATGCTGATCTTTAATTCAAGAGAGCTTCCGTGCCTACAGACAAGTCCAAACAAATTTTGGGTTGAAAACAACTGCTAAAACAGTAAAAGCGACTTCTGCTCTCACTAAGTGACTAATATTGTAATACTAATAGTTTATCTGTCATGAAACTAGCAGTTTCTTCCCCATGTCAGGTGTGCCTTTTATCGATAGACAAGTTGACATGCACTTTTCATTCTGATCCACGTGAGACTCACCTCGGATGGCTATCCAGGCACTTTCGGGTGTGTTGTGCTTGGCCAGTTCCTCTTTAGTCACATTCAGAACACTCCCAATCCCACCGACACCAGTCAAATCTTGACCACTACGACCCAGTCGTATCCAGTCCATCAAGGACCTCCCAGGCTTGAGCACCACTTTGTTCCGGCCTTTTGGCGTGCCACCACCACCACCAAGCCGCTGCTGCGAGTTGGCGGAGGGGAAGAGCGTGTTGTTGCCGCTCTTGCCAGCCACCTTGTCGGCCATCTTGCCGTTGTTAAGGCTGTTGTTGCTACCACTACAATGGACGGGTGAATCCGTCTTTGACTTCCCACACCCCAGCTTGGCAGATCTGGAATGGTAAAGGTGGACAAGTTGTTCAAAAGCAAAGAAAGAAAGAATGAAGGAAGGAAACCCTTAGGTCAGTTCAAGATGTCTATAGAATGTGATCTGTCACATCTGTCACAAAGTGTCAGAAGTTCCCCCCCTCGTTGCCTCTAAAACTGTTCAAATACTGGTCTAACTGATCATGTCCCTGTCTCTTTTCACTGTTTCAGTTCCAAGATCTCTAAAACCTTAACTATATATATAGCTCTATATACTCTTAATATTCAGCAAAGCCAAATCACAAAATTCAGCATATAAAGACAGAAATTTCTCCAACAATGGCTTAAATAATTTATTTTTGTTACTGTGGGTAGTTTTCATACTTTACTGTCCAAGTTGCTTAATTAGGATAATGTTTCCCATGGGAAATTTATGTCACTTACAACTTAAAATACAAGGGTTGGACATTAACTCTTTTACTCACTTGCCCTGACAAAAAATGTGACTTGACAGAGTGGCAAAACTAGTTGCCCTTGGCCTTGGAAGCCGAATTCTTAAAATCAACCATTCTGATTAAAAAACTAAAAAACATTAAAATCAGTTTGTTAAATGGATTATGACCTATGAAGGCAAGAAAATGTGATAAAACTAAGAGTACTGAGTAAAGCCTGCCAGCTTTGTCTGACCTCTCCGGGCAAGGCAGTTGTCTTGGCAAACCTAGAGGAGGATTTGTTTTAAATGTTGGACGTTACACTAAGGAAAGCTGGAGCTTTGCCTTTGCCCAGCCTACTGATTTCATTAATTCCCTACTGATTTCACCAATTCCCTACTGGTTTCATTTTCACCAATTCCATACATTGTTGAATTTAAATAGGGTTTTGCCAGATTTTGTCCTGCAGTGCATTCTGTAGGCATTCCTGCAACACATAGGAGAGCTCTCTGTTACCCAAAACATCTGAAACAGGGATGACTGCTACTGTGCTAGCATTCTAAAACAAGATCCGAACAGAAAAAAAAAAAGGTTAAAAAGAACGTTTATTTAATAAATCAATATGACAATACACAACATGAAAATGTTCAGGCTACCCTGAAAGGGTGCATATTGTGCTTGAAAAAAGGGGCTTATCCCGAAAATTCACATGCTGTGAAGCAGCCTACATTTGAATTTTTCACCATTTAACTGTTGTTTTGTTGCTTAAATTTTAAAAAGGGGCTTATCCCTAACATTTGCACATTGTGTATTGCCATATTAAATAAGCATTCTTTTTAATCTTTTATGTGTTTGGATCTCTGTCGCCCAGTTTACCCAAAGGACCAGACATACAGCCCATCCCCCTGGGACTATGAAGATCCAAACACATAAAATGTTAAAAAGAATGCCTGACAATGCAGTCGATATAAATTATTCTGTCAGTATGATGATGTCCTAGAAGTAGAGGTGTGGATGATTGATGATGGCGATGTTGACAGGTCTTTACTGAGTTTGCCAAAATATTAAAAAACCAAGGAAGGACATGCCCAATCACAACACAATCAACAGTAATATTAATAACATTTAACGTTTAAGCAAATAATCAATCAAACAGCAGGTTAAAACATGTTAATAGTTATAATCTTCTATAAACACACTAATCATTACCTCAGCTGAAAAGTGATATAATGTACAGCTCATTTACTGAACAGTAACCTATGTGATGTCTCACAAACAGGCATGAAACCAGCGATCTAAAACTAACACCAGTTGTACTTAATATTACAGAACTAAAAGTGAAAAGTTCCAGTACAGCAGAAACACACAGAGATGTGCTGAAGGGACTGTCTCAAAACTGCATACAGCAACTGAGCAAGCAGTGGGGGAAAAAACGCGTTTGTCAATGATATGATCGTGGAAAAGAGGGCAGCACTGAATCATAAATCATCTACAATTTTGCAACGAGTGCAATTCCTGTGAACAGCTCTGCACTCATTTTGTGTGAATGTTACTCACAGACACAGTGACTACCGAGCAATGTATACTGCCATTACCAAGGGTTGCAAATATGCAGAAAAACTTAAATACACCCCTCTTAATTCTCGTGCAATTGCTCAAAACCCCAATGTGTTTACTATAATATATATATATATATATATGTGACATGTGTAACACAAAAAAAGTCCAGATCTGTATGACAGAATGCATTAATGGATTTAAGCAGTCTCTCTCGCTCAGTCTCTATCTCTCTGATGTCAGGAAGTGAAGTCAGTTGTTAGAAAAGAACAACTCTGATAGCTCAGCTGTCAGGCCAGGGTTGGTGTCATCGAACAAGGTCAGTGGTAGGTCACCAACTATGGCAGTTCCTGGCCACATTACTAGTTTCCCACCATTCATTTGCACACGGGACCAACCACATTTTGCAGCTCAGGCAATGCGGCAAAAGACAATTGCATGGTTCCCAGGGACTTGGACTAAAGCTAAATAAGGACCTTATAAGGACTTGTAAGGACCAATATTAGATTTTGTAAGGACTATTGCAACAGTAAGGAACAAAAAAAAAACAGCTGAATTTTGCATGCCATGCATCGAGCATAGTGTTTGTCCAGCTTATCTTTTAGAACCCACTCCTGGTATGAAACATCATTCAGCCAGTGATCTTGGAAGAAACATTTTCTCATCATCTTTGCTGTTAGTTCAGGTTCTTGCACAACTGAAATTTTGCAACCAAATGGCTGACCCAGAAACTATCGCGTAATCTTGCAACCGTGAATTCAGCTGCACGTGATCTAAATGAACATAGAGGAAAGCATCGTCTGCTTCAGACTTCATCTCAACCTATGTCCGAATGATTTCAAAATTCAGTAAATGTGTAGAGCCATCCAGTGTCACTGACTTGGAAAAATGAGGCCTGTGTGTATTTTTAGTATTAGCTAGACTTGTAAGGACCGTGATGCAAATATAAGGACTTGTAAGGCCTTACTTGGCAAATTCAATTTGTAAGCACTTGTAAGCACCTGTAAGGACCCTGGGAACCTTGCAATGCAGAAAATTCCGACTTGCTTTTTTTTTTTTAGTCAAGATAACAGTTCTAAACCGGTTCCTTTCACTAGCTCTGAGCAGGTTGACAACAGGCCGCCTACTTAGGAAGGTAAACAAACCAGCCAGAGCCAGGAATCGGTGAGTACCAGCAAAAGGCTGAGGTCTAACCAGGCACTGGTGAAAAATTTTAATTGCCATGGACGGTCCCAAGCTCAAGGATACTGAAAGTTGTGCTGTTATCCATCTGCAGTACGCATAAAAGGCAGAATTTCAACTAGAGTAGATAAGACTAAGACTAAGAGCAGGATTGTCCTTTAAAAAGTCACTGTCAGTACGTTTAACGTCATGTTTGGTTGTACACATTTTTTTTCAAGACACTGCATTTTGCTGTATGCAAGTTCGAAAAGTGTATGACTACACAGTATGTATTGTCTACAAGTAAACATGTTAGAAATGTTATACATACATGTATGTATGTCAACAGTAATGAGTTATCACCTACCATCTGTAGAAGTGGGGAGGGAGCTGCACAGTAGTTTTAAAATTCCTCCCCTGCCCCAACCCTACCTCTCCAGAAGAAGTAGAAGGGAAAAAACAAACAAACAAAAAACACTCTCTGTTCAGGTTATGCCCAGTTACAATTTACACTGAAGTTGTGCTGGCTAATCCGATGATCGTGTTAGACATTTTCGAAACTGATGTGGCATAGATCTATAACTGTAAAAGTATAAAAGTATAATGTTGAGAAAGTGGTCATGGAAACCAGTCAGACAATCACTGTAACCAGTCAGATGCACAGTCATCTGCTATGAAAGCTCTACTAGCAAACACCCTGCTATCTTCCCTGTCTAGAACACACACACACACACACTCACGCCAAATGCATTCTGTCACTCTCTTTGCTGATTTTTTTCCTTCTCCAAACCAGCCAGCAAAATAACCACCAATATGTCTGACTATCTGATGATGTAGAGCTTCATGTCCTCAGAGTCAGATGTCAGTTGTTTTATTACATTATTACTATATTAGGGACAAACTGTGACCAATGCGGAAGCACGGTTCAATGTTGCTTTACATCCACAGAAACCGTCAGGCTCATTTGGACGGAAAGCCCAGGAGAGCGACCTCGACTTTCACAGTCACACAGCTCCTGAACTATGCTGACTATTTGCTGACATTTCCCCTGGTATACATGCTGATCTGAACTGGTCATATACCGGAAATTACCAGTTAGTGTGAACCCTGTAATCCTGACCTTCACTGGTTTCAGGGGTCTAAGATTTGGTGTAAACAGACTGCATGGCATGCAAAAACTTAGTCACTAATTAATCATGTTATGATGTGTGGTTGTGATGTTTATAACAATCTTGTAATATTACCTCTATTAATGTATTATATATTCATAGGGCATAGGCAATATTGGAACAGAAACATAGTTCATACAAAGAGTTTCAAAGATTCATTTTTTTTAAAAAGCTGTGTACTACTACTACACAGTACTAGTACTACAGTACTAGTAGTAGTAGTACCACCAAATGACCAATGAATGTATTTGGTCAGTAGACAACTGACTGTTGTTGTTTTTAATCCAGTTCCTTGAACTAAGGATTATCAAGTTGCCTGATTCCAGAATAAAGCAATATGAAATGTGTTTAACCATGCAACCGAAAATTACACAAACTAGTACAGTGCTCAGTAGTACTAGCACAGTAGAGGTGCTAGTGCTACTAGCTGATTAAAACCATAATTAAGCAGAGATCCCATAATTTACACCTCCAGTGTTCCACACATTCGACGTCGAACTGCTACATGTACACCCCAAACAACGGGTCAAGTTGTTTGAGTGAAAACACCGCTGAAAAGTTAAACCAAGCGAATCCAAGAATCGATGGTGCCTTACTCGATTACTTACATGATGAGGGGTAAGCCACCGCAAAACATGTGTTAAAAAAAATCCAAACGATTGTCAACAGCAACAATTCTGACGACAAGAACAGTCACATTGTAACGCACTGGTGTTTTAACCGTAATTAAAAATCCACATGGTTAGAGCGTTGCGTGCGAATGGGAACAGATGAACTGGTGTTGAAGTGCTCACCAGCCGACAGCTCTGCCGCCTCGAGCCCAGCTGCGGCAGACTCTGGTCAGTGCATCCAAAGAGACGAGAGAAGGAGAAACACATCGCAAGGGAGGTAACGTGCAGTGCTCTTCTACGCTAAAGGAAATTATTAGCCTCGGCGATCAAAGGGACGCTATTCTAGTATACCTCCCGCCTTCGGTTTCAGAATTAGAAAGTCTGTAGAATGCCGGAAAGAGACTAGCTTAATTTTCAAGTTCTGCTGTTGCACATGTTACCATTTCCTCGTACCAGGTTATTGTTTTTCACCATCATTATTTTCCGCTTCTTTTTGAATCAGGCACACCCGATCCAAAGTGATAGAGCCTTCTAGCGGCAGTTCAGTGGTTGGTTGTAGTGGAAGAAATCAAGAAGGAAGGAGGCCAGGCCCATCAGATTCAACAAATTCAGACATGGCCTCTTGAAGATACTCCAAGCACACCCCATCAACAGAAAACCAGAAGAAGATCTGCTGCCAGACCAACTCCTGCCCTTCCTCAGGATGCAATGCCAACAAAACCTTTCCTTAGATGCCCACAATCTTGTTGATGATGATGATGAAGTGATGCTTAATGTCCTCAGATGTCAGTTGACATATTAGGGACAAGTTGTGACCAATGCCGAAGCACGGTTCAATAATTCTTTACGTCCACGGAAACCAGAAGGCTCGTTAGGACGGACAGTCCAGGACGTCCACCTCGACTCTCACACAGCGCCTGAACTATGAATCTTGTTGATGATTATTCCGGCACTTTATTCCCCCGCGCCATCCCCAATGGCCCAAGTGGAGTAGTCTCTGGGAATAAAGCTGTTGTCACAGCTCCTTCCCTAGCTGTCAGCTGATCTAGTCTGCCCTGTTTATGACAGTTCATAAGTACAGTCATTAAATTACAAGTTGTCCTATTTGAAGGCTGCCATTATGATTAAAATCATATAATTTATAAATAGTATGCCTCTTGCAGGCATCCCCATTTCTTTAGTTAGATAGAGCTGCATGTCCATCATCATGCAGTTTTATCGTTTGTTTTTAGGGGGGTTGTTTTATCCAGGACTGGCATTAATTGGTTATTCCATTTTTACAGTTACTTTAAGATCAGCATATCTCCCAGAGAGAAAATCAGCATTTGGTCAGATGTGCTGGCAGTTATTTTGTTTTGTTTGACCAGTTTAAAAAAAAAAACCAATGCAGCACTGTGAGACAGAGAGTGCATGTGCGTGAGTGAGTGTGTGTGTGTATTCTAGACAGGGAAAGCAGTAAAGTTGTCGTAAGTAGTACTAGTAGAATGGACAAGCCATTTATCTGACAGGTTACAGTAATTGTCTAACCGTTTTTATGAACCACTCTTGCCACAGTTAGTTCAGGAGCTGTGTGAGAGTCCAGGTGGCCGCCCTGGGCTGTCCGTCCTAACGAGCCTTCTGGTTTCCGTGGACGTTCAGCTATATTGAACCATGCTTCGGCATTGGTCTCAGCTTGTCCCTAATATGTCAACTGACATCTGAGGACATTTTGCAACACTACCTACCTACCAACAGTTATATAGATGTATATCATACTATTTTTAAAATCATGTCTAACACCATCACTGGTTTCATCCTGATACATGTGATTATTTAGAATTAGGTCAAAGTAGAGGAGTGTAGATCTATATATAATATATATGTGTTTATGAATTTTTCTTTTTAATTTCAGGTACATGGTCTGCAGATGTTGCTTCTTACCATCACAGAAGGAATAAAGGATTGTGGCACATTTGCTGTGCACAGCTGTACAACTACAAGGAATGGCTTCTACTGGTCCCAGAAGGAAAAAGAAGATACCTTTGCCCGATTGGGTTGGAGAGTCGTACACTGGCAAGAAGAAGTATGACGATCAGGCAGAATGTGTCGGAAAAGAAGAAGCAGAAAGACGAGCAAGTTGTTCAAGCTCAGACGTACTGGTAGGTGCACACACTTCTACCAACAGTTCTGCTTCTCTGAGTGTTTCAGAACAGCAACAGTCCAGTTCCTATGGTGAGAGTAAGACTAAGAAGGGTAAAAAATCTGACTTGCGCTCCAGTGGGAATAACAGTAAAGAGGCACCACTTTCTGCTGAGGAGATCATCCGGCTGTCACTGCCATTACTAAAGTTTGAAGGTTCACTGATTTATTGTTATAACAGCTCTGACTGTTCTTTCCTTTGTGAGGAGATGCTGTCGTCGCTGTCCAGTGAAGGTGTCTGGCATGTCGGTTTGGACATGGAGTGGCCCGTGGCCTACACAGCTGGGGCCAGCAGCAAAGTGGCGCTGATTCAGGTGTGCACGGCAGAAGACAGGTGTTACCTCTTTCACATTGCAGCCATGGGAACCCTGCCCAAAGCTTTGATTTTTTTTTTATCACACAGCCGTGTCATCAAGTATGGCATCAACATTGAAGCAGATTTTTGGAAACTGGGGCGTGACTTTGACATTCAGGTCAGGAACATTATTCGTGACTCTGTTCGAGACCTTAGCAAGATAGCGAACATCAAATTGAAGTCTGCGGAAAGATGGACCCTGGATGGGTTGACACAGAATGTTCTGCATAAGCGTTTAGATAAAGAAAGCGGCATACGGTGTGGAAAATGGGATCACTACCCACTCTCGGAAGCGCAAATTCAGTATGCAGCAGCTGATGCGTACACAGGCTTGTTGTTGGCAAACCGTTTGCGTGAAAAGTGAGAACAGCCAGGTCTTCTCTGTCAGTGATCCTGCTAGCAGGTCTTGTGTTTAAAAAACACCCCCAAAAACATGAGAAATCAACTAATGATTAATGATTTTAAATTAATGATTTTGTTGTTGGGGGGGGGGGGGGGGGGGGGTCATCAGCACAGAAAATTAGTCTTGTGTTTGTACCTGGAATGAAGGCAAGGCATCAGGACTGAAAATGTCAAAAATAAACTTGATCTCATGCCATAACAATTAATTAATAACAGTGAATCTGATTTTCTGTTTTACTTGTGTCTTGTAAAAGATTTGATGAAGTGTGTTTTGCCTTAGTTGTATGCTTTAAACTATGGAGATCTGTTAACCTATTGTAAATCTGGGGAGACACTTCCAAGAAAATGTTTTGATGTTTGGTTGTGGATGAGTGCTCAAAATGTAATTACTTATTAAATATTGGTACTTGGATATTTTTGACAGGTTGGTCTTGGTTACGTTGGTTGTTGATTGTATCTTCATACATATATAATTTACAAACTAGTGTTATAAAGTTCTATAAGTGTGTTCTGAACTGTGAATCACATTACCTGTTTTCCTTATGAATGATTAGATGATTTGTGTTTCACTCTGATGTGACATTATATTACAATTTGTGTAATATATATATATGTTTCACTCTGATGTGACATTATATTACAATTTATGTATATGTATACATATATATATAGATAGATATATATAGATATATATGTAGTTGAAAGATGTCAGGAATCAAGGATTACCAATAACTGAATAAGACTCAAAGTCAGACTGACATTCTAGTGCCAAAAACTCCTAAACTATCAGGACTTCTGTAACAAACCTTCAGGTATTCCTCAGATATATAGCTGGATGTGAACAGACAAAAGTATGATGTAAAATGCATGATCCTTATGTTGTGACTGTGAGCATCAGGACCTGTACTTCTGCACTGCTGGGCTTATTAACCTTTTCACTGCCATGCTTTGAAATATGAAAATGATAAATGAAAGTAACAAATCGGAAATCATTAACTTGATTAAGGCCTTTAAAAAAAAAAAATCCCCTTCGCAGGAGCACATGAAAGGATTTCTATCAAAATGCACAGTATGGAAAGTAGAGTTGTTATAGGACCATCAAATACACTGTAGGCGTGTATGTGTGCATATATTTCAGCCCAGAAATTTTACAGGCTGGGGCAGTAAAAGGGTTAAACAGTAAGGGTCCCCACTGAGCCTGGCTGTAGGGACTGTCAAGCCCAAAGCAAAGTGCACAGTCCCTGCAAAACAGGGCATTGTGGTCAAAACACACAAAAGCCACCCGAAAGGGTAAAAAAAGTGCTGATTTGATCAGACAACATGAAATGTGCACATTTACAGGGCAAACTCCTTTTTCAACTCAAGCAACAGACAGCATTTTAAAATTAGCTTATGTGTGTTTTGACCATATTTGAGAATGCTAGCAATTAGCTGTTTCTCTAATGCTGCCAGCAAAGCGGTTGAAGATGGAAATAATTTCCCAGTGTAAATAAATTGAAACCCCAGTCACCGAGTCGCTGAACACCTTTGAATGGAACGTCATGGAAGCTTATGTTAGAGAGAGAGAGAGAGAGACTGCAAAATTAACCTCCGTGGGTGTTTTGGTTTCACAGAATTTTGGGCAGGATTAATGCCTCGTTCATGCCCACAACAAATGGACAGGAAAAAACAAAACAAAAAACAACACACACACACACTGAAAAAACACCAGTCATTGTAAAAAATCACTGCAGACCTGGTCATCTGTTGTGTGTAATGTAATGGAAAAATGCAAAACATGTGCAACAGTTGTAGAGCTCAAGAGCTTGGGAGCAAAATGGAGTTATTTCCCTTGCTCGCCTCACAGGCTGAGTTTTTTGCTCTGCAAACTTTGTTCCATTGCCACGATGGTTGTGCTGCAAGTTGGTGTGTAATTGCTATACCTGCATGTTTGTCATGAATGGGACTTTCTTTTGGACTACAATTTGTGCCTTGCTGCCTCTTGAAATGGAAGTTGTGTGGATGTTGTTTCTGTCAGGACTTGCTAGTTCTCTTGTTTCTCAGCATCGGCCATGCTACCCGTGTCTCACAACGCAGGTGCCTTCCACACAGCAAGGCTGTTACAACACCCAGCTACGCTGCTTGAGTACATGTCGGAGCCTTGCGCATCGTACTGTTCCTTTTAGATGTAAAATCACCAAGAACTACAATACCAGGATTGTCACGCCAGTGACTGAAACCTACACAGGAGTCAAGAAATGTATTTTTGTGTCCAATCTGTCTTGGGTGCTTGTGCCAGGATAAAAAGCTTACCCGACTTAAATATTTTGCTTTTCATTGAAGCAGATCAAAACTAGCTGCTCCCTCATAATCCCAATAATAAAAATAATAAAAACAATTAAAAAAAACAATAAGGGAAATCATGCATTGCACATTTTTATGGTAACTACAGTACAGAGGGTCCACTGGCCCATCAGGGAGAATCCCATTTCTTGCCCTGTTCAGCATCAGCAGTGATACCCAAGGAACAGTTTATGCGCAAGGTTCCAACATTCACCTTTCCACCCTTTCTCCCTGTTCCTGCCGTCTGTCTCTCTCGCACCCTCTTTCCGTCTCTGTCTGTCTCAGGATATCACTGTCTGTGTCTCCTTGTCTCTGTCTCTCAGTATCTCTCTAGTGTCTCTGTCTCTCCCTTCCAACACGCTACTACCCCCTTCCCCGAATTCCGTCCACTCCCTTCACCTAATCCAACCGCCATGCACCCTTCCCCTTCACCCCTCCCTTCTGACCAGCTGGCTGGGTCTGATCCCCTCTCCAGTCTCAGTGCCACTGTTGTTATCGGATCAACAAGACACTACCCTCTCCTCCTATCGCCATGCTGGCATCCCTCCACCCCCACCTGCTTCTGGCCACAAAGGGTTGTGGCAGTCTCAACTCAACTCCTTTGGTCCACTTGCCTCACTCACTGCCATTGACACAGACCAGATGAAACCCACCCCTTCTCCGGATGTAGAACAGACTCGTGCTAGTGCAGTCCTAAAATCCAAGGAGATGGTCGGAAATTCCTGGACCATTTAAAACTTATTTTGGGTCACAAATATTGTGACAATCATTAATTGAGGTCCATACCTACCGATTACAAAATAAAAATGGTCCAGGAATTTCCGACAGTCTCCTTGGATTTTACCACATCCTTGTTTACTTATTGACCTTTTGTGGAAGTTGGACAAAACCTGTTTTGAGAAAGACAATTACTTCTGTTTACATGATTTGTTCTGGAACTTACGAGGGCACAGTCCTTGGCCCCATCCTTTTTCTGTGCCATTTTAATGACCTTCCCAAAGCTGTTAAGTCACAAGTACGCCTCTTTGCTGATGACTCTCCTGTACAGGAGAACCGACTCGCAACAAGATCACCAAATTCTCCAGTCAGACCTAAATGAGCTAGAATGATGGGCAGATACACAGGGCATGCACTTCAGTACCAATTTTTTATATATATTCTCAGTACCCACAACAAGTCCTCACGCTGCTACTCCTTGAACAACCACATATTACAACAAGTTGACTGCAGTCCCTACTTGGGAGTTACACTAACCCACAACCTGAGATGGACAACTCACATCAACATCACAAGGAAGACCAGCTCCACCCTATGCTTCTTGGGCAGAAACCTTCGGTTCTGCCCCCCTAGCTGCAGGAAAACAGCCTACTCTCCCTTGTCTGCTCTGCTTTAGAATACAGCGCTGTAGTCTGGGACCCGTACCAGCAAAATCACATTGACAAGCTAGAAAACAGCCAAAGACGTGCAGCTTGCTTCATCAACCAAAATTACAAAGACCGCACCCCTGGATGTGTCACCAACATGCTGAGAGACCTCGGACTGCAGTCGCTTCGGAATAGAAGAAAACAGCAATGACACCCTCTTCTTCAAGATAGTCAGAGGGCTGACCCCCGCAATCCCTGCAAATGAGTTTTTGACACCTATAAATTCCCCAAAGACTGATCAAATCTAGGAACCCGACGGACTTTAAGACAACAAATATAGTGATGGACCACGCAAGAAACAACTCACAGAGTTATAGAGTACATCCTACAAAAACTGCTGTCTGAAGATATTGTTTTTTCCCCAGGACTACCATTGACTGGAACAACTTTGAAGCGGAAATAGTTAGTAGCAAGACGTTAGACAGTTTTAATACACAAATCTCTCGCTGCCCCTGAAAAGTCGTGTGGTCCCCCCTTGTCCGCTGACACTATACCCAAGATTGGGTCCTGTCGGCGTATCGCACTTATAGTGCGCTTATAGTTATAGTGCGCAGCAAGTGCACGAAGTAAAAACGAAAGTCGCGGCAGGGAAATACAAACGAAACGAAACAAAAAAACAGATGCTTAGAATGTCATCATTCAGAATGTACACGTTTAATCACATCAGGGATAATTGAAGATTACACAAAGGAGGCATTTTATTACGCTACCTGCGTGCCACGCTACTACTGTCTTAATTACAGTTTTCCATTCTGAAAGAAATGCACCGGAAGTGGGATTCGCATAGCAACGGCGCCATATTGATTTGACGCTTCCTGGGACTTCTTAGTAGCTCAAGTTGGCTCCGGTCATGCAAGTGACTAGGAACTGAAAGGTTTGTTGAACAACTAAAACTTTTCTGTGAAAGACGAGAAGGAGTAGAACTCGGAATTGTAAAATGAGAACTCTAAATATAAATTTCACCCTTCTGCGTGTTTGATTCGTTCACGGCATTGCTTTAGGTCGGGACGGCTGGGGTCGTGTCCTTTATTTTGGGACGTAATCAAACCAGACTTCACCGTTAGTGACTTCATATCATTTTGTTGATGTATGTCGTGTGTGTGTGTGTGTGTGTGTGTGTGTGTGTTTCTTTTGATCGTAAACAATCAATTTTATCATTTTGTTTATGTATGCCGAAATGTCGTGTGTGTGTGTGTGTGTGTGTGTGTGTGTGTGTGTGTGTGTGTGTTTTCTTTTGATCGTAAACAAATAATAATAATTTCCTGGTTCTCATCAACAGCAAAATGCTGGAAGCATGTTGCTATAAAGTGGAGCAATAACAAACAAAAATGTAGGAAAGAAAAGGAACAGATAGCAGTACCACAGAATTCTCTTCCACAGAGACTATAAATATGACTGACATTTTTCTCTTGTTTGTGAACAGTCATTCAAAGCTTTATTTTTTTTATTTAAAAGAACCAGTCTTCTCAGATTAAGAAAAAATTTAATCTCCTTGAGTGCTAGTAGCAGGTGAAAGGAATGTGGTCCACAGTACAGCTTTTGCTATTAAAGTAGGGCTGGATGCAGATAAAAAGAAAAATTGCAAATGGTACCCATGGGTACACTCATATTGAACTTTTTAACACAGCAGTTTATTTTTATTTTTTTAAAGTGATTGTGAGTTGGTCAGGGTCTTCCATCTTTTGTAACATGTTATGCAGCATTCACCATTAAGTGACTTTGTTCGTGGGTGTTCAACATGCCCAGTCATTGATTTTATAAACTGTCAGTGTCAATGAAACTTTTTTCTTGTGCCCTATCTCGTGGTTTGTGCTTTTTCCCATGTTTAAGTTTGGCTTGACATCACAGGTAGAATTATTATCAGAAGCTGTCAGTTCTCTGTATAATTCACAGAATAAATATATATGGTTTCATTTTTATCCCTGCTTTTTTTTATTCTGTGGAGTGAACTTCTGAGGATGTATTGCAAATTCTAAAAAAAGGTGAGGTGATCTGTTGGGTTAACCCCAAAGATATTTTTAGGTTAGTATAACTGGTCAATTAAGGGTAAAATTAACCACCAGATAGAGAAGGGAAAAAATGCAACAGAACAGTGATGACTAAAAAACTAACCAAAAAGCTCCAGAAATTATGTTTTTGGCTATAACAAAAAAAGGCTGGTTCCCTTAATAGCTTGTGTTGCACCTTGATATGACCTTTGCAATTGACTGGGCATTAAATAGTAAGAATCAGAACATAGTGAATAGAGGGCTAAAATCTGTGAGAGAGAGAGAGGTAATTTAGGCTGTACAGGAACTGATGCCACACTTCTAAAACTGTTTTTTTCTTGTTTTAATTCTGTGTCTGTGAGA
Source organism: Alviniconcha marisindica (assembly GCA_018857735.1). Classification (NCBI taxonomy): domain Eukaryota; kingdom Metazoa; phylum Mollusca; class Gastropoda; family Provannidae; genus Alviniconcha; species Alviniconcha marisindica. Next base: position 227,803 of record JABMCL010003911.1, read on the forward strand.
GAGAGAGAGAGAGAGAGAGAGAGAGAGAGAGAGTGTGTGTGAGAGAGAGAGAGAGTATGTGTGTGTGTGTGTTTAATGCTGTCTTTGATGCACGTCCAAAATGTATTTTCAGGAAAAAACCCAAACATGTCAAGGAGGAGCAGCCGAGCCTCCCAGGCTCGAACCTTTTCTGCCAACCGCACGCAGACCAATCTGTTGTCCAGGGGCACTGCCATGGGACAGCAATACCCAGAAATCAGACAGCGGGGATTTTACTCAGACATCATCTGCAATGATGTTAGCCCCGGCGACGTTTCTGCGGTAGGTGTTTCATTATAATAAGATGTCCTCCTTTAGAGTAAACCCCCCCCCCCCCCACCCACCCACCCACCCAACCTCTACCCACCCTGAAAATACAACAACTAACCACCTGCTGTTCCTTATGCTTTTTGGTGGATGTATCTTTTGTAAGAGTTCCTGCAATGACTGGTTGGTTTATTGTATTGTATTCTGCTCAACCCTGTCATCTTTTAAAGCCAAACTGAAAACCTTCTTCTTCTCACAGTATTTCCATCCGAACTAATATCAGTACCCAGTTTCTGCTACAGTCATTGTGTGTGTGTGTGTGTGTGTGTGTGTGTGTGTGTGTGTGTGTGTGTGTGTGTGTGTGTGTGTGTGTGTGTGTTTGTAGTGCGTTTTTTTGTTTTTTTGTATAATACTTTATGTAAATTGTTTTGGTAGGACTATGCATGTGTATAGAATATCATATTTAGGTTAATATGTATCATATGAGCACACAGGGCATTGATGAGCGCATGATAAATGTACATTATTATTATTATTATTATTATTATTATTATTATTCAGGTGTGTTGAATATTTCCAGTTGATATGCATATAATCAAAAGTTGGATAGATGTCTTCATAGCATTTTCAGTTGGTCAGTGCTTCAGCAACCCCTAACACTGCTGCCTACCCTCGCTCCACCCACCACCACAGACACAGGCACACATACCCACTCCACCAACATAACACACCTGCGTCCCCCTCACCAGCCTCACCTCTTTTTTTCTTTTCCAGTAGCCCTAGTGTAAACCAGGTAAAAAGAGTTGTAAAATGAACTAGGCATGTGTTTTTTTTATTTATAGATATGTCCACTGATCGATTTTTGGCATGTTTCCAGGCAAATTTGGCAGGACCCCTGATGGCCCAAGACACGCTCTGGAGTGTTACCAAAGAAGACCATACACCCAAAGGTGATTATGTTACACTTGCTTTTGACAAAGCAACACACACATGGCGACATGCACATACACACGTATGCACGCACCCCCCCCCTCCACCCCCCACACACAACCACACGCGCACACACACATACACATACACACACACACACACACACACACACACACACACACACACACACACACACACACACACACACACACACACACACACACACACACACACACACAGTGCATTTTGACAGAGAAATATCCCTAATCAGTTGTTTGCACTGTGGACAGTATTGTTAATGTCTTCAAGTCAATTGTTTCTGTATTTCATCTTATAATTACACTTTTATGCTACATTGTTTTGTTGAATCACGTGAAAAATGTGTCTGTGAATTCACCACAGTCCCTAAGCGCTTACACATTGTTTAAATGTACATTTTTTCAAGATTCAGTGTACACGCATACACACACACATACACACATACACATTTTAGTCAGAATTAGTATGCATGTATGATGTATACAAAATTATACGAGATAACTGATGCATTTCCTGCCACAGCAAGAAAACTTCAATGATTAGCCTTTTTGTGGATGAAGGAGATCTCTGGAACTCTGCACAATGATAACCTCTATCCGGGGCTGTGCATACATACCAGACTAGTTTCATGGTCATGGTCCTTTTTTAAATTCTACATGATGATAGCCTCTGTTGGGGGTTGTGCATACATATACTAGTTTCATGGCCAAGGCCCTTTTTTAAACTCTACATGATGATAGCCTCTGTTGGGGGTTGTGCATACATACTAGTTTCATGGCCATGGCCCATTTTTAAATTCTACATGATGATAACCTCTGTTGGGGGTTGTGCATACATATCATACTAGTTTCATGGCCATGGCCCATTTTTAAATTCTACGATGATGATAACTTCTGTTGGGGGTTGTGCATACATATCATACTAGTTTCATGGCCATGGCCCATTTTTAAATTCTACATGATGATAACCTCTGTTGGGGGTTGTGCATACATATCATACTAGTTTCATGGCCGTGGCCCATTTTTAAATTCTACATGATGATAACCTCTGTTGGGGGTTGTGCATACATATCATACTAGTTTCATGGCCGTGGCCCATTGTTACAGCCAAAGAACTTTTAGCAGACTGTAAAAAGGCAAAGCTCCACTTTCATTTATGAAGCTGCTGAGCTTTAGCTTTTCTTGTTTCTTAGTGTTTCCATTTATTTTAAATGTTGCCTCAAATGGAAGTTTGCACTGGTCCAAAGAAGAGTGCTTGTTGTTTCAGTGACTGCATTTAAATTTGCACCAGAAGATGTGGAGACAGATTTGCAGAGCCAGAGCTATGGACCTAGCACGCAGATTACAGCCATTTCGGTAAGTTTATGTAAAACTAGATTGATTCCTTTTTACCTGACCATTTTTTTTGCTGGACTCTATGAGTATCTCTGTTAAAATGTACTAATTCTTTTAACAGTAAAGTCAGTTCCTCAATGATCCGGGTATCTGCAATTTTCATGAAAAAAGAAAGAACAATCACTATTCAGTTTAAAGGAAAGAGAATTAGTTTTTTGATAATCAGTGATGCTTTGAGAATTATGATGAAAAGACAAAACCGGATTTTGTCATTTTTGTTTCTTTTTCTGCTAACTCCAAGATCCTTCCATACTTTCACATTCTGTTGCATTTTCTGTGGCTGCTGTCTTTCAGGATTTCCCAGTTCAGGCATCAGAACCCAAAGTTCAGCTGGCCTTCTTCACCAAACCTGGTGACTGCCCACGGAAAATTGAAATTGAAAGGTTTGTTATGCTGATGCTGGAGGGAGAAAGAGAGGGAATGTGTGTATGTGTGTGTGTTTGTGTGTGTGTGTGTGTGTGTGTGTGTGTGTGTGTGTTGGTGTGTGTGGAGAGAGAGAGAGAGAGAGAGAGAGAGAGGGTGGATGATGTCTTTCAAAGCGTTCTGGGCTCTTAAGAGATGGGGTGCCAAAATAAGCTATGATTAATATTATTATTATGGTAATAGGCCTAGCTAGGCCTATCATGTGTGTGTGTGTGTGTGCTGGTGCATACGTATGCGTGGACTATTGATGTATTTTATTTGTTGTGATTTACGCCACACCCCAATTTGCTTGTGAGTTGTATGCTTTATAAGGACAATAAAACTTTATCTGTAACATTAGTATGAATGTCCCTTTTCCCCTGTTTTGTCAGGCGTCGGAGACACTATGCCCAGCTGGATCTCAAACAGCTTCTGAAATCCCACAACATTGACACTGACATGCTGATGCCCAAACCCATGGACCCGACACCCGTTCTTCTCAACGAGGACCCAGACGATCCTGCCCCTTTCCCACCCTACTTGCCTCTGCATATCTTTGACAATGAGGAGAAGGACATTCGCACACCAGCGGAATGGATCACTTTGGGTGAGACTGACGGTGTCCGCAAGCCAGTTCCTGGCAAGGCGTTGCTACCTGTGGCTGAGGATGGGGATAGCAACGGTGAGTGGTTTGAGTACTTACTGGCTTGTTCATGAATGTCCCTTTTTTTCTTTTCGTCTTTTTTTTCTTCTGCTTTGGTTTCAGTTTGTACTGCTGTCTCTTTTGATGTTTTTGGATGTCTGTCAGAAATGTTTTGCATGCATGCCTGCACACACACACAAACACTCACACACATGCACACACACACACACACACACACACGCACACACACACACACACACACACACACACATGCACACACACACACACACACACACAACAACACACACACACACACACACACACACACACACACACACGCACACACACACACACACACAAATATATACATATATGCAGACACAGACACACATACAGACACATACATGCACGTATACATGCATGGAAGCACTTATGAGTGTGAATCACACACACACACACACACACACACACACACACACACACACACACACACACACACACACACACACACACACACACACACACACACACACATGCACACTAACTATTAGCTCTTCATGTTACTCCATCTAATCTTACTATCTGTTCCTACTTTTCCTGTTCACATCTAAGGAAATGAAAACTTTAACCCACAGAACATGACATCACCAATTTCTCAGAATATATGAAATGCGTGTGTCAGTTAGCAGAGTGTTTTTCTCTTTTTTTTGTTTTGTTTTTGAAACTACTACAAGGTCACATCGTTTCTTTGTCTAATTGTTTGGCCAAAATCGTTTGCTGCTAGTCTGTCAAATGACCGTCATGCCAGTGACTTTGTTCATCGTTACATGCTTTCAGAGGACCCGGCTGCTGTTTCCTACGACTGGTTTGAGGTGGGTGTGCTGGACTATGACAGCCACTACAAGGAGTACCTGGTGCAGAAGGTCAACAGTGCCGGGCGTGTGGTGGACGAGAATGGTCAGCCTGTGGTCAACGGTGGTCTGGGACCTGATGGTCAGTGCTTAGTCATTGTGATTTTGCTTGTTTTCCCTCATTTTTTTTGTGGGAGCGAATTTATGCGCCTGCATCTTTCCCTCTTGTGTGTTTATGTGTGTGTAGTATTTTGTCTGTGTTTGTGTATCAGATGCATAGAAATGCCTTTGTATTCATGATTAATTGTATGCCTGCCTTTGTGTGTGTTGGGGGGGGGGGGGGGATGGGGGGAGGTATATTTGTTTAGATATGTTTGTTCGTGTGTGGTTCTGTTTGTGGATATAATTATTTGCATTACATATCTGTGTGGTGTGTTTTAGAGAGAGAGAAGTGTGTGTGTGTGTGTGTGTGTGTGTGTGTGTGTGTGTGTGTGTGTGTGTGTGTGTGTGTGTGTGTGTGTGTGTATGGGTATATTTGCATTAGATATGTGTGTGTGTGTATGTATGTTGGTGTGTGTGTGTGTGTGTGTGTGTGTGTGTGTGTGTGTGTGTGTATGTGTGTTGGTGGTTTTGTGTGCGTGTGTGTCCACAGTGTGTGTATGTTCACAGTGTGTGTGTGTGTGTGTGTGTGTGTGTGTGTGTGTGTGTGTGTGTGTGTGTGTGTGTGTGTGTGTGTGTGTGTGTGTGTGTGTGTGTGTGTGTGTGTGTGTGTGCATGTGTGTGTGTGTGACTCAGCGCCAGCAAGCAGACTGTGAGTTTGGGTTCATGCTGCAGCAAGCTTACAGGTCTGCGGTTTGGTTTCCAGGGAAACGGAAGAATTTGCCCAACCAGTTCTGGATTCCTCGCATCAGACTCATGTTCATCGCAGAGGATCCCCGAGTGTTCGCCGAGCGAGTGTCCGAGGCCTTTGACTCTCGCCGTGTCTGTGAGGCGGAGCTGCGCTACCACCTGTATGTGGACTGCATGCCTATGGATGGGGTGGGGGAACTGGACCAGGCATCTCTGCGTCGCATGCTGGAGTGGGCCCAGTCAGCACCGGGCCTCAACACGCAAGCAAGGTGTGCTTTTACTTTCAGTCTAGTGTGTGCTGCATTCATGATCCTGGAGCAGTGGAGGGGGAGGTTGGGGGGGGGGGGGGGGGGGGGGTGCGGGTGTTGCCCTTGTGAAAATCTCTAGAAATTTCATTTTTTTAAATTTGTAGGTATGAATTAAGCTTGGTAGGTGACCAGAATTCCCCATTTTGGGACAATAGTTTCAAAATTCCCCCTCCCCCCACTCCCCTATCAACCCTCAATAATATCTCACCTATGAAAATTCCACCAATTTTTAAGGATGGAAGGTGACAAAATTGCCCATGGAATAATTGCCATTTTGAGGGAATACAGCATCCCAAAATTAAACTAATTACGTCCATCCCCCCCCCCCCCCCCCCCAACCCCCCCCAGTTAATTTCTCTATGGGTAAATCCCACTTTCAGACAATTAAAGTATCACAAAATACACTACAACTCTGCCCCCCCCCCCAACCCCCCTTCCCCCCCAGTATTGTTTCTGTTTATATGTATGCGTGTGTGTTCAGTTGGCATGATTTCTTCTTTCCTTTTTCAGCAACATTGACGACTACATGCAGGTTTTGGAGAGAGAGGTCAACATTGACTTTTGCCGCTCCATGAATCGCATCATCTTTGACAAGACAGTGAAGGAGGATCCCAAGACCTTTGCCTTTGTCAAGGTGCCAGAGCACACCAAGGAGCCGGTGCCGTCCCGAGGTGACTGCTTATCCTTTTCAGTCCTTTGTTTTGCTTTGGTTTGTAGGAACACTTTCGCTGCAGAATTGAGTGGCAGTACAATTTTTAAGGAAGCCAAAGCTTACGAAGGATGCTGCTCTGTTTTGGAGTGGGAATTTTGCTGTCTACAAGACAGTCTTCGTGAGTTTTCTCAGTACAGCCAATTTTAAACGTTCCCTATGACCATCATATCTCACATCTGTGATGATGTAAAAGCTGTCTTTATGGAATTATGATGTGTGCTGTTTATTTTCAAAAGTGCTTGCTAACTGTTCTTTTTGCATTCTTATCTCATCATCAAGGATAAAGACAATTTGTTTTGATACTTTTCAGTGGGTCTTGCATGTATGTGATACGTGAACGTGCGTTTTTACGCGTGTTTGTTTTTTCCTCTACGTGCCGTAGGGTGCTGCCTGGACGTGCCTGAGTACCCGTTTGACGAGCAGTACGACAGCTTTGCCTTCAACTCTCTGCTGACCTTGCCGGAGAGCATTCAGGCCATCACCAAGGTCCGCACCGAGTGCAACCGGGTCAGCCACACCATGTCGCTGTACCACATCCCCACCGCCAAACCCATGAGGCTGGAGGAGTTTGAGCAGGCCCAGTCGCAGGCCACCTCCCAGGTACCCCGGGGAACGCTCCCGATGCTCTGTTGTCTTTGTGTGTGTGTGTTTCACCTTGCTAACGGTCAGAGAGATACAGTGGGACCCGTCTGTTACAAGACCACCTTAAAAATCAGACAAAAATAGGCTTAAGAGAGGGATTTTTCTGGGCTGTCTTTTTCTCTCTCTCTTTTTGTTTGTTTCTTTGTTTTGTTTTTGTATGTGTTGGTGTTTTTGAGAGGGGGTCGGGGAGGTTGGGTATGTGTGTGTGTGTGTGTGTGTGTAGTTTGTGTGCATGTGTGTGTGGGCATATTGTGTGTGCATGTGTGTGTGCATGCGTGCGTGCATGCATGCATGTGTGTGTGCGTGCATGCGTGCATGCATGCATACATGTGTGCATGCGTGCATGTGTGTGGGTGTGGTGTGTGCATGTGTATGTGTGTGTGCATGTGTGTGTGTGTGCATATGTGTGTGTGTGTGACTGTGTGTGTGTGTGTGTGTGTGTGTGTGTGAGAGAGAGAGAGAGAGAGACTGAGACTGGATAACACATTTACTTTCTCCTATGAATGATCCAGGTGGCGCTGTTCCTGAAGGACAGTTGGATCACCACGCTGCGTGCCAGCATCAGGACATGTCTGCGTGACGTGGGCAAGGGCTGGTTCAACATCCATGAAACCAACTGGGAGGTCTACCAGATCTCCAAACTGAAGAAGTTCATGGAGACCGTCAAGTTCATCATGCAGGTCAGAGAGGAACCTTTTCATTATTTATATATTTTTTAATATTTATTTTCATTAAAAAAAATTAGCTCTTAAATCAGGGGAGGTGTCAGTGAGTATGTGCGATGGTTCATTGGGTGTGCTGTTGCTCTCATGAAAAGTAAAAAAAGATGAGATTAGTGAGAAGCAACCAGTGACTTCTTAAAATAAGAAGGGGGATGGAAGTAAATGAGTTAGTCCTCGGTGATGTTGAATATCTGTCATTTTCACACAAGTACACACCACACACACACCAACACACACACACACACACACACACACACACACACACTCACACACACACATATTTCCCTTTACCATATGTATCATTTTCTTCTGCTCAACTCTGTTGAATTCTGTTGTCTTGGGCTAGAACATGTTAATATTTTCCGTCAAGTTTACAGGATTATGGAGTGCCTACCTGGAGCACGTACGTGCAGCTCTCTCATACTAGCTGCACACACGTGGCAGCTACAGAATCCTGTAGTTTCGCTGAAACTGAATTTGTCTGTTGAAACGGGTGTTGCAGGATTCTCATAGTGCCTGGCCCTGTGCTCCTATCAGTGAGTGTTGACACTGAGTTGATACACTGATTTCAGTGTTGCATGACTCTCTTGTTGTTTGGGGTCTAGCACCTCCCTGCTTGTATTGAGCGCTGACACTGCATTGTTGTGTTGATCCACTCCGTGTTACAGGTTTTCACAGATTTTTGTGCATGAGGTCTTTTACAGTGTGCTTTCGAAGTGTTCACACGTTGGTCCTGTTGATGGTGCGAGTTGTTTTGTGGGTGTTTGGTTTGTAAATGAAAGATGCATGCTGATCTGGTTGATTCTGTGAGCTTGTGTGTGTGTGTGTGTGTGTGTGTCAGTGTGTCAGTGTGGGGGTTTATGTGTGTGAGTGTGTGTGTGATGTGTGTGTGTGTGTGTGTGTGTGTGTGTGTGTGTGTGTGTGTGTGTGTGTGTGTGTGTGTGTGTGTGTGTGTGTGTGTGTGTGTGTGTGTGAAATGTGTGGTGTGGGGGTTTATGTGTGTGTGTGTGTGTGTGTGTGTGTGTTGTGTGTGTGTGTGTGGTGTGTGTGTGCTGTGTATGTGCTGTGTGTGAGTGTGAGTGTGTGTATGCTGGTGTGTGTGTGTGTGTGTGTGGGCAGTGTGGGGTTGGTGTGTGTGTGTATGGACCGATGCCAGTGTGCATGGTGTGTGTGTGTGTGCGTGTGTGCGTGCATGCATGTGTGTGTGTGTGTGTGTGTGTGTGTGTGTGCGCATACGTGCATGTGTGCATGTATGTGGAGCATGAGGAATCTGTCACTGAGTGCTGAGAGTGTAAGTTGTGTGCTGATCTGGCTGATGTTCATGTTTGTTGCATGAGGCTTGTCACTATCTTCTTATGGCGAGTTGACATGTCGATCAGGTTCACACTGCAAGATTTTTTTTGAGCATTTGTTGCATGAGGCCTGTCACTTGTGTGCTTTAAGTGAAAGTTCTGTGTTGATCTGGTTGACACGGCAAGATATTTCCTAGGCATTTTGTGCATGCATCCTTCCGCATGTGTGCTGTGTGTTAAAGCTGTGTTGATTTTGATTGACAAGATTTTCCACAGGTGTCCTGTACATGGGGCCTCTGTGTGCTGAGACTCTGTAAAAACTATGCACTGGTGGAGTTGCTGCTGCTGGATTTTCTTGGGGTTTCAGCGCACGAGATCGCCCACCGTTAAAGGTTAGATGTTGATGGAGTTGTTGCTACAGGGTCTTCCTGGGCTCTGAAAGCTTGTCTGCCCGCTGACTCTGTAATGTTGGTCCTGGTGTTGCAGGATTCCTTGAGGTACCTGGTGCAGGACTCGCTGGTCAACTTCACGCAGATGTCAGTGGATGCCTGCCACTCTGTGCTGACTCTCAAAGACGACTTCTCTTGGGGGCCTGAGATCCTCGTCAGCCCATTCAAGTCAGTCTGATTGACTTTAAATTTGATAATTGGTGGGGGGGGGGGGGGGGGGGGGGGAGCGTTGCATTGACTTCGCATAGTTTGGAATGATTTGGGATAGCTCAGCTGTAGGTAATTATTTTTTAACCTGGTAATCAAAAGTAACACATTTTGATGCCGGTCCTATACTTCGCATGAAGTTTCCCAAATTTTGGCAAATGGGAATGCTGGTTAAAAACAAACTGTGAGGGATTTCTCTTTCACGTGTATCCTCACCACTTTCTCTTTCTTGGGTTTATGACATAGTTGAATGTACATGCTCAGCTGTTGTGGTGAATCCAGTACTGATAACTGATTGGTTTGGAAAACCGTGTAACTACGTTTCTGCCTTAAGAAAAGGTACTGCTCTTTAACCCCTTCACTGGCCCAGCCTGTAACATTTTGGGGCTGAAAAGCATGCACCCATGCCTGTGAGCATTACCTTTTCTGTCCCTGTAACTAATCTACTTTCGATCGTGTGCTTTTTGATGGAAATCTGTTCACATGCTAATGAAAAAAACTAAAACAAACAAACAAAAGGATTTTGAGGTTCAGACTTTTACTGGTCCTTCCCAAGCAGTGAAGCAAAGGGGTTAATTTGTAGGCTTTTTGTGTGGCTCCCTGCAGCTTTGCAATGCTGACTTGTCCAGCAGGGTGCCTTGAGTGCATCATGGATGTGTCGTACGTTTTGTTGGTGCAGGCCTCGGAAGAACGCCCTGTTCCTTGTGGACCTTTTGCTGGACTCCCACGGCGTTCACTACAGCACCAGCCTTCCCTCCTTTGAGTCCACCCTGATTTCTCTCTTTGACAAGGGCATCCTGTCCACTCACAACGTGCCGCAGCTGGAAAAGGTAACTTTGGCATCACCGTACAATAATAATAATAATAATAGAATTATGTATGGCGCCCCGTCTTTTGAGAGTCTGGAGTGCTTATAAAGGCCTACAGATGCACACATTCATCACATTCACACACACAGAGGACTGCATGTATGCATGCACATGCATCGCACAGGCACATATGTATGTCCACATGTATGCATGCACGCACACACACACACACACACACACACACACACACACACACACACACACACACACACACACACACACACACACACACACACACACACACACACATATAACCAGTGATGGGTTGGTGAAAAAGAAGGGAAAAAATGACAAATCGATATGCTGAAGAGAAAAGAAGTGGGTGTTCCGTCTTGACCTAAGTGAGCATGACAGAGAGAGGCCATGCTTGTATATATATATCTTCTCTTGGCATCATCACCTTGTGTCGGACCTGACATTGCAGAGTCTGATGTGTGGTCATATCTGCCCATCTTTTTGTATCTTGGAAAGAGTCTGATGTGTGGTCATATCTGTGCCCATCTTTTCACTGTATCTTGGAAAGAGTGTGATGTGTGGTCATATCTGCGCCATCTTTTCACTGTATTTGGAAAATCTGGTGTGTTTCTGTGCCCATCTTTTCACTGTATCTTGGAAAGAGTCTGATGGGTGGTCATATCCGATCTTTTCCTGTATTTTGGAAAGAGTCTGATGTGTGGTCATATCTGTGCCCATCTTTTCACTGTATCTTGGAAAGAGTCTGATGTGTGGTCATATCTGCGCCCATCTTTTCACTGTATCTTGGAAAGAGTCTGATGTGTGGTCATATCTGTGCCTGTCTTTTTACTATATCTTGGGAAGAGTCTGATGTGTGGTCATATCCGATCTTTTCACTGTATTTTGGAAAGAGTGTGATGTATGGTCATATACGCGGCCATCTTTTCACTGTAATTATTTTGGAGAACCTCCTCCGGTGTGTTTCTGGTTAGCTGGTCTGTACTGCGCACCTTTCTGTATTTTTGTGACTTGCTGATCGTTACCTCTCACCGTGCAGTACATCCTGGAGGACATTTTCTGGTCGGGCACCCCACTGCTGGAGTCTGTGGGTGAGCACGAGCCGCCAGTGGAGGAACTGAGGGAGACCATCCGCCACGCCATTCAGAAGGCGCTCATCCCGCTCAAGGCCTACGCCCGCGAGTACGAGAAGTACCTGGAGCTGATGAACATCGACATCAACCAGTACATCAAGTGAGTAGCAGTGCAGCAGGCTAGTTTTCATTTAGGAGAAGGGTAAGGAGGTAGCAAAGTGGGTTCTGTCTACAGAGCTCACCATGATCAAAGGTGTTCTGTACCAGGATAGCATAATCCACACCCAAGTGCCAGGACTGTTGGGAGAGTTACTGCTCTTTGTTACTGCAGCTTCCTGGTTAACTGCAGAGACTGACTAATGTGTAATAGTCTTTTGTTAGCTGATCGTGTGAAGAGAGCGATTTGTTGTAGTGTCTTTTCTTTCGGTGGAGAAGAAAAAAAATCAAAGTGGGAAGGGAGTATTGCAGGGTATAATCATGATGTGTCTTCTTTCTGGTGACACTTTGTGGTCTGTGTCATGTCCAGGCAGTTGTCCCTCTCCTACGGTGTCCACACAGCCCCTGTGTGCAATCACATGCATTAACGTCTGTGCACGTGTTAAAGATCCCAAACCCTGGCAGCCATACCATTCTTTGGACACTTGAACATGCTGCACACACTTGTAGGAATGGGTAGCGCTGCTCTTGCAGCTGCTGGGCCTTACCCAGGTGAGGCGACCTGAATTTTCCACAGGGGACAATGAAGTATTTAAAAAACAGACAGACTGCACTGACGATATCCTGCAATCCCCAGAGCATACGAGGGCCAGGAGCACTCGGCGGCAGAGGTGAAGAAGGAGGTGGAGATGCACCTGGAGGAGAAGGAGAAACTGGAGGCCACCATCCCCAGCAACATCATCATCGGCCCCTTCTGGGTCAACACGGAGAACACTCGCCAGGCCCTCTCCAAGAAGCGCAAGGCCCTCAGCAACGCCGTGCTCGAGCTCCTGGCACGCCAGCTTCGCAAGCAGGCTGACGATGTGAGTCTTGGAGGGCAGGGGTGCGTGGGAAGGGGTGTCTATGAGAACGTTTTAGGGACTGATAGGTCGGACGATGTGAGCCTTGGAGGGCAGGGGTGCATGGGAACGTGTTAGGGACTGATAGGTGGGACGGTGTGCATCTTGGAGGGCAGGGGTGCGTGGGAAGGGGTGTCTGAGAACGTGTTAGCGACTGGTAGGTCGTCTTCCTCTTCTTTTTCTTCTTTGGCGTTCCAGTTGCGATGACATGCGCACTCGATTCCCTTGAGGGGATGCAGCACAACGCCTGGAGGGCACAGTCAGGCCCACACACACTCTGTTGAGGAGACCAACGGCTGAAAGCCCACACAGTGTGGTGCAGTTCATCCTCAGACCCAAACATGGTGGTCACTGAGCTCTCCCTGGAACCCCTCCACCCTGGCCGCTGTTATCTTTGGGAAAGACTTACGCCCAAGTGATGCCGTGTTAGCATCACCCCCCCCCCCCCCCCCCACCCCACATCGTTCAGCCCATCAGCAGAGATGGATTCCTGGGGTGTGGCTCTGGGAGCCAGACGTGAGAGTGGGGTTGTTAGTGGGGAGAAAAAAGCTGGTGTCGTAAATCACCATGTCCAGCATAGACGGTAGGATGAAAAAGATGATAAAGATTGTGTGCGTGAAAAGAAAGCAATAGAAAAGAAAATGTCTCTCATCGAATTCCAAGGGAATGGTGAAATCTACTTGGGGTACTCATTTTGACTTGAAACATACCCCTTTAATTTTTTATAGTCAAGTAAGTAACTCTTGTTTGTATTCCGAGGGGACAGAATAGAAAATGTACATGAAATGTTGAAGATGGGTGCAAAAAAAAAGAAAAGAAAAAGAGACTGAGAGAAAAGAAAGAAAGTTGATGCAATAGCTGTGAATTTTGTACCAAGTTGTTCTGGTACCAGCTGCTTGTTGCAGGCTTGCGAGGAGTTCAAGGCCATCAGTCGCAAGCTGTACGACAAGCCCAACTGCGTGGAGGAGCTGGCGGAGATGAGGGAGTGGATGAAGACCATCCCGGACAAGCTGAAGGAGCACCAGGTCAGGAAGGGCTCTGAGCCACTTCGTCACAGAAGTTCTCAGAGAGCGTGCAACTTTTTTTTTTATATAGGGCACTGATTGTGTGTGTGTGTGTGTGTGTGTGTGTGTGTGTGTGTGTGTGTGTGTGTGTGTGTGTGTGTGTGCATATATATGCCTGTGTGTGTGTGTGTGTGTGTGTGTGTGTGTGTGTGCATATATATGCATGCATACGAGTATGTGCATCAATGATGTATGTGTGTGTGTGTGTGTGTGTGTGTGTGTGTGTGTGTGTGTGTGTGTGGATGCATGTGCATACGAGTATGTGCCTCCACATGCATATGTATGTGTGTGTGTGTGTATGTGCCTCCATGTGCATATGTATGTTTATGTGTGTGTGTGTGTGTGTGTGTGTGTGTGTGTGTGTGTGTGTGTGTGTGTGTGTCCCTCCATGTGCATATGTATGTGTGTGTGGGTGTGTGTGTGTGTGTGTGTGCCTCCATGTGCATATGTATGTTTGTATGTTTGTGTGTGTGTGGAGGGGGGGGGGGCGGTCTGTGTGTGTGTGTGTGTATGTGTGTGTATATGAGTGTGTGTATGTGTGTAGTATGGGTGTCTGTGTGTACCTGTGTGTAGTGTGTGTGTATGTACATGTGTTTGCATGCGTGTATGTATACATGCCTATTTATCGTTCATTGATACAGCAGCTTTTACAGTGTTTTGATGACCAGACAGTGATGTCCATCTGTGTGGCTGATGTGTTTCAGGAGCTGATTGACAAAGCCATGGATGACTACGAGCTGATTGAAGAGTTCTACTACAACCTGTCCACCGATGACTTCAACGCCAAGTATGTTTCTTTTCGTCTGTTTTATTTCTTCCTTCACCCTGATATAACCGTAATGGTTGACTGGGTGTGAAACACCAAGTTACTTACACTTATTCCTTGTTCCTTTGTAAAGCTGCAGTACCGGTGGTCATCAGTGCGCGCAGGCATTTGCATGGTTGATGGTCTGTGATTGGGTTTTTTATTAGTCCTGAAGGTGATCTTAGTATTGAAAAGTGAAAGATGGTTGTTCCACATGAAATGTTTCAGCATGATTTAGAAGCTAAATTTCACTTAGCATTTTTTGTTGCCAGTTATTCCAAGTTTTCTATAGCCATTCTCTGCAGAGGCATTGAGCGTGTAACGTGGTCTGCACCTGTTCCTGTAGGAATCGGAGTTTCACCTGTGCATAGCTGGCATGTGGGCGTGAATGGGTGTTGTTGTCGATTGATTTTATATCGCAAAGTAAACATCGTGCTTAACGTCCACAGAAACCGTACAGCTTATTAGGGACGGGGAGAAGGGGGTACGGAGGTGGGGGGAGAGGGAAATTATATACCTATCGCTACACTGTCACCACCAGAATGACATCTCCATTAAGATGGGCAGCGATGAGAGCCATTTTAATGTTTCAGTAGGAAGTGATGGATAAGGTGACAAGACAGTGTCCACAAACCACAACCTTTTTGAAGAGAAAGGAGAGCCGAAGCGGTACCGAACCGAGGTCCTTCCGCTTACCAGCCTAATGCCTTACCACTAGGCCAAACCGGCTCACTGTTTTTTATATAGCACTGTTCTCCACTTTCTATATAGTGCTGTTCTCCACTCTCGAGCAGACTCACTGCACTCTTGTCGTGTGCAGTTTTGAATGAGTGACTGCACCTTTGTTCTGTTTTGTCCTTCTTTTTTCTGGTTATGGTTGGCTAGAGGATGGGAGTGGGCTAGGTGGGGGGAAGGGGGGGGGAGGGGGAGGGCTAAAGGCTGACCTGACTGTCTTAATTCTGGTGACCAGGTGGACCGCCATCGGGTGGCCACACAAGATTGAGCGTCAGATGGAGCAGACATCCATCCAGCTGGACGAGGATGAGGAGCGGTTCCGCAAGCTGCAGATGTCTGATCAGGCCAACTTTGAGGACAAGTTGGACACTCTGCAGGTGGGTGTGTTTGCCTCGGTGCTTGCCAGAGGGATGGGGAGGGGGGAACCCCACCATCTGTAAGTCTGGACGTGGGGTGGGGGTGGAAGTGTTTAGCTGGGTATGTAATAATAATGATAAATAATACATACATTTTCTGTAGCACTATTCCCCACTGAGCGAGCTCAACGTGCAAGCAGACTTGACTGCTGGAATGTGTCTGGGAGGGTGGGAGTGGTTAACTGGGTATATACAAGCAGATTGAATGTTGGAATGTGTCTGGGAGGGTGGGAGTGGTTAGCTGCAGGGTAGGTACAAGCAGACTGACTGCTGGAATGTGTCTGGGAGGGTGGGAGTGACTAGCTGAATATGTACAAGCAGACTGAATGCTGGAATGTGTCAATGAGGGTGGGAGTGGTTAACTGGGTATATACAAGCAGACTGAATGCTGGAATGTGTCTGGGAGGGTGGGAGTGGTCAGCTGGGTATATACAAGCAGATTGAATGTTGGAATGTGTCTGGGAGGGTGGGAGTGGTTAGCTGCAGGGTAGGTACAAGCAGACTGAATGCTGGAATGTGTCAGGGAGGGTGGGAGTGGTTAGCTGGGTATGTACAAGCAGACTGAACGCTTGAAGGAGAGATGTGTGCAGACAATTTCCATTGGTGGTGCACTGGTTCAGCTTCTTCATCAGAAAGGGTCACGCAATACTTCTGCCTTGCACCAGATTGATCTTGATGCATGATTTCTGTGCTGTGTGCTTTCAGATGGTGGTTGCTGGTATGGCTGCCCACTCTGAGATCCAGAAGGGGCATGAGATAGCCAATGAGATGCGTCGTGTTAACAAGCAACTCAAAGAGGCTCAGGCATTGGCTGTAACATACAACAATCGTGAGCGTCTCTTTGGCATGCCTGTGACCAACGTGAGTTATGGTTCTTTGCTGCCAAGGAGTATATATATATATACAAACAGCCTCTTTTATATAAATATGTATTTTTTTTAATTTTTTAATTTGTTTAATAACTGATAAATTTTTGAATTGTTCTCAGCAGATTTATGGAGCAGTGTTTGATGATGTGCACTTTGTTATCTTTCTTGCAGTGCAAGTGTTTACCGACTGAATCCGTGGCATTTGTGTTTCAGTCATCTCTGTGGTGAATTTACCTGGAACCTCCTAGACTTCGTAGTTTCTATTTTGCAGATTTGGTGCTGGATACTTCAAAATGTATTTAACATGTCGAATTTGAAGTGCCTTTATTTAACTAGGTAACTTTCAATTTGTTTTGGCTAAATTTGAAATGTTACATATTATGTGATGTACAGTTCTGCTGTGACAGTGCAGATTTACTGTGCAACACATGTAATTATGTGTTGAAAGTTGTGATTGTATGTAATTATTCCTCCACCTGACACTTTTTCCTGAAGTTCTTCTGTTTCAAGGTGTGCCTCCCTCACTCCGCCCAGCAACTGCTGTTGTTGTTTTTAGTTTGTTTTTTGTGTGTTTTGTTTGTTTGTGTGTTTGTTTGTTTGTTTTTGTGTGGTGGTGGTATGTGGGTCGACCTTCTGGGCAGGATGGCCACTTTGTTGTGCCATAATAACAAATAACATGACTGCCTATGAACAACTTGTTTCTCTCTCTCTCTCTCTCTCTTTTTTTCTTCCGTCTCCACCTTTGTGCTTGTGTTTGCCTCTCTGCATGCTCTGTGTGATTTGCACTGCTCTGCTCTGTTTTCTGCATGAGATTTACTGAACTTGAAGCCACTGGCGGTGATTTGATGCTGGCAGTACAAGGATATAGGGGTATAGTCTACCTGTGGTTTTGTCGACAGCACGGTGTGGCTGTGTCTGCTTTTATTCTGCAGTAATGATACTTCAGTACAAAATGCACCCACAGGTCTTGCCTGTGTGATATATATATATATATATATATATATATATATATATATATATATATATATATATATATATGTCACTTGCAACTTTCTTCACCTGTTTATGATGTACAAAATAGGGTAGATAATTGAATTTTAATGCCCAGGGTGATAAAAAATAAATTTTAAAAAGCTGTATCAAGAGTACATAAAATAACAAATTAAAAAATATTTTCTGTGATTTCATAATATTTGAATAGGGAATGTTTCTAAAGTTGTTACCAAACTGAGTGGTTAGGAAGAATGCTCAGCAACTCATGAATATTTATGTGTATGCTCTATATATATAGGTTTTTCCTTGGCATGGTCTATAAATCAGTGGGGGGGGGGGGGGGGGGGGGGATTTTTTTTTAGGGGGGGGGGGTGGTTGTTGTTACTGCTTTCTTAAAATAGCTCTGTGGTGAAATTGTTGCATTTTGAATGTTGTGGTCTTTCTCTTCTTACCTTTAGAATAGAGATCGCCAGCATGAACTAGCTGTTTAAACAAGCATTTGGATTTGTGTCACTTTGAGGGTGTGGTGATTTTTGTCTGACACTCAGTGCTTGGCAGATGATTATTGACCTGAACATCCATCATGCTTTGCATTTTTTAGTTTTCATTTTTCTTACCTCAATTTTTCTTTTTCTTTCCTCAGTATTTTGTTTTGTGCTAACAGTGTCATGTTTATGATTCAGTTTGAGGCAGCCCTCAAGATTTTAGATATACATTTAGGGGTAGGCAGGGGGTGGGGGGGGGTCAGTGTTTTCAAATTATTCCAAGTACATGTTTTGTTTTTGCTGCATGCAAAAAGTGCAAAACATTTAAGGTGGATTGAGCTTTTGTGCTGTAAATTATAGTGCAAACCATGATGGTTGTGTTATTTTCTCTTGCGCTGGATGTGTGTGTGTGTGTATGTGTGTGTGTGTGTGTGTGTGTGTGTGTGCGAAGGCAGCTGTAGCTTCTCAATGTCAATGCTGTGATTTATGTTTGAAGTCTTTATTTTTGTGTGTATATCTACTAATGAATTTCAAGTGCATGTTCCAACTTTTAGTGCTCCCCCCCCCCCCCCCCCCCCCTCCCCCTCCCCCACCCCTGAAGTTTGTTTTGTTTTTACAACAAACCCAAAATATGATGCCTGCAATATTTATCACTGATGAGACCATTATGATACCAGTGAGAAAACTGGACTGTTGATAGCATTGGCAGATCAGAGTTTGAGTTTGATGAGAGATTAGTACGTGCGTAGTGCAGACAATGAACACCTGACCTGAAGAATTTGTCTTTGCACCGACCGTAGAACCGGCGAGTTGAGGGATGAAGAAATTACTGTCTGTTTTTGCTGCTGCCAGAGCTGGATGAGATTTTGTGTGCGCAGCTATTTTCCTGCATGCGTGAATGAGTACAGGCTTCCACTGTTTAATCAACCATGCACTGACTTTAAAGATTGACCATGGAGGTTTTATATCTTCCTCACCCCACCCCACCCCACCCCCAGCAATAGCCATCTCTTACTATAGTAGATATCATATAATTGATTCCAGTTTTACTTTCAGATTCCTGGGTGACTAAATGCACGTTCAGCTTAAAATCTTTTGCCCAAATGGCTGTTGTGTTTGCCTCTAGCCAGTTCCTTGATAGTCATGTCAGTTTTGTATGTTGACACACATTGTTTGTGGGAGAGAAGAAGAACAAATGAAAGAAACAATGAACAATTCATGCAGTATTCTCAGAAAGGCCAGTGTGGGGACAGTATCCCCTGAAGTCAACACGGGATGATGGGACAGCGAAGAAAAAGAAAATTGTGTGCAATGGAATTACTGAAAGTGTTGAGACTTTGAACAAGCATCACTATCAAGTGCGAATGCAGTGAATAACTGTATGACATCATGGAACTGCTTATTTGTGTGTGTGTTTTTGTTGTGTGGCTGTTGTTGTGTGTGTTTGTTTGTTTTTTGTGTGTTTTTTTTTTTTTTTGTGTGTGTTTTTTTTGAAAGGGTGGTGGTCTTTTTCTCTTGCTTTTTGCCTTGCAGAAGCAGACAGTTTTACATGTACCCTGCAGACGTGTCCAGTTTGTCATGCTGTGCATGTGTGCTTACTTGAGCGCATGTGCCTTGAGCGTTTAGTTTTTTTTTT
>JABMCL010003911.1:255000-262500 GCA_018857735.1 Alviniconcha marisindica
ACGATGTTATGTAGCATACTGTGCTATACTTCTTGCGTATGATAATTTCAGGTTCCAGAAAGTGATTGTCATCAGCATCAAGCAGAGACTGCGAAAAACACTCCCCCTTGTCACTTGCACGCACCTTCATCATCAGGTGTGCCGTTTTCAGGTTCCAGAGAGTGATTGTCATCAACGTCAAGCAGAGACTGTGAAAAACATTCCCCCTTGTCACTTGCACGCACCTTCATCATCAGGTGTGCCATTTTCAGGTTCCAGAGACTGATTGTCATCAACGTCAAGCAGAGACTGTGAAAAACATTCCCCCTTGTCACTTGCACGCACCTTCATCATCAGGTGTGCCATTTTCAGGTTCCAGAGAGTGATTGTCATCAACGTCAAGCAGAGACTGTGAAAAACATTCCCCCTTGTCACTTGCACGCACCTTCATCATCAGGTGTGCCATTTTCAGGTTCCAGAGAGTGATTGTCATCAACGTCAAGCAGAGACTGTGAAAAATATCCCCACTTGTCGCTTGCCTGCACCTTCATCATCAGGTGTGCCATTTTCCTCCCCTTTCAGCTTCGCTTTGAAGATGATCTGAAGATCACGAAGATTGACGCATCATGAAGGGAGAGTTCTTGAGCTTCCGAGAGACTCCTGGAAGATACGAGAGACTGGATGGGATTGAGTGCTGATGTCGAGAGTCTGTGCTACACGATAGCTGTGGAAGTGAGTATGAGGGTTGTGTGTGTTATGTGATGTGGTATTGTGGTGGTGTGTGTGTTATATGAGTGTGTGTGTGTTATATGTGTGTGTGTGTGTGTTTGTGGTGTGTGGTGTGTGTGTGTGTGTGTGTGTGTGTGTGTGGTGTGTGTGTGTGTGTGTGTGTGTGTTTTGTGTGTGTGTGTGTGTGTGTGTGTGGTGTGTGTGTGTGTGTGTGTGTACGTGTGTGTGTGTGTGTGTATGAAAGGACGGGTGGTTGAGTTAGAATTTCTTCATAACAGCAATATTGAGTATTTATGCAGTGCCTTATGTGCGTGCTTTGTATAGGATCATAGAACGTCCAGTGCACAAACACATTTGAAATGTAGCGATCAATGAACCAGTCCGTAAAGTTCACGGAATAATTATTCAGACACTTGCTCCTCATACATACGCATACACTCCAGCTGATCAGTTGTGTATCTGAAACAGGTCAGTTTTTAGGGTTACAAATGCAACAAGGGAAGGGGAAGGAGATGAGATGAAAGAGAGCTACAGAACATTTCAAAATAAAGTAATACCTGATCCAAAAAGAAAAACAAAGAGGAAAAAAATCATTAAAAAAAAAGTCTTGAGAAACAGAAACCTATTTAGTGACCTACTGGGGACTATCAAGATGGTACATGACGTATAACCAGAAGTGAGCGAGACTTTTGACTAGTTTATTTGGGCGTTTTTCAGTACACCTGGTGGATGGGTTTAACTGCTTGTTAAAGTGGAACCCTTCCTCCCTTCTTGTTTGTCCCAGACGGAGCGCACAAAGTGGGTGCTGAGCTGGCCGGGTCAGGTGGTCATCGCTGGGTGTCAGACCTACTGGAGTTCAGAGGTCACAGAGGCTTTGGAGAGCAACACTCTCAATGACAGGTAACTCAGAAAGTCTGAATGCAAAACACTCAGCGCAGGTAACTTAGAGGTCTGAATGCAACACTCTCAATAACAGGTAACTCAGAAGTCTGAATGCAAAACACTCAGCGCAGGTAACTCAGAGGTCTGAATGCAACACTCTCAATGACAGGTAACTCGGAAGTCTGAATGCAAAACACTCAGCGCAGGTAACTCCGAGGTCTGAATGCAACACTCTCAATGACAGGTAACTCGGAAGTCTGAATGCAAAACACTCAGCGCAGGTAACTCCGAGGTCTGAATGCAACACTCTCAATGACAGGTAACTCGGAAGTCTGAATGCAAAACACTCAGCGCAGGTAACTCCAAAGTCTGAATGCAACACTCTGAATGCCAGGTAACTCAGAAGTCTGAATGCAAAACACTCAGCGCAGGTAACTCGGATGTCTGAATGCAACACTCTTAATGACAGGTAACTCCAAAGTCTGAATGCAACACTCTCAATGACAGGTAACTCCAAAGTCTGAATGCAACACTCTCAATGACAGGTAACTCGGAAAGTCTGAATGCAACACTCTCAATTGAATGGAACACTCTCAAGTGACAGGTAACTTTGAAGTCTGAATGCAACACTCTCAATGACAGGTAACTCAGAAGTCTGAATGCGACACTCTCAACGACAGGTAACTCAGAAGTCTGAATGCGACACTCTCAATGACAGGTAACGCAGAAGTCTGAATGCGACACTCTCAACGACAGGTAACTCAGAAGTCTGAATGCAACACTCTCAACTGAATGCAACACTCTTAGTGGCATGTGACTTGGAAGTTTGAACGGAACACTCTCAGTAACAAGGTAACTCAGAAGTCTGAATGCAACACTCCCCAACCCTCAATGACAAGGGGTTTAAAACCCCCAAAAAAGGTCTCAGAATCCGAATGCGACACTCTCAACGACAGGTAACTCAGAAGTTTGAATGCAACACTCTTAGTAACAAGGTAGCTCAGAAGTCTGAATGCAACACTCTCAATGACAGGTAACTCAGAACCTTCTTTAAAAAAAATAATAAATATTAATTATTTTGTTTTGGGGGGGGGGGGGGGGAGAACAAGCCATGTTTTCTTTGTTTTTCTTTTTCGGCATTTTCTGAGATGTATGAGTCTTGCTTTGGGTGATGGGAGGACCCACTCTTCCTTTTTATAGGGAGCCCAAAATGTCAAAATCCAGCCAAAATGTTCCTTACAATAAAAAAAAAAGGGAGGTGGTCCCACCGGCCAGGGACTCATTGCATGAAAAGGTGAAGGGAATTAAGGTTTGGGTTTCGGCTGAGGAACGTTAACAAACCGACACACAGGCGCATGTTAGCATTTATCCCTTTACCGCGCAGGTACCAGATCTTGCTGAAGCAGCTGGATGACCTGCGTAACCTGGTGCGTCAGGACATCTCCAAGATTGGCCGCATGACTCTCTCCGCCCTGATTGTGATTGAGGTGCATGCCCGTGACGTGGTGGCCAACATGGTCAAGGAGAACATCAGCAGTGCCAATGCCTTTGAGTGGATCAGCCAGCTCAGGTCAGGGGATAGGGTGTGTGTTTGTGCGTGTGTGTGTGTGTGTGTGTGTGTGTGTGTGTGTGTGTGCGTGTGTGTTTGTGTGTGTGTGTGTGTGTGTGTGTTTGTGTGTGTGGGCATGTGTAGGCATTTGTGTGCGTGTGTGTGCATGTGTGTGCATGAGTGTGTGGGGGTGTGTGTGTGTGTGTGTGTGTGTGTGTGTGTGTGTGTGCATGTGTGTGTGTGTGTGTGTGCATGTGTTGTGTGTGTGTGTGTGTGCGTGTGTGTGTGTGTGTGTGTGTGTGTGTGTGTGTGTGTGTGTGTGTGTGTGTGTGTGTGTGTGTGTGTGTGTGGGTGCATGTGGGCATGTGTGCATGTGTGTGTGCACATGCGTGTGTGTGCACATGCACATGTTTGCATGCATGTGTGTGTGCGTGCATATGGGTGCATGTACATGTGTGTGTGTGTGTGTGTGTGTGTGTGTGTGTGTGTGTGTGTGTGCATGTGTGTGTGTGTATGTGTGCACATGCGTGTGTGTGCACCTGCACATGTTTGCATGCATGTGTGTGTGTGTGCATATGGGTGCATGTACATGTGTGTGTGTGTGTGTGTGTGTGTGTGTGTGTGGTGTGTGTGTGTGTGCATGCTCATGTGTATATGTGTGTATACTGCTGGTATGTAGGTGATGCCTCTTTAGCTTTTTGTGACTTGAATCGCTTGTAGTCATTGTTATAGTTGTTTTCCACTTGAGGTGCTTCAGTGTTGATGTAATTTATGCTTGAATTGTGTACAGCATGCCAAGCTTTGTTTTTAATTTTTAAATTAAACATAAAATAAGATACAAAAATAGGCAAGTCGGTAACAGAAAGGAGGTGCATAATAATTATCATCCTGGCATGCTCCTCATTAATTATGATCACTTGCGTTAGAGGCTGTGGCATTGACTGTTCAGGTACTACTGGCTGGAGGATGAAAACCTGTACCAGCGTGCCGTGAACGCACAGTTCCCTTACGCCTACGAGTACCTGGGGAACACGGGACGTCTGGTCATCACACCGCTCACTGACAGGTCTGTATTTCAGCTGGGGTCTGCTGGGGCCTGCCAGGAGGCACTTTGATTCCCCTCCCGAGGGATGAGAGCAAAGATATGGACCCACTCACCCACTCGTGCACACAGACATGAATTATGAGTTATGATTACAGACTAGGGCCCTCTTTCCAATTGACCCTCTGACCCTGACCCCCCCCCCCCCACACACACACACACACACTTTGCCCATGCACCACATCCATTGTCTTTTGCCTGAACATCTTTTTGTATTTGCTATTGTTGTTAGCAGACATAGTTTTTCCACCAATAGATGGAATGAGCATTTTCTAGATCAGTTTTCTGGTAATATGATTTGTGAATTTCTGTCAAAAACTGATGCCTTGGAATCTGATGTCTGTGTCAGAGGATGGTGCTGTAAGGTGTGTTCATGTGCTTCAGCCAGTTCAGTCATCCTTTGTGGGTACTGTCAGGTGTATAATATTCATGTGCTTTAGCCAGTTCAGTCATCCTTTGTGGGTACTGTCAGGTGTATTTATGTGCTTCAGCCAGTTCAGACATCCTTTGTGGGTACTGTCAGGTGTATTTATGTGCTTCAGCCAGTTCAGTCATCTTTCGTGCTGGTTTCCCTTGAAGTGTGCATTCACTTACGTGTATAACACTTATTTAGTTAATGATTCATGTACGGGGAATGCGTACATTCACCGTTTTGCTCCAGCAACCAGCATCCTTCTCAAGGAGTTTTGATTGAGCCAACACTCAATGTTTGACTGGTGGCAATGTTTCAGATGTTACCTGACACTGACGGGAGCTCTCCATCTCAAGTTTGGTGGCGCCCCAGCCGGACCAGCTGGTACTGGAAAGACAGAGACAACAAAGGTTTGTTGTGCCAGGAAGGGTGTTCTGGGTAGACCTGCAGATAGTGGTGTCCATGGTCATGGTGATGGTGATTTACAGCTGGAGATGTTGATGATGAAGATGACGTTAATGTATATTTCTGGAGCGCTTGTGTTGACCACAGAACGCTCAGTTTGATTCAGAACGGCGCCAGTCAAACTGAGCATTCTGTGGTCAGCACAAGAGTGTTTTGAAATTTGATGTGAGGTGAAAGGTAATGCTGATAATGTTCGGAATCTTTTCTGGCGCATGTACAGTACAGTTGCAGTGCACACAAAGCGTTGTGGAACAATACATTCTGACCACCACCATCAGCAACAAAATGACATGACACAATATTACAACAAAATCACAACGTTACTACAATGTACAGTGTATCTTTACGTTCAGCCTTGTCAGGCTGCAGGGGTCATGCTGTCGCACGTCTGCAGGTGATCCACAGCATGCGTTCCGGTCGTACAATCACTCAGTACCCATATCGTCCGGTATATTGTCCAGTGTTAGACGTACCAGCCCCCACGGTGAGTGGTTAGCGCCTCGGACTGCGGGTCGGAAGGTCTTGGGTTCGTATCCCATCAGAATCCCATGGGATTGTTCGGCCCTGGCCGGCTCCCGCCCAGAGCTGGGAGTGCTATGGGCCCAGTGGGGAGTGCTATGGGCCCAGTGGGAGTGCTATGGGCCCAGTGGGAAGGCTGGAACCACTCAGCCGAGCTTCACCCACTTCATGGCTGCGTCTTTGAGAGTGTTGCTCTAATTGCTTGACCAACACTGCAGGGGACTGTACGAACATTGTAAGAGAATCTGCAGTGACAGTCAGCTCTGGGAGAATTATTTTTTCACTTGCCGCTACTGGGAATTGAACCTGAGTCAGCATTGGACCTGTTTTTTCCATTCCAATGCTGTAGTGACTGAACTGTCGTGTGTTTTATTTTAAAAAGACTTATTTCTTCTGTATTGCGTGTAAATGTACCCCCTTGCGAAGCCTAGCAATCCTCTTTTGGGGCCATCTTTTTGGGAGTCTTCTTTATCGCGCTTAAATGCACCCCGTGGTAAAGACTAGTACACCTCTTTTTGGACCACCTTTTCATGAATTTTAGTGTGGGTTTCACCAGAAGTTTCACCGTGCTGCTGTTTCTTCATGACTTTTTCACTGTGTGTGTGTGTGTGTGTGTGTGTGTGTGTGTGTGTGTGTGTGTGTGTGTGTGCACATGCGTGCATGCGTGTGTATGGGTGTGTGTGTGTGTGTGTGTGTGTATACATGCATGTGTGCGTGCATGTGTGTGTGTGTGTGTGTGTGTGTGTGTGTGTGTGTGTGCGTGCGTGCGTGTGTGTGTGTGTGTGTGTGTGTGTGTGTGTGTGTGTGTGTGTGTGTGTGTGTGTGTGTGCATGTGCATGCATGTATACATGCGTGCATGTGTGCATGCATGCATGTGTATGTGTGTGTGTGTGTATGTGTGGTGTGTACATGCATGTGTGTTTGTGTGCTGCAGGACTTGGCCAAAGCTTTCGCCATTCAGTGTGTGGTGTTCAACTGTTCTGACCAACTGGACTTCATGGCCATGGGCAAGTTCTTCAAGGGACTGGCCAGGTTAGCTCATGCTGTCTGTCACCCCAGCAGGGCGTTCGGAGCTACTGTGTGTTTCACTGAATGTCATCATCACTGTGTAGACATGTTTTGTGTCTTCTGCTGAATGCTGTTCACCTTATTCCTTGCATGATGTTTTTGTGTCTGGGTTTGGGAGTTTTGGTGTCTTTTTTATATATATTTTAATCAGAATTCTGAATTCACCTTTCTGCGTTGTTACGCATTGTGTTGCAGATTTGTGTTACAAGCATCAGTGGTGTGTATATGTATAGACAGACCGTGAAAGTGTATCAGATCATTGCTTTACACAATCTGCTTGCGTGGAATTTTAGACTTTGCCGCAGGTATCGTTACGTCAAACACACATTGATCACTTTGTTTGCCAACCGGGAAAAATAATTTATCTGATTTTTCACTTTCATCACTTTATTTGTAACGGAGAATAGCAAATTTATTAGATTTGTATCACACCCTTCACCACAGCGTGTTTCGCATGTTCACCGGCACCTGACGGTTGATTTTCAGTTCTGGTGCCTGGGCGTGTTTCGACGAGTTCAACCGCATCGACATTGAGGTGTTGTCTGTGGTGGCTCAGCAGATCACCACCATCCAGAAGGCTCAGCAACAGAGGGTGGGTAACAAGCCGAGCCGCCGTCACGCCACTCTTTTCTCATCCTCAGCGGCTTCCGTCCATTTTTTCTCTTCCTCAGTGGCTTCCGTCCATTTTTTTCTCTTCCTCAGGGGCTTCCGTCCACTTTTTTCTCTTCCTTAGGGACTTCTGCCCACTCTTTTCTCATCCTCAGTGACTTCCATCCACTTTTCTCTTCCTCAGGG
>JABMCL010003911.1:267500-422500 GCA_018857735.1 Alviniconcha marisindica
CAAAGACGTGGACGGTAAGTGTGTGTGTGTGTGTGTCTGTGTGTGTGTATGTGTGTGTGTGTGTATGTGCGTGCGTGCGTGTGTGTGTGTGTATGTGCATGCGTGTGTGTGTGTGTGTGTGTGTGTGTGTGCGTATGTGTGTGTGTGTGAGGGTGTGTGTGTGTGCGTATGTGTGTGTGTGTATGTGTGTGTGTGTATGTGTGTGTGTGTGCGTATGTGTGTGTGTGCGTGCGTGCGTGGTGTGTGTGTGTGTGTGTGTGTGTGTGTGTGTGTGTGTGTGTGTGTGTGTGTGTGTGTGTGTGTGTGTTATTGCACGTGTATGCACAGTCTGCTGAACTGTTATTGTAGGTTTCATCAAGGTTTCTGTCCGCTGTATAAAACCACATGCACATGCATCACAGTCTGATGATTTGCTTGTGACTGTGAGTTTTATCAAGCATAACCAGCATATTAAGCCACAGAAGCGTGCAACAGTCTGATGAACGGTCTGAGGTTGTGGGTTTCATGAAGCATAACTGGCGTATCGTAAAACCACAGAAGTGTGTAACTGTCTGATAAAAAAAAAAGGATGTGGTTGCAGGTTTGATTAATGGTAACCAGCATATGGTAAACCATGTAAGTGTGCAACAGTCTGATGAATTGTGCTTGGGTGCAAGTTTCATCAAGCGTAACCAGCATATAGTAAAACCACAAGTTTGCAACGTACTGATGAATCGTCTGTGGTTGCAGGTTTCATCAAGAAGTGCATCCAGCTGTACGAAACCACAGAAGTTCGTCACGGTCTCATGTTGGTCGGCCCCACCGTCTCTGGCAAAACGAAGGTAAGGGGCTGAACACGATGTCATTCCTTTGCCGCTGTCAGTTTCCAGACACACGCAAGATGCAGGCTGGAAAGACTGGAGTGCTGAAAACATTACATCGTCTAAAACAGATTTTCTTTCACCTGCTGGGAGTCATTGTTTTTACTTATTGACTTTATTTCACAGACGCACATTAAAACAAAAAACATTACATCGTCTAAAACAGATTTTCTTTCACCTACTGGGAGTCATTGTTTTTACTTATTGACTTTATTTCACAGACGCACATTAAAACAAAAAACATTACATTGTCTAAAACTGATTTTCTTTCACTTGCTGGGAGTCGTTGTTTTCACTTTTTGACTTTATTTCACAGACTCACATTAAAACAAACAAACAAAGAAAAAAACAACATTCTGGCAGCTAATGTCTGAAGAGGTTTTAGAGTCAGTTTAGAGTCACATGTTTGATATTTTAACATTCACATTTGTTTTTATTGTTGTGTTTTGGTCCCAACATGGTCAGTGTGTCCTAATGTAGTGAAGTGTTGGTATCACACCAAGCATAGCTCTGTCATGCAGTTTACAAAAACCAAACTCTGAGTGTTATTCCTGTGTTTCTTTCTCTCTTGATGTATGTGGTATGAGAAGGTAAAATTATCAACATACACCACACGCCTTTTGTGTGTGTTTTCTTTATTTTCATTGTGTCATACCATAATTGTTGTTGAGGTAATGGAACGGCATTCTGTCATAGGGATGA
Organism: Alviniconcha marisindica; assembly: GCA_018857735.1. NCBI lineage: Eukaryota > Metazoa > Mollusca > Gastropoda > Provannidae > Alviniconcha > Alviniconcha marisindica. Next base: position 269,063 of record JABMCL010003911.1, read on the forward strand.
GAAAGGCAGAGGTAAATTCCCCTCCACCCCCCCGACCCCCCCAACCCCGCCTCCTGCCCGCCCCCTTCCTCCTCCCACAAGAAAGCACACACACTGCATGCAAAAAAAGATTTTGCTGCCTTGTGAATTTTGTTTTGTTTTATTCTGTAAATGTAAATGTTGTTTTATTTTATTATTGCATTTCTTTATTATTTATTTATTAGCACCGGACACAGAAACAGTATAGCTCCACCAGAAACAGACAAGTGGCTTAGCTCTCCACCTTATTTTTCATCATTTTTTGACCATTTAATTGTTGTTTAAGTGTTGTTTTGTAGCTTGATAAAGGGGATTACCCTGAAAATGTGCATGTTGTGTTTTGTCCTAAAAAGAAAAAACAGCATTCTTTTGAACCTTTTATGTGGTTGGATTTTGTTTCATTCATCATTTTTGTAATCTGCCCAAAAGAACAAAAACAGTGGCAACTGTGGACACCATGCAATAGGCGTTGGTGTTACACTGACACTTGTTTGCACACTGAATTGGACAGTCGTTTTATAACCATTATGGGATGTGCGGGCAGTGCTACGAGGTGCTGCAGAAGGCCCAGTCAGCCCTGAAGGGGGAGCTGTCTCCATCGGGTGAACCCTTTGAAAACACGCTGACGTACATCGTCAACCCCAAGTCCATCACCATGGGCCAGCTTTACGGAGAGTTTGACTTGCTCACCCACGAATGGTTTGTGCTTTTCGCTGATTGAGCTTTCTGTTTCTGATTTTGCATATTGTATTTTGTGTTGTATTTGTGCCTTTCACTGATTTAACTGTCTGTTTCTGATTTTGCATATTTTATTTTGTGTTGTATTTGTGCCTTTCACTGATTTAACTGTCTGTTTCTGATTTTGCATATTTTATGTTATATTGTATTTGTGCTTTTCACTGATTTAACTTTCGGTTTCTGATTTTTTCATGTTTTATTTTGTGTTGTATTTGTGCTTTTCACTGATTTAACTTTCTGATTTTGCATATTTTATTTTATGTTGTATCGTCTTCTTCATTTATTTTGGATTGTCCGAAGTACGTCCCGTTTGATGGAGTCAGTGAGTTTGGTTGTCTGCAGCTGTTCCTCTTTGGAACCCCAGAGCTTTTCTGCAAAAGCCTGGCTGCTTGGGGACAGTGGTGTTTCTGTGCTTTATTTTGTATCATTAGTTTGTCTTGTCACATTTAATTTGTATTTGTTTGTTTGAAGCTTTTTTCCGCTCCATCGTTTCAATTTTTTCGGTTTCTATCTTTGTTTGGGTGCAGCTTCATAATGTTTCTTTCCAATGTCTGACTTGTTGTCACTTCGTGCTGTTTCTTTCCATGTCTGTTTTGTTGTCGCTTTGTGATGTTTCTTTCCGTGTCTGTTTTGTTGTCGCTTCGTGATGTTTCTTCCCGTGTCTGTTTTGTTGTCGCTTCATGATGTTTCTTCCCGTGTCTGTTTTGTTGTCGCTTCATGATGTTTCTTTCCAATGTCTGTTTTGTTGTCGCTTTGTGATGTTTCTTTCCGTGTCTGTTTTGTTGTCGCTTCGTGATGTTTCTTCCCGTGTCTGTTTTGTTGTCGCTTCGTGATGTTTCTTCCCGTGTCTGTTTTGCTGACGCTGCTCTGCCTGTGGCAGGACGGATGGTATTTTGTCCACCCTCATCCGAGTGGGCTGTTCAGCTGGTGACCGTGACAAGCGATGGTACCTGTTTGACGGTCCAGTGGACGCTGTTTGGATCGAGAACATGAACACTGTGCTGGACGACAACAAGAAGCTCTGCCTCAGCAGTGGAGAAATCATCAAACTGACTGAAGTAAGGAGTCAGGGTGTCATGTTGCTTCTTCATTTTATGCCCTCTAAAAATGAAGTCCTGGTCCATCTGTCTGTCTGTCTGTCTGTAAGGTCGACTGATGTAAAAGAATGGGGGTGTCAAGTCATGATTTTTTTATTGATTTTTTTTTCATACCCATAGCAAAGGACTGGTATGTCCGTCTGTCTGTCTGTCTGTAAACTCACTGATGTAAGGAATGAGGGTTTCATGTTTACACACACACAATGTGCACACACATGCACATTTACCACACACACATGTGCACACACACATACACACACACACACACACACACACACCACATGCATGATGCATGCATGCACGCACGCACACACGCATGCACGCACACACACACACACACACACACACACACACACACATGCTTTGAGCTGATCCAATTTTTCTTTTTCTTGTGTTGACAGCAAATGACCATGATGTTTGAGGTGGCCGATCTGGCAGTGGCCTCTCCAGCCACGGTCAGCCGGTGCGGCATGGTGTATCTGGAGCCCAGCTACATCGGACTCGAACCCTTTGTGGAGTGCTGGCTGAAGAAGCTGCCAGACAACATCTACGAGTACCGGGACAATTTCCAGGAACTCTTTGACTTCTTCATGGTGGTAAGAGGGAGAGAGATAGAGGCTGTGTGTGAAGTGGGGGCCGGCATGGCGAGTCGAACTCAGACCAGAGAAAGGCTGACTGCGTCAACCCAGGACAGTTAGTTCTTTTCGAGCGATACACTGCTCATGAAAAGAGCTTGGAACGTGCTTTTGCTTATCACAAGAGTTTGGTCGTTCTGAGGTGGTCCTGTGCAGCTGATGTTAAACTCCAGCCGCTAACTGAAAGGGACACAGCAACAAATTGATTCTTTTCTGTCTACTTATTCCCCCCCCCCCCCCCCCCCCCACCCACCACCACCAGCCAACCCTGATCAGTCTTTCCTTCTGACTGTCTGTCTGTCTGTTTTCTCTCTTGTTTATGTTGCTCTTCCTTCTTTTCTTTTTCTCAGTTCAAAAGAATGGTTGATTATTCTTCAGTTCAAAAAGAATGGTTGATTATTCTTCAGTTCAAAAGAATGGTTGATTATTCTTCAGTTCAAAAAGAATGGTTGATTATTCTTCAGTTCAAAAAGAATGGTTGATTTTTCTTCAGTTCAAAAAGACTGGTTGATTATTCTTCAGTTCATAAGAATGGTTGATTATTCTTCAGTTCAAAAAGAATGGTTGATTTTTCTTCAGTTCAAAAAGAACAGTTGATTTTTCTTCAGTTCAAAAAGAATGGTTGATTTTTCTTCAGTTCAAAAGAATGGTTGATTTTTCTTCAGTTCAAAAGAATGGTTGATTATTCTTCAATTCCCCCACCCCCCCCCACCCCCCCACCCCCACCCTCAGCCCTCCTCAGACTTTTCCTCTGTCTGACTGTCACTCTCTCTCTTTTGTTTATGTTACTCTTTTTTTGTTTTGTTTTTTTGTTCAAAAGAATGTTTTATTATTATTCAGTTTTTCCTCCCTTCCCCCTCCCCCCTCTCCCCACCCATCCTCCTCAATCTTTCCCTCTGTCTGTCAGTCTGTCTCTTGTTTATGTTGCTCTTCTTTCTTTCTTTTTTGTTTTAGTTCAAAAGAATGTTTGATTATTCTTCTCCTACCCCCCCCCACCCCCCCCCACCCCCCAGCCACCAACCCTCCTCAATCTTTCCCTCTGTCTGTCGCTCTCTCTCTCTCTCTTGTTTGTCTTCTTTCTTTCTTTCTTAATCACCCTGATATAACCGTACCGGTTGACTGGGCGTAAAACACCAACTTACTTACTTACTTTCTTTCATAGTTCAGAAGAATGTTTGATTATTCTTCAGTTTCCCCCCCCCCCCCCCCCCCCACCCCCAACCCCGCCCGCCCATCCCCCACCCCGCCTCCCCCACCCCCAACCCTGCCCCCATCCTCAGTAAATTGCACAGATGTGCTGTAGTTGCAGTGAACCATTGCTGTTGCAGATTGCGGGCCTACCCTGTCACGATATTTTCCCTTCCCGTAATTTTCAGCCCGCCATCAAGTTCCTGCGAAAGAGCATGAAAGAGATCGTGGAGACGGTGGATGGGCAGCTGGTGTTCTCGCTCCTCAAGATTCTGGACTGTTTCTTCACCCCCTTCATCCCCAAAGAGGTGACGGCGTTGTTCATGATCACTGTTTTCAGCTTCGGTGTGGAAAGCTTGTCCGTAAACTGCCACAGTTTTTGTGTGTGAGACGTTGTTGTTGACGATATCGTCTTTGAGTTTCAGTTGTGATGGGATGGGTTGTCCACAACTGTCACGAAATTGTTTTTTGCGTTTTGTAGCTGCCAAGCACCTCTGCTATGAAACATGTTTTACAAAAGGACCCTTATTTTCTCTTTTATGGCCACTATTTATGCTGGCTGAGCGTCGCCGTATCTGTCGACCTCCGCATTCATTACATGAACCGACTCAAACACAGGTATTGCCGCTGTAGGCCACTAGTTGTGACAGTTGTTTGTTATGCATTTGGCACACTAAGCTGTGCAACCAAATTAACGAAAGTACCACACTTTTGTACCAACTATTCCAGAGACTGAAAATGTTCACCATATGCAGTGATCTCCCCCGATGACATATGAGCTTTAATCAGTTGGCACCTTTTATTTTAGGGCTGTAAACTCCTGTTGTTGTTGTTGTTGAAAAGTGGTAATGTTAACAAGCTTTTGATGATAAACCGGACCCCCTCCCCCCCCCCCCCCCCCCCCCCCCCAACATCGACAGCAACAACAGAAAACGACTTGTGAAAACAACCCAGTGTACAAGGCTTATGTAGAGCCATCTAGGATGAAAGACCAGAGGTGTTTTTGTAAAACCACTGGACTTCTTCTAGTACTTCAAAAAGAGGCATTTTCAGCTTCACCGAGCGCATTCTCTATTCAGGCACCAAGAGGGGAGGGAAACAGATGAGTCGAACCTGACGTGTGATTCATTCAGTTGCAAACAAAGAAAGTTTGACGCAAGAGAACCGTGGACTTCATTTAAAAGGGAGACGAGTAGGAACATGGGAATTAGTGCTTGAAACTACACATACTTTTTGAAAGAGGTGACTTTTGTGGACAGCCTTTGGCCTTTAGCATCCCAGGTGAGGTGGGCGTGGTGATCTGTAGGTCTGAGGGAGGACTGCCGTGCTCTGCGGGGGTACTTGACCGCCCAGGTGTAAGCCAAGCTGGTCAGTTGCCAAGCAGAAGGCGGCATTCTTCCCAAGGATCTACAAATCAGCATGTCCAGAGTCTGAGCCTTGATCATTGGTTTTTGTCTTCATTTCGAGAGTGCGGTAAAAACTAAAATTGCTGACAAAACTGAAGTGAGCCGTGCTTGATGCACGTCCCTAGCCTTTTGAACTGACTCCAAATTGCTGATGACAGCAGACAGGGCCAGCCCAACACCTGACGCTTGGTGATAGTATCCAGGTCCCTGGCCCCTGTTTGTTGACAACAGCAAAACCTTTGTGTTGGCGTGTGAATTCCGTGTTTTTCTTTCTCAGCGACGATTCCCTTTCAGTCCAAAGGACTTCTGTCCTAGCTGTTTTCGGTCTCTTCACTGCCATCTTTTTGTGCTTTTTGCACTGTTCCCCAAACTTGGACAGTTTTACCGTTGGTCACGGACATTTTCATTTGCACTGTTGTGGCTGTCTCAGCCGCTGTTCTTTAATTGCCATAATTATCGCTTATCCAAAGGCATTTGGAGCTCACGTGACTGCCAGTGAAAAATCAAATGTTGCACGCAGAAATGAAAACAAGGTGTTTTGTAGAGATAATACAATGTTCTCAGTGGTGTTTTTGTTTTGTTTTGCTGTTGTTATTGTTGGTTTGCTGATGCTTGTGTGGCTTTTGTGTGTGTGTGTGTGTGTGTGTGTGTGTGTGTGTGTGTGTGTGTTGAATAAATTTTGTTTCTTGTTATTATGAAATAAAATAGTACAGCAAAATTAAAATAAGGGTTTTAAAGATGAATTCATAAGTCAGGTATATGTATTTTCCACAGCCATGTCACTTGTAATTAGACTGTCTTTTTAACCATAAGGTGTGCTGCCCTGGACTTACTGGGATGAAGTGTTTGAGGCTCTAGCTTCTTTGGAACCTAGTACAGTCAATAAATTCTTCATTTCTCTCGGCGAGGTGCATGCCCAACTTGGACTTAACTTGTCACATCAGGACCTAAACTTGGGTGGTGGTCTTGCTTTCTTTCTTTCCTTCCTTTCTTTTTTCTTCCTTCTTTCCATTCCCTCCTTCCTTTTTTTTTTCTTTTTCTTCCTTCTTTCCTTTCTTTCTTTCTTTCTTTCTTTCCATCCTTCTTTTCTTTTTTCTTCCTTCTTTCCTTTTTTACTTTCCTTCCTTCCTTCCTTTCTTTTTTTTCTCTCTTTTCTTTCCTTTCTTTCTTTCCTCCCTTCCTTTCTTCTTTCTTCCGTCTTTTCTTTCTTGTCTTCCTTCCTTTCTTTTTTCTTCCTGCTTTCTTTTCTTTCCTTTCTTCCTTCCTTTGTTTCTTTCTTTTTCTTCTTTTCGTTTCTTTTTTCCTTTCCTTCCTGCCTGCCTTCTTCCTTCCTTCCTTGCTTCTATATTTTCCTTTTTCTTTCTGTCTTAGCTTCATAGGGGGTGTGTCAGAGGGTTAGGTTTTTGTTCTTGTTTTTACAAGATAAGTGTTGGGGTATGAAACAAAAATTTTAATTTTTTTTAAAATCAAAGTGTTGGCGATAAAAGAAAAATGCTATCAAGGTGTGGGCGATGAAATATCTCGGAGGGGGGGGGGGGGGGGGGGGGGGGGGGAGGGGTCCAAGTTTAAATGTTCATTTTTTTTTATTTCACTCCATTATTCACATGGAAGAGAGTCGTTTGTTTAAAGAGGTTACATAGTGTGTGTGTTTTTGTAGGCCCTGGCTGGGTTGTGTTGTAGTTGTTGGTTGTTGTTTTTTATTTATTTTATATTTTAAGGATGGATTAATGGGTGGGGGTAGGGTGCAGGTGGGGGGAGGGGGGGTAGTGAGGGGGGAGGTAGAGGAGTATGTCTGGTCAAGACTTTCTGCTGTGGCTTGCTGTATTGCGTTTGCTTTAAGTTGCTGTGAAACATTCCAAGGCAGACGAATGTAGTTTGGGTGTGCATTTTTCTTCTCTCACCCTCGAGTGTTCTTGTTGTTGTGCGTACACGTGTGGTAGTGAAGGTAGCCCTTTCAAGTCAGTGAGAGGAATTGCAGCTAAATGTGTTTGGCCCATTTTTGTACCTGTCTAACCCATGCCATTTGTTCCTGCTTCCATGCTTGATACTTGGTGTGCTGTGTGGTCTAATATGGCTTGGTTTTGACTCACCCTGCTGTGCTGATCGTGAACTGCGTTGATTTTGCCACACCTAATGCATCATGGGTGCTGACCTTGACCTTGCCTTGTGACAGGCTGGACAGAGACGAGTGGTAAGAATTGTGACTGTGGAGTGTACAGTTTTCTCGGGTTGTAGGGATCTCCTGTTCATTATTATTCATTTTGTTAGTCTTGTGTGTGCATGCATGCGTGCATATGTGTGTGTGTGGTGTGCGTGCATGCATGCGTGCATATGTGTGTGTGTTTGTGTGTGTGGGTGTTATGTGTGTGTGTGTGTGTGTTTGTGGTGTGTGTGTGTGTAGGTGGGTGTGTTTGTGTGTGTGTGTGTGTGTGTGTGTGTGTGTGTTTGTTTGTGTGTCTGGTGTGTCTGGTGTGCGTGCATGCATGCATGCATGCATGCATGTGTGCGTGCGTGCATGCGTGTGTGTGTGGTTGTTCCAGTGTATTAAGTTACAAAATAATGATATATCCCAGGTGACATTATTACTGGTCCTCGATCTTGAATCAGACTGTGCTGAGTGTCAGAGTAGAGGTCCTGGTCCTAACACTGCTAACCAACTGTCTCCGATTGCTGTGCTGCCAACTGTATGGACCTCATCATGCTCAAATTAAGCACGTGTAACTGGCTTTTTGTAAGTACGGTGTGCTAACCTGTAAATCGATGCAAAAAGGAGAGGAACGACAGCATGCTACGTAAGAAACCATCTTTCATTGTGAGCTGTTCTTTTCAGTATTCATGTTTTCAAAGCAGAATGTATCGAGATATTACTGGGAAGACTGGCTCAGTATCAGACTCCTCTGTTTTCAGAGTGAGTTGCGGGAGACTCGAAACCTTATCTGCGCAAACAGACATTCATTCAAAGTAGTTTTTAATTTCTCACTTGTAAAACGTTATCACGACCAAGCACTGTTGGTGACGCAGTGGACCGGACTTTTTTTTTCAGGGTGAGAAACCAATCACAGAGGAGCAGCTGGCACGCCTCAATGAACTGATTGAACCCTGGTTCTCCTTTGCTCTCATCTGGAGCATCGGGGCCACCTGCGACAATGACGGACGGGTCAAGTTCTCTGAGTGGCTGAGGGAGAAGATGGCTGAGAAGAAGGTCGGTCTGCAGTCTGCGACAGATAACTGTGTTGTTTTGGGCATGTGCAGTGTTTTTTGTTTTTTTTGTTGTTCTGTGGCAGTCCGGCAGTGGGGTACTGCAGATGCAGAAATTAAGTGCAGGGTTATGTTGTGATGTCTATGCAGGCAGGGTGATGTTGTGATGTCTGTTGACATCAGTGCAGACAGGGTTATGTTGCGATGTCAATGCAGGCAGGGTGATGTTGTGATGTCTAAGCAGGCAGGGTTATGTTGTGATGTCTATGCAGACAGGGTTATGTTGCGATGTCTATGCAGGCAGGATTATGCTGTGATGTCTGTTGACATCAGTTCAGACAGGGTGATGTTGCGATGTCAATGCAGGCAGGGTTATGTTGTGATGTCTATGCAGGCAGGGTTATGTTGTGATGTCTGTTGACATCAGTGCAAACAGGGTGATGTTGCGATGTCAATGCAGGCAGGGTTATACTGTGATGTCTGTTGGCATCAATACAGGCAGGCGTGTGGTATGATGTCTGCAAGCACACAGGCATGGCGCGTTCCAGCCTTTCACAGATGACGTTTTTGTTTATGGAGAAAATATGTTTATGTGATTTATTTTTCTCCCTTCTCTTTTGGGCTGCTTCTTTGCTGACAGTGTCTGTGTTGCCTGCAGTCCCTCTTTTACCCAGTTTCCTTTCAGGATCATGCGTGCTTTTCACTGTGCAGTGCAAGCTGATGTTCCCGAGGAAGGCCTGGTGTATGACTACGTGCTGGATGACGCAGGGATCAGCCGTCAGGACCAGGATGAAATGGAGGAAGAAGAGACTGTGCGGAAAGAGGTAAGTTCATTACACATACAGCTGTGAATTTGTTTTTGTTTTTTTAACGTTTTCTTTTGCAGGTTTTATGCTTTATAGTAAAAAACAAACAAAAAGCAAAAAACTAAAAAAACTATATAGCATGGGAAACAGCTGCACACTTAGTGCACAGGGCATTGAGATGACACGGGCTGTTATCACTTGTTGCGATAAATGCTAACAGTAATACACTGTGTCCAAAACAAAAAGTGTGGTGACTACAGTTGAGTTATCTAAATGTAGAGCATTGCTCCTACAATGTTGTGTTATGGTACAACTGACATTCAGCCAAGTCAATTCATGTCTACATTTTGCTTATTCGACCAGAGCTTGGTACAGTAGCCACTTTGTGCTGAATTTATTATAGTATGTCACTTCCATGCGATGTACATATCAACCAGTTTTATGTGCTTTGGGTCTTTGAATTTATTTTTTGAATTGCACGAGTGGTACACAGCTGTAAATTAATTACCACAGTCTGTGCAAATGGTTTTGAGTGCCAGGTTTTCATGTATTAGTGTACAATCACGTGCATTTTTTCCCCCGTAATTTTATTTGGAATTTGGGCTGCTGAAGTCTCTCTTCAAAATTCTTCAGCAGTTGAGGAGCACTCACCCTGTGCTTTATGTCGCCACAGGTCCAGTGGCGGAACTGGATGCACAACATACCCAAGTACGAGGTGGCCCCCGACGCCAAGTTCTCCGACATCCTGGTCCCTACCATCGACACCGTCCGCAGCGCCCACCTCATGGGCTTGCTGCTGGCCAACAACAAGACGGTCAGTCTCTGGAGGCCCTGGTCCACTCTCCAACAACAGCACGTGCCCAGCACACATACGTGTAGAGACAGGAGGAGTTGCTATAAGAACAGACAGACGGTGTTGCCACTGTTTTCATTGGCTATCATAGGGCATGCGTAGGCCGAGAACAGAGCAAGGTGGACTCCTACAGGGATGCCATGAGAGGCTCTGTGTACAGAGGCTTTCTCATGGCATCCCTGTAGGAGTCCACCTTGCTCTGTTCTCGGCCTACGCATGCCCTACGATAGCCAATGATAATCATGCACGGTATAATTAATATTCATTTTTGGTAAGCTGATCCTGCTGGCAGCGTGTAGTGCATTTTGGTCTAATAAACCAAGACTATACTTCAAACAACATTGTGGTGGGTGGGTGGGGGGGCTGGGGCTGGGGAAGAGGGATCCTGCTGCACTGTTACTCTTCACTAAACAGGTTTTGAAGTGCCTTTTCTGGCTTTTGCTTTAGATCTTGTTGCCTTGCAATGCTTCCTTTGCATTTGCAGGTGTTGAATGTGGGACCCACCGGTACCGGGAAAACCATGACCATCTCGGACAAGCTGACTCGCAAAATGCCCAAGCAGTACATCCCTGACTTCATCGTTTTCTCTGCCAAGACCAGCGCCAACCAAACACAGGATCTCATCGATGGCAAACTGGACAAGAGGTCAGAGCGTGTTCTGTAGTGTGTGTGGGGGGGGGCAAGGGGAGGGGGGTAGTGAGTGGATCAGGGGGGTTGTTTCTTTTGCTGTATGTTATCCAGGAGTGTGTCAGGCTGCATGTTTTGAGAGAAGAAAACAAGGAGCAGGGGGGAAAGAAAGAGCGCAGGTGTTTTCAAACCACGAACCAAAACGGAACGGGAATTCCATGAGATGACGAGCTAGGTACAAAGTCGGCTAGACTTGCGTTTCATGCCATGCTGGAATATTTCCCGCGTGCTGTCATTACAGGCGTAAGGGTGTGTTTGGCCCTCCCCTTGGCAAGTACTTCATCTTCTTCATCGACGACCTCAACATGCCGGCGAGGGAGGTGTACGGCGCCCAGCCCCCCATCGAACTCATCCGACAGTGGATGGACTTCCGTGGCTGGTACGACCGCAAGGCCATCGGTAAGGACTCTCTCCCTCTCTTTCTCCCTGCACATCCCATGTCTCTCTCTTTCTCTTTCTCTCCGTTTTTGTGCATCTGCGTCTCTAAGTAAACATGGTGCTTAACGTCCACAGAAACCGCAAGGCTTATTAGGGATGGGGAGAAGGGGGGGAAGGGGGTATGGAGATGGGGGAAGAGGGAGATTATATACCTATCGCTACACTGTCACCACCAGAATGATTCGTGCATTAAGATGGGCAGCGGGAGAGCCATTTTAATGTTTCAGTAGGAAGTGATGGACAAAGTCACAAGACAGTGTCCGCAAACCACAACCTTTTTAAAGAGAAAGGAGAGCCGAAGCAGTATCGAACCGAGGTCCTTCCGCTTACCAGCCTACCGCCTTACCGCTAGGCCAAGCCGGCTCACTCTGTGTCTCTTTCTCTTTGTCTGTATTTAAGTGCTCATTATTGTGTCAAGGACAGGTCACCTGACACGGATTTATGCCTGAGGCTTTATCCTTCTGTTGTGGAGTTTACTCAGCATGTCTCACTGTTTCTAGTCTGTCTCTCTCTCTGTCTCTGTCTGTCTCTTTCTGTTTTGCTGTGTCTATTTTTTTTTCTTTCTGTTATTGATCGCTTTTATACAGTCACTGCAGTCTTGTCGCATGTGATTCTAAATGAGTGATGGTAGCCTTTTATTGCATGTTTTCAAATGTCTGTCAGAGTGGGTTACTTACAGTGCTGTTTGGTTTTCAGGCAGCATCCACTTTTAGCCCCGTCGGTTCGCTATCCTCAAATGGTTTGAGGATATGCGTGTGTGCGTGTGCTGGCATAGTACAGAATGAACTGATAAAATTATGTGGATATGCCAATGTACTGCATACTTCAAGTTCATTCCGTCCACACACACACACACACACACACACACACACACACACACACACACACACACACACACACACACACACACACACACACACACACATTCTCATACCATTTGAGGACTGTGAACCGACAGGGCTAAAAGTGGACATTGCCGGTTTTCACAGTGTCACTTCATGCAAAGCCGCATACATAGGGTGCATGGGAGTTTAGCTGTAACCTGCCACCTTCACTTTTGGCAGAGTGACCAGGATCTTTTACGTGCGACTGCAATAACATGGAGATGGAACGGATAGCGAAATAAGAGCCAGCACAGAAAGTTGACCCTGGAGAAGAAAATTCTCCCACTGCTCCTGCCGGGATTCAACCACCGTGACCTCAATTTGATCATGAGTCCAGCACTCTACCAGTGACCACGTTCAGTTTAATTCAGTTCTGTACGTTGGATTTATCCCACGAGGTGCAATTCCATCAGACGGGCTTATAAATAAAATATATAAAAAAACACAGACGTAAAGGCTGATGAAAAGCTTGCTTGTGCCTTGTCAGGGGAGTTCCGTAACCTGGTGGACGTCAACTTTGCCTGCGCCATGGGCCCCCCTGGCGGCGGTCGGAACCCTGTCACCCATCGCCTGCTGCGGCACTTCAACTTCCTCACCTTCACGGAGATGGAGGACCCCAGCAAGCGCAAGATCTTCACCACCATCCTGGAGTCCTGGATCAGTGAGTGGCGTTGCTCTTCAGCCGCATTTTGAAGGAGGTTTTGCAGTTCTCCTCCCCCCCCCTCCCCCACCCCACACACACCCACCCCCACACACCTCTTAGTTGTCAGTTTCTGAGGTGTACTCCTGGGGTTGCATGCACAGACAAGTCTCTCAGGGTTTGGGAGAGGTCAGGGCGGGGACAAATGCACACTTTTGGTAGAGGCGATGGAGTGACGTATGTACAAGGATACAAGGATATCTATTCGCCAGTGACATTAAAATATACACAGGAATTTGTTGTTGTGTGTGTTCCAGAGCTGATCCCAACATAGAGAGTAGGGTAGATTGCTGCTGAGTAACGGTGCTTGACGGAAGATAATAGGGTGGCGTGTATGACGTGTGACATCCCACTGTTGTGTGTGTGTTCCAGAGCTGATCCCAGCATAGAGAGTAGGGTGGATCGCTGCAGAGTAACGGTGCTTGACGGAAGATAATAGGGTGGCGTGTATGACGTGTGACATCCCGCTGTTGTGTGTGTGTTCCAGAGCTGAGTCCCAACATCAGCTCGCTGTGTGAGCAGCTGGTGGACACCTGCATTGCCACCTACAACACCGTCCAGACCCAGCTGCTGCCCACCCCGGCCAAGTCCCACTACACCTTCAACCTGCGCGACCTCTCCAAGGTCATTCAGGGCATCCTTATGGGAGAGCCGGACAAGGTCACGGTATGTAGTGAGTGTGTGTATGTGGTGTGCATATGGGGTGGGGGGGGGGGGGGTGGGGGGGGTGGGGGGGGGGGGAGGGAAGGGTGTATATAATATGTGCATGCAAGCATGTGTGTGTGTGGGGGTGGGGTGGGGGGGGGGATTGCATGTGTAAAAATAAAGGGGGCGGGGGGGGGGTGCATGCATGTGTGTGTGTGGAGGGTCTTTTTGTGTTTATGTATACTATGTGTAAGTGTTTATCATGAAAGAGACAGATAGAGAGAATAAGTGAGAGAAAGACAGAGAGAGAGAGGGTGTGTGTGTGTGTGTGCGTGTGTACACGCATGCAGACAACATTGATAAACATTCATGGGAAGACAGCGGAGATCACTGAATCCCATCCCCTATCATTTTCCTTCTCCTTGCACCTGATCCCAGCGCTCATCTCTCTCTGCACTGCCACACCGCATGTCTCATCAGACACACACAGCGTACATGGTCAGTCACTCATGCATGTCGTCATGTTCTCATTATCCTTGCAGAGCACAAAAGATCTGCTTGGTCTGTTCTACCATGAGAGCTGCCGCGTCTACCAGGATCGTCTGGTCAGCGACGAGGATCGCAACTGGTTCGAGAACCTTTTGGCCCAGAAGATGGAGACCGACTTTGGCATGAAGATTGAGGAGGTGGTGACCCAGCAGCCCTACCTGTTCGGTGACTTCCTGTCGCCCAACGTCGACAACCGCCCCTACATCCTCATGGAGGACCACGACAAGGTGAGTTGCTGCGGTGCTCTCTTGTCCGTGCACATTCAGTAAGGATTGTGAGGGGGTGGGTCACTGCGATGGTTTCTTGTCAATGGCCCCACTGCTTTTAGTGAGGGTTAGGAGGTGGATCATTACGATGGCTTCATGTCAATGACCCCAATGCTTCCAGTGAGGGTTAGGAGGTGGATCATTATGACAGCTTCATGTCAATGACCCCAATGCTTTCAGTGAGGGTTAGGAGGTGGATCATTACGATGGCTTCATGTCAACAGCCCCATTGCTTTCGGTGAGGGTTAGGAGGTGGACCATTACAGTGGCTTCATGTCAACAGCCCCATTGCTTTTAGTGAGGGTTAGGAGGTGGATCATTACGATGGCTTCATGTCAACAGCCCCATTGCTTTCGGTGAGGGTTAGGAGGTGGACCATTACAGTGGCTTCATGTCAACAGCCCCATTGCTTTTAGTGAGGGTTAGGAGGTGGATCATTATGATGGCTTCATGTCAACAGCCCCATTGCTTTCGGTGAGGGTTAGGAGGTGGACCATTACAGTGGCTTCATGTCAACAGCCCCATTGCTTTTAGTGAGGGTTAGGAGGTGGAGCATTACGATGGCTTCATGTCAACAGCCCCATTGCTTTCGGTGAGGGTTAGGAGGTGGACCATTACAGTGGCTTCATGTCAACAGCCCCATTGCTTTTAGTGAGGGTTAGGAGGTGGAGCATTACGATGGCTTCATGTCAACAGCCCCATTGCTTTTAGTGAGGGTTAGGAGGTGGAGCATTACGATGGCTTCATGTCAACAGCCCCATTGCTTTTAGTGAGGGTTAGGAGGTGGAGCATTACGATGGCTTCATGTCAACAGCCCCATTGCTTTTAGTGAGGGTTAGGAGGTGACTCATTGTGACGACTTCATGTCAATGGCCCGATTGCTTTCAGTGAGGGTTAGGAGGTGGATCATTATGACGGCTTCATGTCAACAACCCCATTGCTTTCAGTGAGGGTTAGGAGGTGGATCATTACGATGGCTTCATGTCGACAGTGACTGGCCATGTCATTCCTGTGAAGGCCATCATAAGGTGGGTGAGTCACTGTGGCTCTTCCTTGTTGACACAGCCTCTCCTGTGCTGTCATTTAAGACCATGATGAGGTGAGTGGGAAAGGTGCTGTGCTGTTGACAACACCCCCCCTCCCCCCTCACCCCCACCTCCCGCCCACCCCATCTTCTTTGGTGATCATAACAGGATGATCCCCCCTTGTGATGGCTGTGAGCCAACGACAGTCTCACATTTTCAGTGATGAGCATGATGAGGCGAGTAAACATCATCATTTCTTTCTTTGTAACAGCTTCTTTGTCATCATCATTTATATAGTTTATTTATGTGGACAGTGACAAAAAGAAGCCTCTTTATTTCATTGAGTATCAGAGTGCAAAGTCTGGCAGACGACGAACTAACCCTTGCATCTCTGGTCAGAGCTTTTAGGTAATGTGACCACTGTGTGACTGCAAAAGTCTGATTGTCACAGTAGCATACCTGTCAACCCATACAGTTTACCAGTGTAAAATACAGTTTTTCTCTCTCATTATTTTGGGAGTATATATGGCCATATTGGAAAATGGATACAGGAAAACATAATTTTCATGAGATTTTGTTGTTGCTTTAAACTGAGCAAAAAGATTGAAAAACTTGAATGAGCAGCCAACACATGCCATCACCAAATGCACACTGGCAGGCCTAGTGCAGTAGGCTAAGAAATCTTGTCAGAAGTGAGATTTGAAGTCGTGCATGTGTCTTTTGCACAACATTGCTTCTTCCTTCCACTGCCACATGTGCTGGTTGGAATTCAAAATGCCACTGCCACCAGCGAAAAAACAAAAGACCCCGGCCTGCATAAGGAAAATACAGGTTCACAAATTCTGGACTAAGGTTTACTCCAAAAAAGGGGTTGACAGCTATGCTGTAGCGGGCCCCCTTCCATGGGCTAGTGAAGGTGGTGGAAGACTGAATTGAGGCTGACAGGGAGGCATGTCTGTTTCTGTGTTGCACAACAGCTTGTGAAGGTGACAGAAGACTTCCTGGATGACTACAACCAGGTCAACACGGCCCAGATGAGGCTCGTCCTCTTCATGGATGCCATCAAGCACGTGTGCCGCATCGCGCGAGTCATCCGGCAGCCCCTCGGCAACGCCCTCCTGCTGGGCATGGGCGGCTCTGGTCGCCAGTCGCTGACACGCCTCGCTGCTCATGTGTGAGTGAAGAGCACAGGGGTTGCTTGCAACATCTTGGTTTTTCGCTGTTCAACAGAAGCGGTTGTTGGGGTTATTCAACAGACGTCGGGCTTTGCTGTCAGTCGATGGAGTTCCGTTAGTTGAGGAGCAGCGGGGGTAATTCTTGGGAAGAGAGGAATGCGCAGAGCTGTGCTTGAGTACTTTCTAGGGGGGTATTTTTGTTTGTTTGTTTGTTTGTTTTGGTAACAGATTTGTGAATTTACATAAAGAAAAACCCTGATATTTTGGAATCCATGTTGTGCAGAATTTACATAAAGAAAAACCCTGATATTTTGGAATCTGCTCCCTGATGTGTGTGTATTCTTTAGAGTACATTTTTTATACAGCCTGTCAGCATTTTTGCTTGTTCGTTTTTTTGTTTTTGTTTTTTTAATTCTTTTTACTTTTGTAGCCAGTGGCTTCTTGCTGAAGAGTGTGACTCAGTCCTATTTTTGACCCTGCAGGATGGAGTATGACTGTTTCCAAATTGAGCTGGCCAAGAACTACGGCATGGCGGAGTGGAGGGAAGATCTTCGTAATGTCATGATAAAGGCCGGGCTGGAAAACAAACCCATGGTCTTCCTCTTCAGTGACACGCAGGTGAGGCTGCTGAGGCTGGCCAAGTAACACGTTCACAGAATACAGAATCCACAATCTTTATTGTCTAGGAATAACTGAGAAATTTATGCTGGTCAAGTAACACGTTCACAGAATACAGAATACACAATCTTTATTGTCTAGGAATAACTGAGAAATTTATGCTGGTCAAGTAACACGTTCACAGAATACAGAATCCACAATCTTTATTGTCTAGGAATAACTGAGAAATTTATGCTGGTCAAGTAACACGTTCACAGAATACAGAATCACAATCTTTATTGTCTAGGAATAACTGAGAAATTTATGCTGGTCAAGTAACACGTTCACAGAATACAGAATACACAGTCCTTATTGTCTAGGAATAACTGAGAAATTTATGCTGGTCAAGTAACATGTTCACAGAATACAGAATACACAGTCCTTATTGTTTAGGAATAACTGAGAAATTTATGCTGGTCAAGTAACACGTTCACAGAATACAGAATACACAGTCCTTATTGTCTAGGAATAACTGAGAAATTTATGCTGGTCAAGTAACATGTTCACAGAATACAGAATACAAAAGCCCTTTATTGTCTAGGAATAACTGAGAAATTTATGCTGGTCAAGTAACACGTTCACAGAATACAGAATACACAGTCCTTATTGTCTAGGAATAACTGAGAAATTTATGCTGGTCAAGTAACACGTTCACAGAATACAGAATACACAGTCCTTATTGTCTGGAATAACTGAGAAATTTATGCTGGTCAAGTAACAGTTCACAGAATACAGAATACACAGTCCTTATTGTCTAGGAATAACTGAGAAATTTATGCTGGTCAAGTAACACGTTCACAGAATACAGAATACAAAAGTCTTTATTGTCTAGAATAACTGAGAAATTTATGCTGGTCAAGTAACACGTTCACAGAATACAGAATACACAATCTTTATTGTCTAGGAATAACTGAGAAATTTATGCTGGTCAAGTAACACGTTCACAGAATACAGAATACACAATCTTTATTGTCTAGGAATAACTGAGAAATTTATGCTGGTCAAGTAACACGTTCACAGAATACAGAATACACAATCTTTATTGTCCAGGAATAACTGAGAAATGTATGCTGGTCAAGTAACACGTTCACAGAATACAGAATACACAATCTTTATTGTCCAGGAATAACTGAGAAATGTATGCTGGTCAAGTAGCACGTTCACAGAATACAGAATACACAATCTTTATTGTCTAGGAATAACTGAGAAATTTGCCTTACGACTGCATGATAGGTACCAGTAAAATAACATGAACATAATAAGTACACATCTATTGTAAAACACAAAGTACTTCATCTCTATATTAGGAAACCGAACCAAAGGCAGGAAATGGGCTGTGAAAATGTACAAACTGTGCCAATATTTTCATCTGTGTGAACTCGGAATCCAGTCCACCTGTCTTTCGTTTTATGGCGCAGCAGCTCTCTCTGTGGATAATGTGATTACCGTGGAACGTCTGTTGTGAGTTTTTAACCTTCACACCCAGTTGGTGTTAGTGACGATAGTGTTTGCTGACACGGAAAGAAAAAAAAAAAACACTTTCGAAACCAGTGTACAAATGTTGGCCGTGGCACTTTTCATCGCCCTTGTTTTGAACCAGGCCTGTGGTGAAAAGTCTTGACAAGGCAGCCCCACCGTAGTCTCAGTTTATCAGCGGACGCTGATCAGCGTTTTCTGTGCCTCCTTCAGATCAAGAGCGAGTCGTTCCTGGAGGACATCAACAACATCCTGAATGCTGGCGACGTTCCCAACATCTACGGGTTCGATGAGCAGGAGCAGATCTTCACAGCCATGAAGCCCATCGTTCAGGATGCGGGCATGCAGCCCACCAAGACCAACCTGTTCACCACCTACACTAAGAGAGTCAGGAACAACCTGCCATCACAGAGGACTTGTCTCCACAATGCAGGTGAGCGTGTGCGTGCTTGTCATCATTTTCTGTACCTGTGTGTGTGTGTGTGTGGTCGCCATGTGGTGTGTGTGTGTGTGTGTGTGTGTGTGTGTTTGTGTGTGTGTGTGTGTGTGTGTGTGTGTGGTGGTGTGTGTGTGTGTGTGTTGTGTGTGTGTGTGTGTGTGTGTGTGTGTGTGTGTGTGTGTGTGTGTGTGTGTGTGTGTGTGTGTGTGTGTGTGCATGTGGAGAGGTTGTCAGCTGATGTATTCTGTTGATTATAATGATTCACTGTTGTATGTGTCTAGTGCTGTTTTCTTCCTCAACAGATCAGATGCATTGTGAATTCCCTGTATGACATTACATGGAATGAATGAACAAATTTATGCTACAGCCCTCTCGGTGAAGTGTTCCGAGCACGCCTGCGTCAGTTCCCCGCCTTGGTGAACTGCTGCACCATCGACTGGTTCAGCGAGTGGCCGGCAGAGGCCCTTCAGTCTGTCGCCCTCCGATTCCTCAACGACATTCCTGACCTGGACTGCACTGATGCTGTGCTTAATGGCCTGGTATGCCTCAGTGTCTCTAGCTGTGCTGTATGTGTGTGTGTGTGTGTGTGTGTGTGTGTGTGTGTGTGTGTGTGTGTGTGTGTGTGTGTGTGTGTGTGTGTGTGTGTGTGTGCGTGCGTGCGTGCAGGCGTGCGTGCGTGTGTGTGTGTGCGTGCATGTGTGTGTATGTATGTGCGTGCGTGTGTGCATGTGTGTGTATGTGTGTGTGTGTGCATGTGTGTGTGTGTGCATGTGTGTGTGGTGTCTGTGTGTCTGTGTGTCTGTGTGCGTGTGTATGTGTGTGTGTGTGTGTGGGGTGGGGGGTGTCTGTGTGTGTGTGTATGTGTATGTGTGTGTGTGTGTGTGTGTGTGCGTCTGCCTATGGCTAGAAGATTGTAGGAATTAATGGGAGTATATGTTCGTGCTTCTTGTCCTGATACATCAGGACATATTTGTGGCGTGTACATCACTTGTGAGGGAGAGGGGACTTTGTAATGACCTAGGAAGGAATGATGTGAGAGGTACACTAAGTGAGAGAAGAACATGTCTTTTTTTTCTTCAGTGGATTTGATAAAAAAGCTG
This sequence comes from Alviniconcha marisindica, assembly GCA_018857735.1. Classification (NCBI taxonomy): domain Eukaryota; kingdom Metazoa; phylum Mollusca; class Gastropoda; family Provannidae; genus Alviniconcha; species Alviniconcha marisindica. Next base: position 289,043 of record JABMCL010003911.1, read on the forward strand.
AACAAAGTTGGCCTGTTAGCTATTTGTGTACTAAAAAAAAAAAAAAAGACCTTGTTTTTCTAGCTTGGCTTATTTGAGTGAATCTGAATCTGAAGCTCTCTGTGGTACCAGCTGTGTAACAACTCAGTACACAGAACGCGCCGTGTAACACTGCAGTCGCTCATTCAGGGTTCCATACAACCAGAGCACCACAGCGGGTCTGCTTGTAAGCAGAGAATAGCGCTAAAGTTGCCATCGGAAAGCGCTTAAGGCTCATTCGGAGATGAGGCGCTCGACAAGTGTTGCTGAAATCAAACATGTGGTACAGTTATTTCTCCATACCTTGCAATCCAGACGCTGATTTCCTGTACAGTGCAAATACGTACATACTTTTTTTGTGTAAAGCGCTCTGGGCTATCATGTTGTGGACATTGCGCTGTAGAAGTGCTATGTCTTATCGTTATTATCATTAACGTTGCGCGGTGACTGCCACGCGGTGCGTGCAGGTGGTGATGTGTCAGGAGATTCACCAGTCGGTGGCCCAGTACTCTGTCAAGTTCCTGGCGGAGCTGTCGCGCCACAACTACGTCACCCCCACCAGCTACCTGGAGCTTCTGGGCATCTTCTCCAAGCTGATTGGCATGAAAAAGATGGAGCTTAGCACTGCCAGGAAGAGACTCAAGATTGGTCTGGACAAGGTGAGCTGCCGCTGGATTGAGCTTGCCGTTTGTTGTTGTTGTTGTAGTTGTTGTTGATGATGATGTAGTGTCCCCCCAGCTGAACACCCTGGGGGTCACCCGGTATAATTATGGAGTTGTACACTGACAGACGCTTTCCATGCTGGGGTGAGAGGATCGCATGTATGGCCATTTGTTTTAATTACCCCACCACCTGGGCAGCTGCATGCAGTCTTCGGACGGTTTATATCCACAGCGGATGGGGTGCCCACCCTGTTGATTACTGTAAACACTTCATTCACCCATCGCTGTGACTGTTGCAGTTGCTGAGCACAGCGGACGAGGTGTCCTCCCTGTTAGTTATTGTAAACACTTCATTCACCCATCGCTGTGACTGTTGGAGTTGCTGAGCACAGCGGACGAGGTGTCCACCCTGTTAGTTATTGTAAACACTTCATTCACCCATCGCTGTGACTGTTGTAGTTGCTGAGCACAGCGGACGAAGGTGTCCACCCTGTTATTGTGTTAGTTATTGTAAACACTTCATTCACCCATCGCTGTGACTGTTGTAGTTGCTGAGCACAGCGGACGAGGTGTCCACCCTGTTATTGTGTTAGTTATTGTAAACACTTCATTCACCCATCGCTGTGACTGTTGTAGTTGCTGAGCACAGCGGACGAGGTGTCCACCCTTTATTGTGTTAGTTATTGTAAACACTTCATTCACCCATCGCTGTGACTGTTGCAGCTGCTGAGCACAGCGGATGAGGTGTCCACCCTGTTAATGTGTTAGATGTAACAACCATGAGACCCTGCTGGATGTTGTAGTGCTGTGCACAGGAGTCCAGGTGCTCCACCTTTTATTGTGCTAGTAAGTGAACCTTCATTAATGTGACTGGTCAGTTGCTGAGCACAGCGGACAAGGTGTCCTCCCTGTTAGTTATTGTAAACACTTCATTCACCCATCGCTGTGACTGTTGTAGTTGCTGAGCACAGCGGACGAGGTGTCCACCCTGTTATCGTGTTAGTTATTGTAAACACTTCATTCACCCATCGCTGTGACTGTTGGAGTTGCTGAGCACAGCGGATGAGGTGTCCACCCTGTTAGTTATTGTAAACACTTCATTCACCCATCGCTGTGACTGTTGCAGTTGCTGAGCACAGCGGACGAGGTGTCCACCCTGTTATTGTGTTAGTTATTGTAAACAATCCATTCACCCATCGCTGTGACTGTTGCAGCTGCTGAGCACAGCGGATGAGGTGTCCAAGCTGCAGGAAGAGCTGGCCACCATGCGACCCCTGCTGGAGGAGGCAGTGAAGGAGTCCATCTCCACCATGGAGAAGATCGCCAAAGACACGGTCAGTGCTCAACTCCTCCGCTTTTGGGCCGCTGCCCCGCTGCAGCATTTTTGTTTGTTGCCAGGCTCTGTGTTTTGACAGACATGGTCAGTTCTCCACTCGTCTACTTTGGGTTGTTGCACTGCTGTAGGGTTTTCCTTTGCCGGGTTTTGTGTTTTGACAGACACGGTCAGTTCTCTACTTTTCCGCTTTGGGTTGTTGCACAGCTGTAGGGATTTTCGTTGCCAAGTTCTGTGTTTTGACAGACACGGTCAGTTCTCCGCATGTTCGCTTTGGGCCACTGCACTGCTGTAGGGATTTCCTTTGCCAGGTTCTGTGTTTTGACAGACACGGTCAGTTCTCCACGTGTTCGCTTTGGGCCACTGCCCTGTTGTATGATTTTCCTCTGCCAGGCTCTGTGTTTTGACAGACACGGTCAGTTCTCCACTCGTCTACTTCGGGTTGTTGCACTGCTGTAGGGATTTCCTTTGCCAGGTTCTGTGTTTTGAAGGACACGGTCAGTTCTCCACTCACCCGTTTCCTGCTTCCCCCAGGGCTTGTCCCTTTTTGTCGTGGGATTTTTTCCCCCCTTTGGGGCCATGGGGGCCCCAGTCATTGGCCCTTTTGTTGTTTGAGGACCGTCTTCTCCACTCACCGCTCAGGCTGTGTCGTGGGTTTGCTTTCCATGCGCATTGGATTTCACTCAGTGTTTACTGTATGTTATTTATTATTATTATTGATCGCTTTTATATAGCGCTATTCTCCGCTCTCCAGCAGACTCACTGCGCTCGCATGTGATTCTGCATGAGTGAATAGCTTTTTATAGCGCTTTTTGAATATCCACCGAGTGGTGTACTTACAGCGCTGGCATGGCTGGTGCCGCAAGAAACTGCTGCCATCTCGGCGCGTTCTGTGTACACCACACAACCATGCACCGTGTCACTTCATGCAAAGCCACATACGTCATGAGTATGCGTGTTTAGCTGTAACCTGCCACCTGCGCTTTTGGCAGAATGACCGGGATCTTTTACGTGCTACTGCGGTAACACGGGGGTGGAACGGACACCGAAATAAGAGTCAGCACAGAAAGTCGACCCTGGAGAAGAAGATTCTCCCGCCGCTCCAGCAGGGAGTCTTCACTCTTTGGTTATACGAGCGGCTCTAACCCCTATAAGACACCATGAGTCTTCACTCTTTGGTTATAGGAGGCTTCTCCACTATGTCAGCCTTGCTGCTTGCACTGCACAATGGCGTTAGAAGCAAAGAAGAAAGTTGGTTCCTAAGTGAAGTTGGCTGATTCAAAGTGGAATTACACACAAAAGTTCTTGGCTGCCATCCTTTGTTTCAGACGGGGGTGTTTAATTTTAAATTTTAAAAACTCCAAAGGGGATGGGGCACTTTTATTGTAACACAGCATCATTGACGTAGTCGTAAAGCGAAGAAAATCAAAGCGCCAATCATTTGCTAATTATTCAGTGGATTCATCAGGTTTTTAAAAGAGTTGTGAGCGTTCTGCAGAGAAACGTTTGATTTACTGCTTCTGAAGCTAACAACTTGTGCACTACAGTTTCTGAACATTTGAATCATTGTACATTATTTTGTTGTTCTTTGTTGCTTTCGTACTATTCATTACTATTACTCTGTTTCTCTATGTCTCTGTCTCTTCCTCTCTCTCTCTCTCTCTCTCTCTCTCCTCTCTCTCTCTCTCTCTCTCTCTCTCTCTCTCTCTCTCTCTCTCACTTTCTTGGTCTGTCTTTCTGTACATTGTTTGATTGTTCTTTTTTGTTTTTGTACTATTCATTACTGTTAATCTCTTTCTCTCTTTCTCTTCTTGTCTCTCCTTCTCTTTCTGTCTCTGTCTGTCTGTTTCTGTCTCTCTGTCTCATACAAACACACACACACACATACACATGCATGCATGCACGTGCACACACACACACACACACACACACACACACACACACACTACACATGTATACCAGGTATTAATATCCAAATTAGTTGGGTACAATGGCTGCACTGTGATGCGCTCTCATTGGTGACAAAACCTGCAGGCATCACTGCGCATTTTGTCACTGTGACAAAATGCGCCATGGTGACAAAACATGACGCAGCAACTGTTATATGTATATATATATACTTCTATCTCATTCTTCGTGCCAGTCTTTTAAATTTCATTATGAACTTTGAGAGTGTTACATCACTGTTGTGTCATGATTTTGTGTGTGTGTGTGTGTGTGTGTGTGTGTGTGTGTGTGTGTGTGTGTGTGTGTGTGTGTGTGTGTGTGTGTGTGTGTGTGTGTGTGTGTGTGTGTGTGTTGTGTGTGTGTGTGTGTGTGTGTGTGTGTGGTGCTGTGTGTGTGGTGTGTGGTGTTGTGTGTGTGGTTTGTGTCGTGCTGTGCATGTGTTGTGTGTGTGTGTGTGTGTGTGTGGTGTGTGTGTGTGTGTGTGTGTGTGTGTGTGTGTGTTTGTGTACATGTGTGTTGTGTGTGTGTCTGTGTTTGTGTGCATGCGTGCATGCGTGCGTGCGTGCGTGCGTGCGTGGGTGCGTGTGGTGTGGTGTGTGTGTGTGTGTGTGTGTGTGTGTGTGTGTGTGTGTGTGTGTGTGTGTGTGTGTGTGTGTTTCTGTTGCTCAGACCATAGCAGAGGAGACCAAGGCAGTTGTGCAGAAGGAGGAGGCTCAGGCCACTAAGAAAGCTGAGGAAACTCAAGCCATTGCTGACGATGCCCAGCGTGACTTGAATGAAGCTTTGCCTGCACTGGTGGGTATAGCGGATTGTGGAGCCAAAATATGAGCCTCAGATGAGATCCAAAGACACACACAAAAAATGATTGAAAAGAATGTGTGTTTTTTTTAATGGGCAGTACCAATGATGTGCATTTGGGGGGAAAGGGGGGGTGGGGGGGGGGGTCAAAATGTGCACATTGTTTGTACCGTTCATTTAAACGGGCGTTCTTTTTAACCTTTTGTGTGCTTGGATCTTTTTTTCAGGTCAGCAGTCAGTGTTGTTTCAGAGTTTTCATTTCAAGGCCTGAGATGGTTAGAAAAGGCGATGGGGAGGGAGGGAGGTTAGTCAGTGGTGAACAGGGTGATGGGGATGGAGGGAGGTTAGTCAGTGGTGAACAGGGTGATGGGGAGGGAGGTTAGTCAGTGGTGAACAGGGTGATGGGGATGGAGGGAGGTTAGTCAGTGGTGAACAGGGTGATGGGGAGGGAGGGAGGTTAGTCAGTGGTGAACATGGTGATGGGGAGGTAGGTTAGTCAGTAGTGAACAGGGTAATGGGGAGGGAGGTTAGTCAGTCAGTGGTGAACATGGACCTAAAGTGATACCCAAGCCGGATCTATAAAGTCAGTCTCCATGCAAATGCAGGTTACACTCCATGATCATGCACCTAGAAAAACCTATAACTCCAGAGCTGAGCCAACTGATCCTTCAGCCGCTATTCTCTGACCTGTAATTGGGGGGGGGGGGGGGGGGAGAGAGAGAGAGAGAGAGAGAGAGAGAGAGAGAGAGAGACAGACAGACAGACAGACAGACAGACAGACAGAGACGGAGCAAGAGAGAGAGAGAGAACAGTAGTACAAATATGATAGGCACAGAAAGAACATGTAAGAAGATACACATATATATTATACAACCATGCTACAATATCTGCCGGATCTCCTGTTGTCTTGCCTGTGCTGCCTTGACAGGCTTAGTTCATGAGCACGGGATGTGTAGATCTAGCCTTCACCACTGGATGTGCTACATCTCTAAACCTTTCGTGATGTCTTGCCTTGGTAGATTTAGTTCATGAACACGGGATTTATAGATCTAGCCATCACTACAGGATGTTTTTCATCTCTAAACCTTTTGTGTTGTTATGCAGGATGCTGCCATGGCAGATTTAGTTCATGAATGGGGGGGGGGGGGGGGGGATGTAGATCTAGCCTTCACCACAGGATGTTCTTTGTCTCAAAACCTTTCTTGATGTTTTACTTGGCAGACTTAGTTCATGAACGGGGGGGGGGGGGGGGGGGGGGGGGGACGTAGATCTAGCCATCACTACAGATGTTCTTCATCTCTAAACCTTTTGTGTTGTTATGCAGGATGCCTTAGTTCACCTTTCTTGATGTTTTACTTGGCAGACTTAGTTCATGAACAAGGGGGGTGTAGATCTAGCCTTCAAAACAGGATGTTCTTGATTGCCAAACCGTTTGTGTTGTTATGCCTGGCAGACTTAGTTCATGAACAAGGGGGATGTAGATCTAGCCATCAAGTTCATGAATACGTTTTTTTAAGATCTAACCTTCAAGTTCATGAATAAGGGGGATGTAGATCTAGCCTTCAAAACAGGATGCCCTTCATTGCCAAACTGTTTGTGTTGTTATGCCTGGCAGACTTAGTTCATGAATAAGGGGGGTGTAGATCTAGCCTTCAAAACAGGATGCCCTTCATTGCCAAACCGTTTGTGTTGTTACACAGGACGCTGCCCTGGCCAGCTTGAAGTCACTGAACAAGGGAGACGTGGTGGAGGTGCGCGCGCTGCAGAGGCCACCAGATGGCGTGCGGATTGTCATTGAAGCCGTCTCCATCATGAGGGGAGTGAAACCCAAGAAGGTGGCAGGGGACAAGGTGAGAATGATCTGTCCTCTGGCTGTCGCTGTGCTGTGTGTGTGTGTGTGTGTGTGTGTGTGTGTGTGTGTGTGTGTGTGTGTGTGTGTGTGTGTGTGCGTGCGTGCGTGCGTGCGCGTGTGTCGTGCGTGCGTGCGTGCATGCATGCGTGCATGTCTGTGTGTGTGATAGACGCGCTGCCTTGAATGACATTAACACTTTTCGTACCAGGTAGTTCTGATTGAGTCACTCCCCTAGCCCAAGTGATTTGGGGGCTAAGAGGAGTAAAGTTAGGATGGGGCGGGGGGGGGGGGGGGGGGGGGGGGGGAAGAAGAAGATAAAAATGCTGTTTTGATAGTTGACACTGCAGTGCTGCCGTCACTCTCTGCCACAGTGACAAATTTTCCTGTTCAGACTTTGAACTGATGGAGCATTTTCCATTCTTGTTTACTCAAATAATTGGTTAAATAACCATTCATCAAAACCAACATTTTGTAGGCTGACTATGTATGCATTGATTTTGTATGAGTGACTAGTGGTCAGAGTATCATTTTTTTTTCTTCTTCCCTTTTTTAATGATGGAACAGTTATCAGCCTCATTGAATGGCTACTCAGATGGTATTCAAATGCCAAGTTTAAAAACTGTCCTTGGACAAATAGCTGTTGAGCCTATCGATTTTTTAACAGAATTTGTCTGTTTGCAAAGTTAATAATTGGCCATGCTCACCCATTGACTCTTCAGTGAACACACATTTGAGCAGTGGCTTTTATTGATGCTTTCTGAGAAACACTTGTTCAGGATTAAAAAATCTGTATATTTTGGAGGACTAGCTTTGACCTGGAAGATCATCTGTGTAACAACGTCACTGAACAAAGCGCCATGGAGCTAAGTGACAGTTGGTTCTACGGCTGACCACCATGGTCATAATTTTGGTCCTGCCCTAATGGTTGCCATGGTTTTGTGTTTACAGCCAGGTGATCGTCTGTGTAACTACATCACTGGACAAAGCACCAGAGAACTAAATGACGGTTGGTTCTACGGCTGACCACCATGGTCATAATTTTGGTCTTGCCCTAATGGTTGCCATGGTTTTGTGTTTACAGCCAGGTGATCGTCTGTGTAACTACATCACTGGACAAAGCACCAGAGAACTAAATGACGTTGGTTCTACGGCTGACCACCATGGTCATAATTTTGGTCTTGCCCTAATGGTTGCCATGGTTTTGTGTTTACAGCCAGGTGATCGTCTGTGTAACTACATCACTGGACAAAGCACCAGAGAACTAAATGACGGTTGGTTCTACGGCTGACCACCATGGTCATAATTTTGGTCTTGCCCTAATGGTTGCCATGGTTTTGTGTTTACAGCCAGGTGATCGTCTGTGTAACTACATCACTGAACAAAGCACCAGAGAACTAAATGACGGTTGGTTCTACGGCTGACCACCATGGTCATAATTTTGGTCTTGCCCTAATGGTTGCCATGGTTTTGTGTCTGCAGCCAGGTCAGAAGGTGGACGACTACTGGGAGCCGGGCAAGGCCCTGCTGCAGGACCCCACCAGGTTCCTGGAGGGCCTCTTCAAGTACGACAAGGACAACATCCCGGATGACGTCATCAAGAGGATCCAGCCTTACATCGACGACGAGGCTTTCCAGCCTGCCGCTATCGCCAAGGTCAGCCACACCAGGGGGAGAATAAAGGGAAAAGATTCAAATAGGCATGTGTGCCTGCTGTGTGCCGGTTCTGGGGGTTGTGTAGCAGGCCTGGTGTGTGCATGGGTCGCCTTACATGCGACGGTGTGTTAGCCTGCCGTTGCAGGTAGCACCAGTGTGTGGGATGGTGGAGTGCATGGCTGGTGTGTGTGTGTTGCTGTGTGTGCTTGTTGTGTGTGTGTGTGTGTGTGTGTGTGTGTGTTGTGTGTGCTGCTGTTTTGTGTGTGTGTGTGTGTATTGGGGAGGGGTGAGGGCAATGTTTGGTGACGAATTTGTGTATATTAATAATTCATAACGATAATTTTGTTACACACTGTTGTAATTCAAGGCATGTTGGAAATGTAACAACCAAATAGCGCTGCAAGTACACCATTTTAGTAGCTATTCAAAAAATGTTCTACGAAAGGTTACAATCGGGTTGCTCATTCAAAATCACATGCAGCGAGAACACAACGAGTCAGCTCGAAAGCAGGGACCGGCGCTGTATAAAAGTGATCAGCATCATTATTAAAGGCTCATAGTTCAGGAGCTGTGTGAGAGTCGAGGTGGCCGTCCCGGGCTGTCCGTCCTAACGAGCCTTCTGGTTTCCGTGGACGTAAAGAATTATTGAACCGTGCTTCGGCATTGGTCACAACTTGTCCCTAACATGTCAGCTGACATCTGAGGACGTTAAGCAACATTTCATCACCACCTATTAAAGGCCTCGCGCTGGGTTTGTCTCTGCAGGTGTCCAAGGCCTGCACGTCCATCTGCCAGTGGGTGCGGGCCATGCACAAGTACCACTTTGTGGCCAAGAACGTGGCCCCCAAGCGGGCCGCCCTCAAGCAGGCCCAGGAGGACCTGGCCGAGACGCAGCGCATCCTGGACGCGGCCAAAGCACGGTTGCAGGAAGTCGAGGAAGGCATCGCGACGCTACAGGCAAAGTACGACGACTGCATGCGCAAGAAGCAGGAGCTGGAGAACAAGTGCAGCGAGTGTGAGGCCAGGCTTGTCCGCGCCGACAAGGTAAGGGTTCCGGGTGTTGGTTAGAGCGGGTGGGTCAGTAAGGTGTGGGGCCAGGCTTGTCCGCGCCGACAAGGTAAGGGTTCCGGGTGTTGGTTAGAGCGGGTGGGTCAGTAAGGTGTGGGGCCAGGCTTGTCCGCGCCGACAAGGTAAGGGTTCCGGGTGTTGGTTAGAGCGGGTGGGTCAGTAAGGTGTGGGGCCAGGCTTGTCCGCGCCGACAAGGTAAGGGTTCCGGGTGTTGGTTAGAGTGGGTGGGTCAGTAGGGTGTAGGAGGTGGGTGGTCCGCGCCGACAAGGTAAGGGTTCCGGGTGTTGGTTAGAGTGGGTGGGTCAGTAGGGTGTAGGAGGTGGGTGGTCCGCGCCGACAAGGTAAGGGTTCCGGGTGTTGGTTAGAGTGGGTGGGTCAGTAGGGTGTAGGAGGTGGGTGGTCCGTGCCGACAAGGTAAGGGTTCCGGGTGTTGGTTAGAGTGGGTGGGTCAGTAGGGTGTAGGAGGTGGGTGGTCCACGCCGACAAGGTAAGGGTTCCGGGTGTTGGTTAGAGTGGGTGGGTCAGTAAGGTGTAGGAGGTGGGTGGTCCGTGCCGACAAGGTAAGGGTTCCGGGTGTTGGTTAGAGTGGGTGGGTCAGTAGGGTGTAGGAGGTGGGTGGTCCGTGCCGACAAGGTAAGGGTTCCGGGTGTTGGTTAGAGTGGGTGGGTCAGTAAGGTGTAGGAGGTGGGTGGTCCGTGCCGACAAGGTAAGGGTTCCGGGTGTTGGTTAGAGTGGGTGGGTCAGTAAGGTGTGGGCCAGGCTTGTCCGCGCCGACAAGGTAAGGGTTCCGGGTGTTGGTTAGAGCGGGTGGGTCAGTAAGGTGTGGGGCCAGGCTTGTCCGCGCCGACAAGGTAAGGGTTCCGGGTGTTGGTTAGAGCGGGTGGGTCAGTAAGGTGTGAGGCCAGGCTTGTCCGCGCCGACAAGGTAAGGGTTCTGGGTGTTGGTTAGAGTGGGTGGGTCAGTAAGGTGTAGGAGGTGGGTGGTCCATGCTGACAAGGTAAGGGTTCTGGGTGGGTCAGTAAGGTGTAGGAGGTGGGTGGTCCATGCTGACAAGGTAAGGGTTCTGGGTGTTGGTTAGAGTGGGTGGGTCAGTAAGGTGTAGGAGGTGGGTGGTCCATGCCGACAAGGTAAGGGTTCTGGGTGTTGGTTAGAGTGGGTGGGTCAGTAAGGTGTAGGAGGTGGGTGGTCCATGCCAACAAGGTAAGGGTTCCGGGTGTTGTTAGAGTGGGTGGGTCAGTAAGGTGTGAGGCCAGGCTTGTCCGCGTCGACAAGGTAAGGGTTCCGGGTGTTGGTTAGAGTGGATGGGTCAGTAGGGTGTAGGAGGTGGGTGGTCCGTGCTGACAAGGTAAGGGTTCTGGGTGTTGGTTAGAGTGGGTGGGTCAGTAAGGTGTAGGAGGTGGGTGGTCCGTGCCGACAAGGTAAGGGTTCCGGGTGTTGGTTAGAGTGGGTGGGTCAGTAAGGTGTAGGAGGTGGGTGGTCCATGCCGACAAGGTAAGGGTTCTGGGTGTTGGTTAGAGTGGGTGGGTCAGTAAGGTGTAGGAGGGGGGTGGTCCATGCTGACAAGGTAAGGGTCCGGGTATTTGTAAGAGTGGGTGGGTCAGTAAGGTGTGGAAGGATGGTCTGTGCCGACAAGGTAAGGATCTAAATATTTGTAAGAGTGGGTGGGTCAATAAGGTGTAAGGCCAGGCTTATTTGCACCAACAAGGTAAGGGTCCGGGTATTTGTAAGAGTGGGTGGGTCAGTAAGGTGTGAGGCCAGGCTTGTCCGTGCCGACAAGGTAAGGGTCCGGGTGTTGGTTAGTGTGGGTGGGTCAGTAAGGTGTGGAGGTAGGTGGTTCATGCCAACAAGGTAAGGGTCCAGGTATTTGTAAGAGCGGGTGGGTCAGCAAGGTGTGGAAGTGGGTGGTCCATGCCGACAAGGTAAGGGTCCAGGTATTTGTAAGAGTGGGTGGGTCAGAAAGGTGTGGAAGTGGGTGGTCCATGCCGACAAGGTAAGGATCCAGGTATTTGTCAGAGTAGGTGGGTCAGTATGGTGTGGAAGGGTGGTCCACATGGACAATGTAATGTATTTGGAGAAGTGGTTTTTTTTGTGTGGCTTGAAGTAAAAATTACGAAAAAAGATATTGTGTTCTTTCTTATTTTATCAGGTACATGTAGTTTTTTGTTGTTTTGAAAGTGACTGACTCCAGTTTTTGGTGTGTGTGACAGCTGATTGGCGGTCTGGCAGATGAGAAGGAAAGGTGGATCGAGTCAGTGGACAAGCTGGAGCAAATCATCGACAACATCATCGGTGATGTCCTCGTGTCCTCTGCCAGCATCGCCTACCTCGGCCCCTTCACGGTGAGTGTAGCACTGCACCTGGGTTTTCTGTAGCATCATTATGTGCAAGTCTTTCGACCTCCCACTGCCATAGCGTCCGTTTCTGTATTGTGCTTTGTGTAGTCCCAGCACTGAATTCTTGGGCAATCCAAAGCGATGTTTGTGTTTCCGCTGCAAAGTATGAACGTTTGCCTTTTTTCTTTTCTTTTTTTTGAAGCTGTGTTGAAATTATTTCCAGAATAGTTTCACTGAGAACAAAATGAAACAGAAAAGAAATTAGAATGCACAACTTTTCTATTTTAAAAAAAAAAGACTTTTTTTTTTCAAGTGTAGTCTTACCTGTATTTGAGTGCATGTAAACAGCTCTGACAGTGACTGTGTGCTGTGTTCAGGGTGAGTACCGCCAGGACATGACGCAGCACTGGGTGAGTGAGCTGGACGAAAACAAAGTTCCGCGCACGGAGGACCCCAATCTCGTCTCCACCATGAGCGATCCGGTCAAAATCCGCAGCTGGCAGATCTGTGGGCTGCCAAAGGACAACTTGTCTGTAGAGAACGGTGTCATCGTCGAATTCTCGCGACGCTGGTCGCTCTTCATTGACCCACAGGGGCAGGCCAACAAGTGGGTCAAAAACATGGTGAGTACCGTCTTCCCTGTCTCTCCGTTTCTCTATGTCTCTGTTTCTGTCTGTCTGTCTGCCTGTCTGTCTGTCTGTCTCTCACTTTCTTTCTTTCTTTCTCTCTCATTTTCTCTTTCTTCTTTCTCTCTCTGTCTGTATCTCTCTTTTTTCTTTCTCTCTTTCTCTCTTTTCTCTCTCTCTCTCTTCCTTTCTCTCTCTTTTTCTCTCTCTCCCCTACCCCCCCACCCCCCTCTCTCTCTCAGACTAGTTGTTAGACTGGTTTCACTAAACATAAACTACAATCCTTGTAAAATAAAGTTTTGAGTTCTCTGTTGCTTTCTGTCTCTTTCTCTCTCTCTCTCTCTCTCTCTCTCTCTCTCTCTCTCTCTCTCTCTCTCTCTCTCTCTCTCTCTCTCTCTCTCCGAGGGCTGGATGAAAAAAGGTATTGTACTTATTCCATTACCCTCATTAATAAAAAAATTGTTCGTTCGTTTGTTCTCTCTCTCTCTCTTCACCCCTTCCCTCCTTCCCCCTCTCAAAACCCACAACAACAACAACACAGTTTTGATTGTTTGTTAAAGCTAGGTGAGCTTCTGGATTGATGGAACAGTCAGGTGTCTTACACTAACCCACACTTCTTACTGCATAAACTAAACTTACTTAACCATGAATGCTGTGTCCAGGAACGGGACAATGGACTGGACATCATCAAGCTGTCCGACAAAGACTTCCTGCGCTCTCTCGAGAACGCTGTGCGCTTCGGCAAGCCCTGCCTGCTGGAAAACATTGCCACGGAGCTGGACCCAGCCCTGGAGCCCATCCTCCTCAGACAGGTGGGGGTACATGGACGGGATGGTTTGATTTTCTGAACGGCCTTTTTTTTCTCTCTCTCTCTCTCTTTTTTTTCTTCCGTTGAGTACTTCTTTGTCCTGTGCTAGAAATTCGGGGCAGGTTTGATTTTCTGAACGGCCTTTTTTTCTCTCTCTTTTTTTCCGTTGAGTACTTCTTGTCCGTGCTAGAAATTCGGGAGGTTTGTTTGAGTTTTCTTTGTTGGTACTTCTTGCCGTGCTAGAAATTCGGGGCAGGTTTGATTTTCTGAACGGCCTTTTTTTTTCTCTCTCTCTCTCTTTTTTTTTCCGTTGAGTACTTCTTTGTCCTGTGCTAGAAATTCGGGGCAGGTTTGATTTTCTGAACGGCCTTTTTTTTCTCTCTCTCCTCTTTTTTTTTCCGTTGAGTACTTCTTTGTCCTGTGCTAGAAATTCGGGGCAGGTTTGATTTTCTGAACGGCCTTTTTTTTCTCTCTCTCTCCTCTTTTTTTTTCCGTTGAGTACTTCTTTGTCCTGTGCTAGAAATTCGGGGCAGGTTTGATTTTCTGAACGGCCTTTTTTTTCTCTCTCTCTCTCTCTTTTTTTTTCGTTGAGTACTTCTTTGTCCTGTGCTAGAAATTCGGGGCAGGTTTGATTTTCTGAACGGCCTTTTTTTTTCTCTCTCTTCTTTTTTCCGTTGAGTACTTCTTTGTCCTGTGCTAGAAATTCGGGGCAGGTTTGATTTTCTGACGGCCTTTTTTCTCTCTCTCTCTTTTTTTTTTCCGTTGAGTACTTCTTTGTCCTGTGCTAGAAATTCGGGGATGGTTTGATTTTCTGAACGGCCTTTTTTCTCTCTCTCTTTTGGGTAAGGCACAGCAGCCGCAAGAGCAGCGCTACCCATTCCTACCAGTGTGTGTAGTATTTTTGTCTGTCCAAACGATGGCGTGGCTGCCAGCATTTGGGATTTTTAACGTGCGCTCGGACGTTGACGCACGTGACTGCACACAGGGGGTGTACGGACACCGTAAGAGAATCTGCACTGGAAGTTGACTCTGGGAGAAAAATCCCTTGCCGCATCAGGGACTCGAACCTGCATCAGTATTGTGCCTGGGGAGTGGGAGGGGGTTGGGAGTTGGTTTTACTTCAGCGCATTGTTAGTCCCTGGTGTTTGCTTGGTGGACAGTTCTGTCTTGTGGTCTGCCTGTTTGATACCAGTTCTAAACTCTGTGTGTGTCCCTGGTGTTTGTATACTAGACAGTTCAGTCATGTGGTCTGCCTGTCTGATGCCAGTTTTGCCTCTAAACTCTCTGTGTTCCTGGTGTTTATGTCAGCAAGTGTTCCGCAAGCATATCGATTCCTCACATTCAAACAGTATTGACAAAACGTATTGAAGTTGCTGCTCTAGGCCACAAGATGTGACAGTTTATTAACTGTTTCTTGCAAAGCTACATGCTACTGATATGTCTCTTTACTTAAGTTAATTTAACAATTTCTTTTGGTACATTACTCGAAGCTTTATAAGCCTTTGGACAATTTGATCACATTTGTGACCCTCGTTGAAAACTTTCTGGGGCTGGTCCACCATGACACAGTCAGATTGGAGCACACTCCAAGCCGGCTGTGCAGCGCCAAAATATTAGTCTGCCTGTCTGATGCCAGTTTTGCCTTTAAACTCTGTGTCCCTGGTCTTTGTTTCTATCTAAACTCTGCATCCCTGGTCTTTGTTTGCTATCTAAACTCTGCGTCCCTGGTCTTTGTTTGCTATCTAAACTCTGCGTCCCTGGTCTTTGTTTGCTATCTAAACTCTGCGTCCCTGGTCTTTGTTTGCTATCTAAACTCTGCGTCCCTGGTCTTTGTTTGCTATCTAAACTCTGCGTCCCTGGTCTTTGTTTCTATCTAAACTCTGCGTCCCTGGTCTTTGTTTGCTATCTAAACTCTACGTCCCTGGTCTTTGTTTGCTATCTAAACTCTGCATCCCTGGTCTTTGTTTGCTATCTAAACTCTGCGTCCCTGGTCTTTGTTTGCTATCTAAACTCTGCGTCCCTGGTCTTTGTTTGCTATCTAAACTCTGCGTCCCTGGTCTTTGTTTGCTATCTAAACTCTGCGTCCCTGGTCTTTGTTTGCTATCTAAACTCTGCGTCCCTGGTCTTTGTTTGCTGTCTAAACTCTCGTCCCTGGTCTGTTTGCTGTCTAAACTCT
This sequence comes from Alviniconcha marisindica, assembly GCA_018857735.1. NCBI lineage: Eukaryota > Metazoa > Mollusca > Gastropoda > Provannidae > Alviniconcha > Alviniconcha marisindica. Next base: position 304,317 of record JABMCL010003911.1, read on the forward strand.
GCGTCCCTGGTCTTTGTTTGCTATCTAAACTCTGCGTCCCTGGTCTTTGTTTGCTATCTAAACTCTGCGTCCCTGGTCTTTGTTTGCTATCTAAACTCTGGTCCCTGGTCTTTGTTTGCTATCTAAACTCTGCGTCCCTGGTCTTTGTTTGCTATCTAAACTCTGCGTCCCTGGTCTTTGTTTGCTTCTAAACTCTGCGTCCCTGGTCTTTGTTTGCTATCTAAACTCTGCATCCCTGGTCTTTGTTTGCTATCTAAACTCTGCATCCCTGGTCTTTGTTTGCTATCTAAACTCTGTGTCCCTGGTCTTTGTTTGCTATCTAAACTCTGTGTCCCTGGTCTTTGTTTGCTAGACCTTCAAGCAGCAGGGCAGCCTTGTGATCAAGCTGGGAGACGCGGTGATCCCTTACCACAATGACTTCAAGTTTTACATGACCACCAAACTGCCCAACCCCCACTACACGCCCGAGGTGTCCACCAAAGTGACGCTGGTCAACTTCACGCTCTCGCCCAGGTCAGTGCCTTTGCCTCTCGTGTCTTGATCCTCTCTTCGTCTGTCCACTTGATCAGCCGTCTTGCATAACTGCCACACTGCCTAGCCCAAAACACTTTCCAAATGCCAGACATGGTTGGGGGAGTGGCAAGGGGTTGGGGTGGGGGTGGGGTGAAGACTGTGGACTTTCCAGGTGAGTTGGGTTCCAAGTTAAACAGCATGACCAAGAGAGATTGGAACACTGAAAAAGGAGCTTAGCTGACGAGAGAGAGAGAGAGAGAGAGAGAGAGAGAGAGAGAGAGAGAGAGAGAGAGAGAGAGAGAGAGAGAGAGAGAGAGAGAAGCTTAGCTGACAAGAGAGAGAGAGAGAGAGAGAGAGAGAGAGAGAGAGAGAGAGAGAGAGAGAGAGAGAACAAACAAAATCAGCGAATACCATCGTTGTTTTCTTCACTTCTCATTCCAGCGGTCTGGAGGATCAGCTGCTGGGAATTGCAGTGGCAGAGGAGCGGCCGGACCTGGAGGAAGCCAAGAACCAGCTGATCATCAGCAATGCGAAGATGAAGCAGGAACTGAAGGAGATTGAGGACAGGATCCTGTTTCGTCTTAGCTCCTCGGAGGGTAGCCCTGTGGATGACATCGATCTCATCCAGACTCTGGAGGCATCCAAGATCAAGTCACAGGAAATCAAGGTGGGTTGGTGGATGTGTGTGTGTGTGTGTGTGTGTGTGTGTGTGTGTGTGTGTGTGGGGTGGGGGGGGGGGGGGGGGAGCATGTGTGCATGAGAGTGCATGTGTGTGTATGCATGTGCATGAGTTTTGAAATCGTGTGCCCATGTGTTCGAAAATGAGTGTGCTCATGCAACAGATGATGAAAATTTAGGAGGATTGTACTTGCAATATGAATTTGTTTGATAAAAATTTAGGAGGATTGTACTTGCAATATGAATTTGTTTTTGTTTTTAGACTGTACAATTACAAGTAATTGATTTATTCAAATTAGCTTGTCATTTTCCTTAATGGTTCATGCACTGATGGTTGAGGATGTACCTCTGGTGGAGTTTATGTACCTCGTATTTACATGCATACCAGGTGAGAGTTACCGTGGGTGACTCAGGTCTTGGTTGTGCTTGTGTTGTGTGACGTCTTTCGAGCGCTACTTAACCCCCTTGCGTGTTGGTTGATGCGCAGGCCAAAGTGCTGGTGGCGGAGCAGACGGAGAAGGACATTGACGTGACCCGCAGTCAATACATCCCTGTGGCCGTCAACACCCAGATCCTCTTCTTCTGCGTGGCCGACATGGCCTCCATCGACCCCATGTACCAGTACTCCCTCGAGTGGTTCATCAGCATCTTCCTCGGCAGCATCACCAACGCGGAACGGGCGGACAACATCCCGCAGCGTATCCTCAACATCAACAACTACTTCACCTACAGCCTGTACAGCAACGTGTGCCGCTCGCTCTTTGAGAAGCACAAGCTGCTCTTCGCCTTCCTGCTGTGCGTGCGCATCAACATGCACAAGGGAATCATCAACATGGTGAGTCTGACGCTAAGTGTTGGGGACACTTTTATTTTTGTGTGGGGGCCTGTTTTAGTCAGCTGGGGTTGCGACTGAAACCGCAGTGAAATCCTAGCGGCAATGTTTTTTTCCAGGTTTGCCGCTTCCTGCTTGGCAAACACCCTGATACAATCTGACTGTGACTATTACTGTGATTATTCCCTGGTTCAGTCACTGCCTGCTTTACCAGCACCCTGATAAAATCTAACAGTTATTATTCAGTGATTTTGCCACCTCCCGTTTTGCCAACACCCTGATAAAATCTGACGGTGATTATTCAGTGATTTTGCCACCTCCTGTCTGGCTGACTCCCTGATAAAACCTAACGGTGATTATTCTGTGGTTTTGCCACCTCCTGCTTTGCCGACACCCTGATAAAATCTAATGGTGATTATTCAGTTATTTTGCCAACTCCTGTTTGGCTGACACCCTGATAAAATCTAACGGTGATTATTCTGTGGTTTTGCCACCTCCTGTTTTGCCAACACCCTGATAAAATCTAACGGTGATTATTGAGTGATTTTGCCACCTCCTGTTTTGCCAACACCCTGATAAAATCTAACGGTGATTATTCAGTGATTTTGCCACCTCCTGTTTGGCTGACACCCTGATAAAATCTAACTGGGGATTATTCTGTGGTTTTGCCACCTCCTGCTTTGCCAACACCCTGATAAAATCTAATGGTGATTATTCAGTGATTTTGCCACCTCCTGTTTGGCTGACTCCCTGATAAAATGTAACAGTGATTATTCTGTTATTTTGCCACCTCCTGTTTGGGTGACACCCTCATAAAATCTAACGGTGATTATTCTGTGGTTTTGCCGCATCCTGCTTTGCCAACACCCTGATAAAATCTAATGGTGATTATTCTGTGGTTTTGCCACCTCCTGCTTTGCCAACACCCTGATAAAATGTAACGGTGATTATTCTGTTGTTTTGCCACCTCCTGCTTTGCCAACACCCTGATAAAATCTAATGGTGATTATTCTGTGGTTTTGCCACCTCCTGCTTTGCCAACACCCTGATAAAATCTCCTAGTGGTTATTTACTGGTTCTGCAATCTACTTTGCCAGCACCCTGATAAAATCTAACAATGATTATATTCATTGGTTCTGCCACCACCTGTTTTGCCAACACTCTGTTAAAATATCAAAGTGATCTCACTGCTTCCTGCTTTGCCAACACCCTAATAAAATCCCACTCTGTGTGTGTGTGTGTGGCATCTTTTCATAAATTGGATGGGACCTGTCACTGTGTATTTTGTTCTCATGTTTGCACTCTCTTATGATCCGTTTCTCGTAGAGCGAGTGGCGACACCTGGTGGCTGGAGGAACTCACAAGCCCAAAGAGCTGGACAACCCTGCACCAGAATGGATTTCAGAACGGTCGTGGAGTGACATCCTGACCCTTGCAGCGCTGGAAAAGTTTGCCCCCTTTGTGGACGACTTCAAGAACCACCTGGAAGGCTACAAGACCATATTTGACAGTGGTGACCCACACAGGTAGGCTTGTTGTAGAGAAACAAAAGCAGTCCCTTTTTTCAACACACGTGGGAGTTAACTAGTGCTCAAAAGACGTCACACAAACACAACAAAGACCTGAATTGCCTACGGTAACTCACCTGGTATGTGAGTAAACACAAGGTACAGAAACTCCACCAGAGGTACATCCTCAGAGGTACACCAGAGGTACATGAAAGAGGTACACCAAAGGTACGTGAGGATGTGTCTAGGGTGGAATTTATGTGCCTCGTAATTACATGCGTGCCAGGTGAGAGCTACCATAGATGACTCAGGTCTTTGTTGTTGTGTTTGTGTGATGTCTTTTGATCGTTAAGTAACTCCCTTTGTTGATTCTGCACAAACGCTCAGGGCCTCATTCAGTTTCAGATCATTCCCTTTTTGGCTGAAGTTCTTTGATGTCCACCTTAACTTCTAACAACACAGGTGAAATCACTAGTCGAGAGGAGGCTTGAATGTATCCTGAAATAAAATAAATAAAATACTTTTAAATGTCAGTTTGGGGGTGTTGTGCATGCGCCAGATGTGTTTGCATTATTGCTTCTTCTTTTTTTTTTTCATTGCAGGGAGGAGTTGCCAGGCCAGTGGAACACGGACCTGGATGCATTTCAGAAAATCCTGGTGCTGAAAGCACTGCGTCTGGACAAGGTTACCAATGCCATGCAGGACTATGTAGCCAATAACCTGGGGCAGCGCTTCATTGAACCACAGGTAAGCTGTGTGTGTGTGTGTGTGTGTGTGTGTGTGGTGTGAGTGGTGTGTGTGCGTGTGTGTGTGTGTGGTGTGAGTGGGGTGGTGTGTGTGTGTGTAGTGTGTGTGTGTGTGTGTGTGGTGTGATGTGTGTGTGTGTGTGGTGTGTGTGTGTGTGTGTGTGTGTGTGTGTGTGTGTGTGTGTGTGTGTGTGTGTGTGTGTGTGTGTGTGTGTGTGTGTGTGTGTGTGTGTGTGTGTGTGTGTGTGCATGTGTGTGTGTGTGTGTGTGTGTGTGTATGATGCATTGTGTTTGTTGGTGAGTGCTGTAACTGCTGTCATGTGTGTGTGCACACACATCACTGTTTGTGCATGTATGTGTGTTTGTGTCACCTGTATATATATATATTGTGTTGTGTGTGTGTGTGTGTGTGTGTGTGTGTGTGTGTGTGTGTGTGTGTGTGTGTGTGTGTGTGTATACATGTGTGTATGCATGAGTGTGTGCACACACATCACTGTTTGTGCATGTATGTGTGTTTGTGTCACCTGTATGTATATATAATTGTGTGTGTGTGTGTGTGTGTGTGTGTGTGTGTGTGGTGTGTGTGTGTGTGTGTGTGTGCATGTATACATGTGTGTATGCATGTGTGTGTGCACACACACATCACTGTTTGTGCATGTATGTGTGTTTGTGTCACCTGTATGTGTATATAATTATGTGTGTGTGTGTGGGTGTGTGTGTGTGTGTGCATGTATACATAGATAGATGTGATTTTGCATACCGTTTCTGACTACCATTTTGCATACTAGTCACAGTTGTTTTTGTTTGTTTCAATGCTAAATCAGTAAATGCACAAAAAATGTAACTACAACGGTTATTTGCATTGTTAACATTTGTGCTCCCCTTTTTCTTCTTCGACAGGCATCAGAACTGACCGCAGTGTTTAAAGACTCCTCCCCCACCACCCCGCTCATCTTCGTCCTGTCAGCCGGCACAGACCCTGCTGTTGACCTCTACAAATTTGCGGAGGAGATGAGATTTTCCAAGAAGCTGACTGCCATCTCCCTGGGCCAGGGACAGGTAAGCCACTGTGAGAGAAAAGCTGTGACGGATAAAGCTGGGGCGAAGGGGCCAGTGTAACTGGCAAGCCAGTTGGGCCTAGTGGTAAGGCTGGTGAGCAGAATGACCTAGGTTTGATTTTGCTTCAGCTCTCCCTCTCTCTCTCTCTCTCTCTCTCTCTCTCTCTCTCTCCAAAAGTTGTGGGGTCTGTGGGCATTGTCTTGTGACTTTATATCTCACAATTGACAAAATTTTAAATCTAAAATGGCTCACATCACTGACCATCTTTTTCTTCTTCTTATCTTTTACCTGCAGCAACACCAACATTGTCACAAATGTGGAACTGTGGATGAATGTTTAAACTGTGGATGAATGTTTTTAACTGTGGATGGATGTTTAAACTGTGGATGAATGTTTTTAACTGTGGATGAATGTTTAAACTGTGGATGAGTGTTTTTAACTGTGGATGAATGTTTAAACTGTGGATGAGTGTTTTAACTGTGGATGAATTTTTAAACTGTGGATGAGTGTTTTAACTGTGGATGAGTGTTTAAACTGTGGATGAGTGTTTTAACTGTGGATGAGTGTTTAAACTGTGGATGGGTGTTTTAACTGTGGATGTTTTTAACTGTGGATGAATGTTTAAAGTGTGGATGAATATTTTAACTGTGGATGAATGTTTAAACTGTGGATGAGTGTTTTAACTGTGGATGAGTGTTTAAACTGTGGATGGGTGTTTTAACTGTGGATGTTTTTAACTGTGGATGAATGTTTAAAGTGTGGATGAATATTTTAACTGTAGATGAATGTTTAAAAATGTGGATGAGTGTTTTAACTGTGGATGAGTGTTGTAACTGGGGATGACTGTTGTAACTATGTAGATGAATATTTAAACTGTGGATGGCTGGTTTATCTGCTGATGGCTGTTTTTAGCTGTGGATGAATGTTTAAACTGTGGATGGCTTGTTCTCTCCCCAGGGTCCCAGAGCAGAACAGTTGATGCGATCGGCCATGGAGCGCGGCAAGTGGGTTTTCTTCCAGAACTGCCACTTGTCACCCAGCTGGATGCCCAGTCTGGAACGTCTGGTGGAACAGATTGACCCAGAAAAGGTGATGCTGCCTGAGAGTGAAATTTCCCTGTCTTTGGAGACTTTGTGTTGAGGTGTGGGGGGGGAGGGGGGGATGTATTTTCTTCAAAGTAACACCAGGCAGGATAACTGATCAACCCAGAAAAGGTGACGCTGCCTGAGGGTGAAATTCACCTCACTTTGAAGATTTTCTGTTGAGGTGGGGGGTGGGGGAGGGGGATTTTTTTTTTTTTTAAGAAACACAAGGCAGGATAATTGATTGACCCAGAAAAGGTACTGCTGCCTGATGGTGAAAATTGCCCCTCTTGTGAGAGTTTCTTTTTGGGGTGGGAGGTGGGGGGGGGGGGGGGGGGGATCTTGTCTTCAAAGAAACACAAAGCAGGAGAACTGATTGATCCAGAAAAGATGACACTGCCTGATGATGAAATTGACCCCTCTTTTGAGATTTTTCCTTCTTTTTTGTCTCTTCATTTGTTTTTTTGTTTTTTGCTTAAGGTGAGCAGTTACTTTTGACAGAATTGCAGCAGTAGATGTTGTCATGATGTGAAAAATCAATAAATGGTAGTCTTTTGACGGTGGGTTTTGTTTTGGGTGAGCAATAACTTGCACAGAACTGCAGCAGCTGATGTTATGATGTGAAGAATCAATAAATGGTAATCTTTAGACAGTGGGTTTTTGTTTTAAGGTGAGCAGTTTTCACAGAATTGCAGCAGCAGATGTTGTTATGATGTGAAAAATCAATAAATGGTTGTCTTTAGACCATTGGTTTTTGTTTAAGGTGAGCAGTTACTTTTGACAGAATTGCAGCAGCAGATGTTATGATGTGAAAAATCAAGAAACAAAATTGCAGCAGCAGAGGTTTTTATGATGTGAAAAATCGAGAAACAGAATTGCAGCAGCAGATGTTGTTATGATGTGAAAAATCAAGAAACAGAATTGCAGCAGCAGAAGTTTTTATGATGTGAAGAATCAATAAGTGGTCGTCTTTAGACAGTGGGTCATAATGTGAGCAGTTACTTTGACAGAATTGCAGCAGCAGATGTTGTTATGATGTGAAAAATCAAGAAACAGAATTGCAGCAGCAGAGGTTTTTATGATGTGAAGAATCAATAAGTGGTTGTCTTTAGATAGTGGGTCATAATGTGAGCAGTTACTTTGACAGAATTGCAGCAGCAGATGTTGTTATGATGTGAAAAAATCAAGAAATGGTAGACCTTAGAGAGTGGGTTTTCATTTAAGGTGAGCAGTTACTTTTGACAGAATTGCAGCAGCAGTGGTGTTTATGATGTGAAGAATCAATAAGTGGTAGTCTTTAGACAGTGGGTCATAATGTGAACAGTTACTTTCCACAGAATTGCAACTGTCTTTTTTATTTTTTTTATTTTTTATTTTTTACTGTCTTACAGAGCAGTGGTCCGGGGTGACGTTTAAATAGAGGTTCCACTGGATCTTCATGGCACAGTAAAGAAAATCACAACCAGCAATGTTTGTTTTTTTGTTCCAGGTTCACCGAGACTTCCGCTTGTGGCTGACCAGCATGCCCAGCGACAAGTTCCCTGTCTTCATCCTGCAGAATGGCTCGAAGATGACGGTGGAGCCCCCTAGAGGCATCAAGGCCAACCTCCTCAAGTCGTATGCTGGATTCAATGACGACTTCCTGAACTCTTGTGGAGAAAAGGTAAGAAAATAGTCTCTTTTTTTCTCCCCAAGGGATAATTTTGACAAAGCTCAGGGGACAGACAATATTTTTGACTATCTCATTTGACAGGTCACTAGTAAAACAGTAGGGTGAAGATTTTGAAGTCTCTTGAATAAATTGTTTCGACAGGTTAACATTTAACAATGATTTTAACAATTTAACAGGGGGTGGGGTGAGTGATTTGTTTTGGATTTTTTGTTTGTTTTGTTACAAATTGTATTATTGGTCTTGACATAGTTTATTTTAGGTGTACTGTAATTTCCAGACTACAAGGCACTTCTAGATAAAAAGGCACACCTGCTGAAATTTGGCTCCCTGTCCCTAATAGGCCTTCTCGCCTCCATGGTTGTTAAGCAACAAAGTCAATCAATTTGGCAGAAAAGTGAAAAGGTCCACAGATAAGATGCTTCTGAATGTAAAGCACAACCTTGGCAGTGTCATGGCGAACAAGCGAACCTGATGGAAATACATGGTTTTGCTCCTGATACAGGAAAGTGGAATTATTCAGTGACTGTACCATTCACGAAATGTTTGAATTGATGGTTAACATCCTAAGTGACATCATTTGCCAAAGGTGAACAGCACGGCAAATGGTAATTAGCTAACCCATTTCTCCTCTGCCATGGTAGCAAGGCGAAGTTGAATAGAGGCTGCTGCCATTTTGTCTCATTTGTATTCAGCGTTAATACAGAATATAGAATCTTTATTGTCTATGAATAACATAGAAATTTGCCTCACGACTGCATAAAAGATACAAGTAAAATAACACACAGTATAATAATACATGAACATAAGTACACATAAAACACAGAGTACTTTATCTTAGACTCTGGAGGGCACACACTAATGTACTAATGTACTAATCTAATGTACATTTTGGTTGAGGTTTTGTAATCTTCCACCTTTGAATAAAATATTAGGCACTGACAGTTTGACTGGGCCTATGGGGTCATTTCAAATCTCCTTTCTGGAATCATGTTCTCTGTTGATTGCCCAGAAAACATCGCTAGCCAGTTTGCCAAAGGTACTCAGTTTCTGTTTCAGTCTGATGTGGAGACCGATTTGGGTTCAAAATACACATAACCATGCATTGTCATTCTTTGGAAAAGCAATTGTGCCAAATTGTACTCGCAGATAAAGTGCTGCAAGGTGCAGGGGGTCAAATTTGAGAGGGAAAAAATATCGCCTTATAGTCTGAAAATTTATTTATGTGAACATTTGTTGAGCGCCTCATCTCGAGATGAGCCCTAAGTGCTTCACGGTGGCAAGTATCGCTATTCTCTGCATCTGCTCTTGTCGTATATGACTGAATGAGTGACTGACTGTAGCTCAACACCGCACGATCTGAATATCCACTGAAGTGGTTACAGCGCTGTTTGGTTGTTACATGGCTGGTGCCACATGAAACTATGGTAAGCGCATTCCGCTAAGATGAGGAGAGGCACTGATAAATGTTCAGTTTTGTTATGGTTTTGATTTTCACAGGTCGCAGAATTCAAGTACCTGCTGTTTTCACTGTGCCTGTTCCACGGTGTGCTGCTGGAGCGACGCAAGTTCGGGGCCCTGGGATTCAACATCCCATATGAGTTCACCGATGGTGACCTGCGTATCTGTGTCAGCCAGCTCAAGATGTTCCTGCTGGAGTACTCCCACATCCCATTCAAGGTCAGTGTGAAGTGCTCAGAGCCAGGGCTGTTGGGGTCACACAGGGCTGTCACAAGAGGATATTTGGGGTCACAGAGGGCTGTTTGGGGTCACAGAGCGTTGTTGGGCGTTGTTGGGGTCACAGAGGGCTGTTGGGGTCACAGAGGGCTGTTTGGGGTCACAGAGCGTTGTTGGGCGTTGTTGGGGTCACAGAGGGCTGTTGGGGTCACAGAGGGTTGTTGGGGTCACAGAGGGTTGTTCAGGTCACAGAGAGTTGTTGGGGTCACAGAGGGTTGTTCAGGTCACAGAGGGTTGTTGGGGTCACAGAGGGCTGTTTGGAGTCACAGAGGGTTGTTGGGGTCACAGAGGGCTGTTTGGAGTCACAGAGGGTTGTTGGGGTCACAGAGGGTTGTTGGGGTCACAGAGGGTTGTTGGGGTCACAGAGGGTTGTTGGGGTCACAGAGGGCTGTTGGGGTCACAGAGGGCTGTTTGGGTCACAGAGGGCTGTTTGGGTCACAGAGGGCTGTTTGGGTCACAGAGGGCTGTTTGCGGTCACAGAGGGTTGTTAGGTCACAGAGGGTTGTTTGGTCACAGAGGGCTGTTTGGAGTCACAGAGGGTTGTTGGGGGTTGTTGGGGTCACAGAGGGTTGTTGGGGTCACAGAGGGTTGTTGGGGTCACAGAGGGTTGTTGGGGTCACAGAGGGCTGTTTGGAGTCACAGAGGGCTGTTTGCGGTCACAGAGGGTTGTTGGGGTCACAGAGGGCTGTTTGGAGTCACAGAGGGCTGTTTGCGGTCACAGAGGGTTGTTGGGGTCACAGAGGGCTGTTTGGAGTCACAGAGGGTTGTTGGGGTCACAGAGGGCTGTTTGGATCACAGAGGGCTGTTTGGGGTCACAGAGGGTTGTTGGGGTCACAGCGGGATGTTGGGGTCACAGAGGGGTGTTTGGGGTCACTTTCTGAACCACAAACTTCACATCACAACTTCCATAATTTGTGTCAAGCAGGTTCAGGATTGTGCAACCCCTCCCCCCTTCAAGCACAACCGCAAGCTGTGTGCACATGAAACTTTCCATCACTTGTCATGTAGCTTCAGAATCCCCCCCTCCCCCCCAGCACCCCTCCCCCTGAGGCTAATGTGTCTTCCTGCCCATGTGTCACTTGGCATCCCCCCCCCCCCAAGCCCCCCAATCTGTTAGGGCCGGTCGTACCCCCACCCCACCCCGCCTCACCTCCATTTCCTGTTGACTTGCCTGTATCAATGCGTGCATGCTGCACATGGACCTGTTTGTGTGTGTGCATGTGTGTGTGTGTGTGTGTGTGTGTGTGCGTGCGTGTGTGCGTGCATGTGTGTGTGCATGTGTGTGTGTGTGCTATGAACTAAGTGGATGTGGATTTTGTTAAATTTTATTTTATGTTGTAGCATGTTGTCACTAACCTTGCTTGTGTACAAGCCTTGGGCTGTTAAAATGTTTCGATAGGGAGGGCGCTTACAAATTTCCATTATTATGATCATTATTGTCTTCAGCCGTTCACACCGGTTTTGCTGTCTTTCAGGTGTTGAAGTACACGGCAGGTCAGATCAACTACGGCGGTCGCGTAACTGATGACTGGGATCGCCGCTGCCTCATGAACATCCTCAGTGACTACTACAAGCCTGAAGTGATGGATGACGAGTACTCATACAGCCCCAGCAACATCTACCACCAGATTCCTACAGCTTCTGACCACAGTGTTCGTATTTGAACTTAACGCTTGTTTGAATCTATTTGAACTTAATGCTTGTTTGAATGTCGGCAGTCTGTATTTTTTCTTGTCTTAGAGAGTGGTATTAACTGCTTTTGTTGTTGTTGTTGTTGTTGTTGTAGAAGTTTTGATTGTTTCCTTAGTTATTGTTTTAGGTTTGTCACTGTTACTGTTTTAGGTTGTCACGGGTTGTTAGAAGTAGCTTTTGTGCGTACTGTCTACAGCGAAAGAGACATAGACCTGTTTGCGTGGGACATATATTTGGTTTGCCATTTCTTTCAGATGAAGCGATTTCTGGTCCTGCCCCAGAAAACTGTTCTGTATTTGATAACACCTTTATTATTAGACAAAACATTTCTTTCTTCTTTTCTTGCAGGGGGGGGGGGTTGTTGCAAATAATTTTATCTAGTTTAAACAAAGTCAGTTTCAGTGCTGGTGCTTACCGAGTGATTACTGTATGGTCTACCTGATGAAAGACAGACTTGTTTTGCTGCTGTAAAGGAAGTTTAATTCACACAAATCATAAGTGAAAGAGTGGTTCATTGACACAGAAACATAGACAAAGAGCAGTTTAAAGAGTGGTCTCTTGTTAGGGTGGCCTTCTCATCTGCCTGTGTTGTAGTACCTATGAATCATTGACACAGAAACACAGACAAAAAGCAGTGTCAAGGAGTGGTCTCTTGTTAGGGTGGTCTTTCTCCTTGCCTGAGTACCAGCAGGAATGAGCCATTGACATGGAAATGCAAAGAGCAGTTTAAAGACGGAGGGGTCTCCTGTTAGGGGGGTCTCATCTGCCTGTGCTGTGGTACCTTTGAGTCATTGACACAGAAACACTGACAAAGAGCAGTTTAAAGAAAGAGTGGGCTCTTGTTACTTGTTAGGGTGGTCTTTTCCCTTGCTTGCTACTCAGCAGCAGTAACCCAGACACAGAAACACAGACAAAGAGCAGTTTCAAGAGTGGTCTCTTGTTAGGGTGGTCTTTTTCCTTGCCTGAGTAGCAGCAGTAACCCAGACACAGAAACACAGACAAAGAGCAGTTTCAAGAGTGGTCTCTTGGTAGGGTGGTCTTTTCCCTTGCCTGAGTAGCAGCAGTAACCCAGACACAGAAACACAGACAAAGAGCAGTTTCAAAAGTGGTCTCTTGGTAGGGTGGTCTTTTCCCTTGCCTGAGTAGCAGCAGTAACACAGGCACAGAAACACAACTGAAGAGCGGCTTGAAGGAGCAGTCTCTTGTTAGGCTGGTCTTTACCCTTGCAGCGGTAATGAGTCATCGACACGGAAATACAAACAAAGAGCAGTTTGAAGATGGAGTTTTCTCCAGTTAGGGAGGTCTTTTTTTCATGCCGGAGTAGTGGCAGTAATGAGTCATTGACACGGAAACACAAAGAGCAATTTGAAGAAGGAGTGGTCTCCAGTTAGGGTGGTCTTTAGTGGCAATAATGAGTCAGTGACACGGAAACACAAACAAAGAGCAGTTTGAAGGAGTGGTCTCCAGTTAGGGTGGTCTTTAGTGGCAATAATGAGTCAGTGACACGGAAACACAAACAAAGAGCAGCTTGAAGAAGGAGTGGTCTCCAGTTAGGGTGGTCTTTAGTGGCAATAATGAGTCAGTGACACGGAAACACAAACAAAGAGCAGCTTGAAGAAGGAGTGGTCTCCAGTTAGGGTGGTCTTTAGTGGCAATAATGAGTCAGTGACACAGAAACACAAACAAAGAGCAGCTTGAAGAAGGAGTGGTCTCCAGTTAGGGTGGTCTTTGGTGGCAATAATGAGTCAGTGACACAGAAACACAAACAAAGAGCAGCTTGAAGAAGGAGTGGTCTCCAGTTAGGGTGGTCTTTAGTGGCAATAATGAGTCAGTGACACAGAAACACAAACAAAGAGCAGCTTGAAGAAGGAGTGGTCTCCAGTTAGGGTGGTCTTTGGTGGCAATAATGAGTCAGTGACATGGAAACACAAACAAAGAGCAGCTTGAAGAAGGAGTGGTCTCCAGTTAGGGTGGTCTTTGGTGGCAATAATGAGTCAGTGACATGGAAACACAAACAAAGAGCAGCTTGAAGAAGGAGTGGTCTCCAGTTAGGGTGGTCTTTGGTGGCAATAATGAGTCAGTGACATGGAAACACAAACAAAGAGCAGCTTGAAGAAGGAGTGGTCTCCAGTTAGGGTGGTCTTTAGTGGCAATAATGAGTCAGTGACATGGAAACACAAACAAAGAGCAGCTTGAAGAAGGAGTGGTCTCCAGTTAGGGTGGTCTTTGGTGGCAATAATGAGTCAGTGACATGGAAACACAAACAAAGAGCAGCTTGAAGAAGGAGTGGTCTCCAGTTAGGGTGGTCTTTAGTGGCAATAATGAGTCAGTGATACAGAAACACAAACAAAGAGCAGTTTGAAGAAGGAGTGGTCTCCAGTTAGGGTGGTCTTTAGTGGCAGTAATGAGTCATTGACATGGCAACACAAAGAGCAGCTTGAAGAAGGAGTGGTCTCCTGTTAGGGTGGTCTTTAGTGGCAGTAATGAGTCATTGACATGGCAACACAAAGAGCAGCTTGAAGAAGGAGTGGTCTCCTGTTAGGGTGGTCTTTAGCAGCAGTAATGAGTCCCTGACACGGAAACAAACAAAAAGCAGTGGTCTCCTGTTATGTTAGGGTGCTCTTCTTCACAGCCTGTGTAGTAGCACAAGATTCTTTTCATCTTGGCAGGGCTACATCGAGTACATTAAGGGCCTCCCCATCAACGACACGCCTGAGATCTTCGGTCTCCACGAGAACGCCAACATCACCTTCGCACAGAATGAGACGCTGCAGCTGCTGAGCGGACTTCTGGAGCTCCAGCCCAAGACCATATCCGGCAGCGGCAAGTCACGAGAGGAGGTCAGCTGGTCTTTTTAAAATATGTTTTTAATATATTTTGATTTGCGTGAAGAAAGTCGGACTGCTGTGATCAGTGTTGCACCATCTGGCCTTGCAACAAACTGCCCTCTTTTCATGGCAGTCTGCCGATTTGTGAAAAAGGGTATCTGTCTGAAGGTGTGAAAGACAAAACTAATCCTGAAATTGTTGATATGTATTTATTTATTTTTAAATGAACTGATCAACAAATAAAACCCTAAAATGAAATTATGGCACGAGAGATTTGTAAGAGAGAGAGAGGAGGGACAGGGGCATTTGATTTTTTTTTTAGGGAAACACACATGCATGATTGGTTGTACACACATACATACATGTGCATGCACACACACACACACACACGCATGCATGCACGCACGCACGCACGCACGCGCACACACACACACACACACATGCATACATGCATGCACACTGTCACTCACTCTGTCTCTTCAAATATGCTGATGCACATTTGGCTTTGTGTGCAGGTTATGGAAGAAACAGCTAAGGTGATCCTGGAACAGATTCCTAAAACTGTTGATCTCGGTATGGTGATGGAGAAGTTCCCCGTGATGTACGAACAGTCCATGAACACTGTGCTCGTCCAGGAGGTCATCAGGTCAGTGAATCTATCTGTGCTTGCATAACATCATCAAAATAATCTACAGTGTGTGCCCAGGTGTGGTGACTGAAATGAAGTGCTTAACATGACGAATGTTTTAAAAGACCATGAATGCCATCCATATGGCCATTATTATCTGTATCACTAGGTCATTGTTTTTGCAACTGAAAGGGTCACGCCTTGAGCCTCACTTTCATCCAAAGTCTGCCATCAGTGGTTATGCCATTGAAGGGCACTCTAATCTTCGCGCATCTGTCTGCTAAAATTGCCCCAATAAGCCTAATGCTGTCAGCACCCTCTGTTAAATTGGCAAAAAGTTTTAGTCCTAAGACACCCTCCGTAACTCCCTGTAGGACCTGCTCAAGGTTGACTGGGCATTCAAAACCAGTTGCCTGCTTACTCGCTTACTTCAGGTGCTAATGGGTCTGGTGGCAGCGTTTGTCTTATTTCTCTTTCCCCCTGTATGTGTTTGACGGGTACAACCGTCTTGTGGACACCATCCACAAGTCCTTGCAGGACCCGCTGAAGAGTCTGGTGGTGATGTTTGTCATATCTGGTGCTGATGTTCTGATGTTTGTCTTTCTGTGTATTGGGTACAACCGTCTCTTGGGCACCATCCACAAGTCCTTGCAGGACCTGCTGAAGGGTCTGGTAGTGATGTTTGTCATACCTAGTGCTGAGCCTTGCAGGACCTGATGAAGGGTCTGGTGGTGATGTTTGACATACCTGGTGCTGATCCTTGCAGGACCTGCTGAAGGGTCTGGTGGTGATGTTTGTCATACCTGGTGCTGATCCTTGCAGGACCTGCTGAAGGGTCTGGTAGTGATGTTTGTCATACCTGGTGCTGATGTTCTGATGTTTGTCTTTCTGTGTGATGGGTACAACCATCTCTTGGGCACCATCCACAAGTCCTTGCAGGACCTGCTGAAGGGTCTGGTGGTGGCGTTTGTCTCAGTTCTCTTTCTGTGCGACAGGTACAACCGTCTCCTGGGCACTATCCACAAGTCGCTGCAGGACCTGCTGAAGGCTCTGAAGGGTCTGGTGGTGATGTCCCAGGAGCTGGAGAACATGGCCAACAGCCTCTACAACAACACGGTGCCCAGCATCTGGGCCAACAAGGTGGGTGGGGCCAGCACACACTGTCCAGAGCTGCCTGCTGCCGCAACTCCCACAATCTTTCCCCTCACTTAGGAGGTGGGGTGGGTGGCGGGGTGGGGGGGGGTGGGGGGGGTGGGGGGCGGCAACAGCTCTGGTGGTGATACACACGCTTGGTGCAACTGTCTTGGCAATGAAATCAGAATCGGATCTGTGCAGGTAGAAGAAGAGGAAAAAGTGTAACGAAATATTCAAATGGCAGTGGGCTTTCTGGTGGTGTTGATGCTCTCCAGCAGATTTGCCTTACAGATGTTTTCTTCCTTGTGATTCTCCTCTCAGTTCCTGTGGCTGGTGGACATCAAGGATGCAAAAAGTGACAACAACAAAATGAGAGAGAGAGAGAGAGAGAGAGAGAGAGAGAGAGAGAGAGAGAGAGAGAACTCAAACTCAAACTTGAAAACTTTATTTTACAAAGATTGTGGTTTAGGTTCATTCAAAAACCTGTCTAACAACTAGTCCTTGCTAAGCTACTGATGAACAGATATCAAATTACAGGCATTATTTATATACATATAGGCATGAATGAGTGATTGAAACGTTATACGTGAGAATTTCCACACAAAACACAGCGTGCTCACAGCGCCAGATGAACACATGCCGTACATCATTCAGTTACATATTATGAGCATACGGTGAGCATATTATGAGCAAATGAAGCAGCAGAACATCTGATCAGTTTATATGACTAGTATCGGAAAAGAAAACAGAGAGAGAGAGAGAGAGAGAAGAAAAAAATCCCAAGCCAAAACCCAGAGCTCTCCAAGGCTGTGAAAAGCCTGGAGTAGGACAGAATATAGCTTTGCATGCTTTACCTACTGCCAGGACTTTTTAATTTCTGCCTTCCTGCTTCATTCCCGCCAAGCCTTTTCAAACATGAAGTGGCCTGTATCGTAAGTCAATCAGAATTGTTGGGTGGCCCCTACAACTTCTGGACATGACTGGGTGTTAAACTTAAGGCATCTACCCCCCAAATTTTAACAAAAGAAGGGTAGTCTCAGTGACAAAGGCTTTTTGACATTTTGAAATAGTGTCTACTTGTCATTGATTTTGGTGCATGAATTGTGCTTATCAAATGGAAATACATGCCTTGTAGTTCTGTCAACTTTTCATTGACTTTGGTGCATTGTGCTTATGAAGTTGAAATGCATGCCTTGTGTTTCTGTCAACTTTTAATCGACTTAAGTGCATTCTGCCAATGAAGGGCAAATGCGTGCCTTGTGTTTTAAGCCTACATTTCATTGACTTTGGTGCACTGTGCTTATGAAATTGAAATGCATGCCTTGTGTTTCTGCTTATATTCCATTGACTTTGGTGCGCTGTGCTTATGAAATTGAAATGTGTGCCATGTGTTTCAGCCTATATTCCATTGACTTTGGTGCGCCGTGCTTATGAAATTGAAATGTGTGCCTTGTGTTTTAGCCTATATTCCATTGACTTTGGTGCGCTGTGCTTATGAAACTGAAATGCATGTCTTTTGTTTTATAGGCCTACCCATCTCTGAAACCCCTGGCCTCATGGACGCAGGACCTGATTCAGCGAATGGCTTTCATTCAGGAATGGATCAGCACAGGCATTCCCAGTGTAAGCTCACTTGTTTGAACTGGCAGGCTTTTATTCCAAACAAAACCAAAACCAAAACAGACAAAGAATGAGATCCTTTTTCTCTCTCTTTATCAACAGCAAGATCAGACCGATGTAATTTGTCAGCATACACCTGTGCAGCACAGTCTAACTCCATGTAAGTCGTTGGCAAAGAGAAAGGGTGGGGTGGGGGTGTTGCTGCCGAAATGAAATGTCTTTGTGAAGCATACATCCGGCAGAGTGGTCCATTTTCTCTGTTTGGATAAAACTGGCAACGGGTATCATATGCACAGGCATGCGAACAAACGAAAGTTGCATACTTTGGCCACAGATCAAACACAGAGTGAGAGAGACTCTGAAATCACTTGCTCAATGGTAGCACTTTTCATCTTCGTCCTGCTCCTGTCATCTCATCCCACTCTGAGCAAGTAGATGATAAAAGTGATAGTCTTTTGTTTCATCCCCACACATGATAATAAAATATAGATTGGTGAGTAATTTGGCTGTTGTTTGGCTGCATAGTTTGGATATGTTGATCAGCTGTGTAACTTGGCCGTGTTGCTTTGCTGTTTCAGGTGCTGTGGATCTCAGGCTTCTTCTTCCCACAGGCCTTCCTGACGGGGACACTGCAGAACTACGCCCGTAAGACAGTGATCTCCATCGACACCATCAGCTTTGAGTTCAAGGTTAGTTTGCTGTCTTCCTTACAAACCAGACAGACTTTCCTCTGCTGTCTTCCTAACAAACAAACCAGACCCCTCTCTGTTTGCTGTCTTCCTTACAAACTGGGCAGACCTGCCTCTGTTTGCTCTTCTCTAAAAAAAAAAAACAGGCAGACCTTCTTGTTGGCAGTCTTCCTTACAAACCAGGCAGGCCTCCCTCAGCTTGCTGTCTTCCTTACAAACTGGGCAGACCTTCCTCTGCTTGCTGTCTTCCTAACAAACCAGGCAGGCCTTCCTCTGCTTGTTGTCTTCCTAACAAACCAGGCAGGCCTTCCTCTGCTGTCTTCCTTACAAACCGGGCAGGCCTTCCTCAGCTTGCTGTCTTCCTTACAAACCAGGCAGACCTCCCACTGCTGTCTTCCTTACAAACCGGGCAGACCTTCCTCTGTTTGCTGTCTTCCTTACAAACCAGGCAGGCCTTCCTCTGTTTGCTGTCTTCCTTACAAACCAGGCAGACCTTCCTCTGTTTGCTGTCTTCCTTACAAACCAGGCAGGCCTTCCTCAGCTTGCTGTCTTCCTTACAAACCAGGCAGGCCTTCCTCTGCTGGCTGTCACATACTTTGGCAAGCTGATCAGTCATATTTTGGGGGCAGTTAACAAAGGACACAATTCCAGAAATGGGAATTCTGCATGACCCAATAGTCCTAGTCATGCTGTCAGTGTTTGTGTTGACCAAACAAAGAAACGCACATCTTGATGCTTTATCCAGGTGATGCAAGAGACCTCTGTTGACCATTAACAAACACACACATTGATGTTTTCATTGGGTGGTGTGTTTTCTGTTGACCAGAGAAACAAACACACACATTGATGTTTTCACCAGGTGATAGGAGAGTCTTCTGTTGACCAGAGAAACAAACACACACATTGATGTTTTCGCCAGGTGATGTGACTCACTCTGTTGATAAAAGAAACACGCGATATTTTCACCAGGTGATAGGAGGGTCTTCTGTTGACCAAGCACACACATTGATGTTTTCACCAGGTGATGCGAGAGTCCTCTGTTGACCAAAGAAACACACACGTTGATATTTTCACCAGGTTATGCGAGAGTCCTCTGTTGACCACACACACACACTCACACACACACACACACACACACACACACACACACACACACACACACACACACACACACACACACACACACACACACACACACACACACACACTGATGTTAGGTGATGCAAGAGTCCTCCGTTGACCAAACGCACACATTGATGTTTTTTTACCAGGTGATGCGAGAGTCCTTCCAGGAGCTGAAGGAGCCCCCTGAGGATGGCTGCTACATCCGTGGCATGTTTGCGGAGGGTGCCCGGTGGGACTACACACGTCACATGCTGGCCGACTCCAGACCCAAGGAGCTATTCACCGACATGCCCGTCATCTGGCTTATCCCAGCTTCCAACCGCCAGGTACCGGAACAGGGCATCTACGATTGCCCTGTGTACAAGACCCTGACCAGAGCAGGTGAGTGTGGTGCTTGTCTGGAGCGTCAGTACGTAAGAACACTCACCCACACCAACGCACATATGCAGTGTTGGATTGGAGGGTGGAAGGGAGGGGTCAGGAAAGGATCAGCATAACGAACAAGTCGTGATCATACGGATACGATGACTAAATAGTACAAGTTGGATCAAATCCACCACAATCACGTCCTCAAGTAATATAACGGGATGTGACTGTACAGAGACCTGAATTGCCTTTGATGACTGTTGCCTGGCTTGCAAGAAACACAAGGTCAAGTAGCGGTGTGACCCCTGGTCTCTAGACCTGAATCTCTTATCATGACTGTCAGCAGGTAATAGGGCATGTATTAATGTGTCATAATTAGAAGCAGATAGCCAATAAGGACACACAGATGACACACCTTTTGACCTCATTTTTGATACTCCAACAACTCTGAATCCGTTACTTTTTGCCATGGACGAACAAATTACGTGGCTTGACAGAACATTGTGGGGGAAAAAAGAATGTCACATTTCTTAAATGATGCAATGAATAGTAAGCTATAGCTGCACCTTGTTCAAAAGCTATTTTAGAATCAATGACAAAACTTACCTGGCTTTGCAAGGGCACAAGTCTTTTTCATGAAACTGATGATGGCATTGACTGTCCAGCGGAGCTCTGTCAGTTTTGCACTGACTGCGATAAACTCAGCCCCCCTCTTTTCGAAAAATGTTTTGAAACCCTTTATCTTCTTGATGCAACGCCGTTGGAAAATGTTATGATAACAGCAAGTTGTCTTAATTGCCCTTTACTTGGCTAACTAGTCAGCTATGAGCAGGCAAGTTGTCTTAATTGCCCTTTACTCGGCTAACTAGTCAGCTGTGAGCAGACAAGTTGTCTTAATTGCCCTTTACTCGGCTAACTAGTCAGCTGTGAGCAGACAAGTTGTCTTAATTGCCCTTTACTCGGCTAACTAGTCAGCTGTGAGCAGACAAGTTGTCTTAATTGCCCTTTACTCGGCTAACTAGTCAGCTATGAGCAGACGTCTTAATTGCCCTTTACTCGGCTAACTAGTCAGCTGTGAGCAGACAACAACTTTGGGTGGGCATGTGCACTAGAGACCTTTAATGGTGCTTTCCATGTCAGCGTGTGTGGCCTCTCAAACAGCAAGTAGCTGTGAAGTTTGTTCAACAACGCTGTCAGTATGTGTGGCCTCTCAAACAGCAAGTAGCTGTGAAGTTTGTTTAACAACAACGCTGTGTCAGTATGTGTGGCCTCTCAAACAGCAAGTAGCTGTGAAGTTTGTTCAACAATGCTGTGTCAGTATGTGTGGCCTCTCAAACAGCAAGTAGCTGTGAAGTTTGTTCAACAACGCTGTGTCAGTATGTTGGCCTCTCAAACAGCAAGTAGCTGTGAAGTTTGTTCAACCAACAACGCTGTGTCAGTATGTGTGGCCTCTCAAACAGCAAGTAGCTGTGAAGTTTGTTCAACAACGCTGTGTCAGTATGTGTGGCCTCTCAAACAGCAAGTAGCTGTGAAGTTTGTTCAACAACGCTGTGTCAGTATGTGTGGCCTCTCAAACAGCAAGTAGCTGTGAAGTTTGTTTAACCAACAACGCTGTGTCAGTATGTGTGGCCTCTCAAACAGCAAGTAGCTGTGAAGTTTGTTCAACAACGCTGTGTCAGTATGTGTGGCCTCTCAAACAGCAAGTAGCTGTGAAGTTTGTTTAACAACAACGCTGTGTCAGTATGTGTGGCCTCTCAAACAGCAAGTAGCTGTGAAGTTTGTTCAACAACGCTGTGTCAGTATGTGTGGCCTCTCAAACAGCAAGTAGCTGTGAAGTTTGTTTAACCAACAACGCGTGTCAGTATGTGTGGCCTCTCAAACAGCAAGTAGCTGTGAAGTTTGTTCAACAACGCTGTGTCAGTATGTGTGGCCTCTCAAACAGCAAGTAGCTGTGAAGTTTGTTAACCAACAACGCTGTGTCAGTATGTGTGGCCTCTCAAACAGCAAGTAGCTGTGAAGTTTGTTAACCAACAACGCTGTGTCAGTATGTGTGGCCTCTCAAACAGCAAGTAGCTGTGAAGTTTGTTTAACAACAAGCTGGTCAGTATGTGTGGCCTCTCAAACAGCAAGTAGCTGTGAAGTTTGTTCAACCAACAACGCTGTGTCAGTATGTGTGGCCTCTCAAACAGCAAGTAGCTGTGAAGTTTGTTCAACAACACGTTGTCAGTATGTGTGGCCTCTCAAACAGCAAGTAGCTGTGAAGTTTGTTTAACCAACAACGCTGTGTCAGTATGTGTGGCCTCTCAAACAGCAAGTAGCTGTGAAGTTTGTTAACCAACAACGCTGTGTCAGTATGTGTGGCCTCTCAAACAGCAAGTAGCTGTGAAGTTTGTTCAACAAGCTGTCAGTATGTGTGGCCTCTCAAACAGCAAGTAGCTGTGAAGTTTGTTAACCAACAACGCTGTGTCAGTATGTGTGGCCTCTCAAACAGCAAGTAGCTGTGAAGTTTGTTCAACAAGCTGTCAGTATGTGTGGCCTCTCAAACAGCAAGTAGCTGTGAAGTTTGTTCAACAACGCTGTGTCAGTATGTGTGGCCTCTCAAACAGCAAGTAGCTGTGAAGTTTGTTCAACCAACAACGCTGTGTCAGTATGTGTGGCCTCTCAAACAGCAAGTAGCTGTGAAGTTTGTTCAACAACCTGTCAGTATGTGTGGCCTCTCAAACAGCAAGTAGCTGTGAAGTTTGTTCAACAACGCTGTGTCAGTATGTGTGGCCTCTCAAACAGCAAGTAGCTGTGAAGTTTGTTCAACAACGCTGTGTCAGTATGTGTGGCCTCTCAAACAGCAAGTAGCTGTGAAGTTTGTTCCAACAATGCTGTCAGTATGTGTGGCCTCTCAAACAGCAAGTAGCTGTGAAGTTTGTTTAACCAACAACGCTGTGTCAGTATGTGTGGCCTCTCAAACAGCAAGTAGCTGTGAAGTTTGTTCAACAATGCTGTCAGTATGTGTGGCCTCTCAAACAGCAAGTAGCTGTGAAGTTTGTTCAACCAACAACACTGAAAACTGGTCTTTGCCAGAGTGATAGCTGGTAGGGCAAACAGGACTCCAATATGTGATCCAGCGTTTTTCACACACGTGGGCACAGCCTCACTTTTGTGAGACCATACCGCTGTACGTGTGCATCTATTTATAGATCTGTCGAAGGTATGTTACTGAGTGGGTGGAGCTGTCTGTCTCTTGGTGAAGGTGAAAAAGAGACCGAGCTGCAGCTTTTTGCTAAAATAGGCAATATTTTCTCTCTTTGTTGGTTGTTGCTTTCTTTGTTACTAAAATTACCTTTTGACATCAAGTTCCTAGAATGATAGCTGTGCCCGTCTTCCTTGTTGCAGGTACTCTGTCGACTACCGGACACTCCACCAACTTTGTGTTTTCTGTGGAGCTGCCCAGCGACAAGCCTCAGCAGTACTGGACCCAGCGAGGCGTCGCCATGCTGACCGCTCTCAACTACTGAACAACTCTTTTGGCAGCAGCGACATTATTGTGCTGCATATCTGCATTCAGCTGCTGAAACTCTAGTGAAAAGACCTTTTGGGCAACCGGTTTCTCTGGTTACAGGAGAGAGACTGCTCGTTATTTATTGATGTTAAGGTAATGCAGTCACTTTCTGCTGTGGAAGGCCTTTGATGTGGACATTAACTGACAGTGACTGTCACTAAGAAAGCTGCTTTAGTCTTGCTGAGGAGCTTGCTTCCAACACCTGTTTATATGATGTGCATTTCTTGTTTCTTTTGTGTGTGTTTTTTAACTGATCTACTTCTTTGGGTAACTGCTGTTGGTTTTCAAGACGGCAGATACAGTGTGAACAGCATTCCTTGGAGCATCATGTTATCTCTCAAAAACGAACACTTTGCAATTATAGTGCGAACAGCATTCGTTGGAGCATCATGGTATCTTTCAAAAACAAACACTTTGATTACTGCTGTGTGCTTTTGTATTGTTGATGACACTTCTCTGGGCGCTAAAACTAATTATTTTTCAATTTAAGAAGTGCCCTACTCTTTTTATTTCCTGTGGTTACTTTATTTCAGGTAAACTTGCTGGTGTACCTCTTTGTTTTTCTCTTCTTTTTTACTTCTTCTTCAATGAAGTCTTAAACAAAAAACAACAGCAGATGAAGCAAATATTCTGATGCTTCATGACTTTGACTGCTTTTTATTTATTTTTTATTGTTAAGCAGATTTTGTGTACTTCTTGTCAGCATTGCACTGCATTTTTCTGATTCAATACTTTCAATACAATGTTCAACCAATGACTGCTGATCATTTTAAATTTTGACTTGTGGACCCAAAGCATTCTGCTGCCGAGTCGCCGTGATATAACCATAAACGATAATGGCTGACTGGGCGTAAAACACCAAGTTACTTACTTACTAACTGCTGCTGAGTATTTTTATTGCTTCCGCATTCCTGACAGCATTGCTCGTTTACAATGCCTGCATCTATTTTAGCTGTGCCTTGTTAACAGACTGCTGTAACCTCTTTACTGCTTGGCATTTTTTTTCTTAAGATTTTATTCTTGAAAATAAATGGCTTTATGGCATCAATGCTGCCTGGCTACATTTTGCCAGTGTGGTAGAAATATGACTGCGTTGCACTGAAAAGCATAGCATTAGTGGGGTTTTTTTTTAATGTTTTGCTGGAAACTGAATTTCCCCACATTTACACGGACAATTTGATGTGAGGTGTGTGTTTTTTAACACGATTTGAAACAAACCAAAACAAAAGCCTTTCAAGCTTTAAAACCAGTTGAAACAGCATTTTGGGGTAATAAAGAAGGTGCTTTTACGGAGGTGGTAATTAATGTTTGACACCCTGTCATTAATGTTTTTAGCGTAGTTGTAGTTTTATACCCCGTTTCAATATTTCATGTATAATTAACGATCAGTACATACTGTTGAATCACAATTATTGACCAAATGTTTATGGTAAGTATTTTGCTGTGAAACTAGTTTGGAATGTCCTATAATTAACTTGTAGGTTTTATTTTGTTTGCATTGACTGAATATTCAAAAGTATGTCAAGATAAGAATACGGTCAGCCATGTTGTGATGTGATTTTGTGATATTGTAACAGCAGACATAAGCAATGAGTGGAAATCTGTCCTTTAAAAAAAGTAATAATTTAGAAACAGATTTCTGTTCCTTTGAATGTTTGTCATTTGACCCAGCCATGTGCAAATTACTGTGATATTTTGGGAAAACTTTGGATTTATGTCTTATTATAATATGTATTTGAAAAAAAAGAACTTCATGTTAAAAACACAAAAAGTATAAATATATGAAACAGCATTCATGAATGTGTTGTGTTAGGTGAGTAAAATATTTTATAAATCTGAAACAGGAATGACTGCTAACGTTCTAAAACAAGATCCAAACATATAAAAGGTGCAAAAGAATGCTATTTATTAGGACTAAAAGCCAAAACATTAATTTTGGGGTAATCCTCTTTATGAAGCTACAAAACAAGACTTAAACAACAGTTATAAAGTGAAAAATGAGATGTAGAACTCTAAGACACTTATCTGCTTTTAGCTGGGCTATGTTGTTTTTCCGTAAGTTCTGCATCTCATTTTTCACCAGTTTAACTGTTATTTTGTAGCTTAAGGGGATTACCCTAAAAACTTGCATGTTGTGTTTTGTTCTAATAAATAGCATTCTTTTGAACCTTTTATGTGTTTGAGTTGTAATGGAGTGGAGTGGTAGAAGGACAGGACACAGGCAGCGGAGTCGGTCAAAATGGAGACCACAGCAGCCGGCGACGGCAAACAGGCTTTATTCTACAGCAGCAGACAAATTTCTCAGCACACCCAAAATCCTCACGCGCACGCATAGATAAGAGAACTGCGCGGGCCGCAAAGAACACACGCTATCACTACAATGAAATCGGCCCTCTGGACCACAAAATGGCTGACTATTGTGTTTCCTTGGCCCGCACAAATACAGTTTCCTCAACAATAACTAAACTAATTAAAACATGAAATACATCAAATAAAAGCTACAGTTACAACCTTTTAAACCGTATAAACAAAATGTACACACATGACTTATTTAATTTACAACAAGAGTGGGAAGCGTGGCTTGCACCTGTCTATAAGCAGATTCGTACAACTAAATCACAACTAACACAATGTACAAAATATAACTATCAATAAAACTTACATCAGAATAAAGAACACACTCCCACGGTTAAAATGGTACATAACAATTACAATACAAAGCTCTGTAAGAGAAGCAAGACACACTCAAAGACTAGCACTAAAACAATCGGTGCGAACTTTCACCTGGGGCGCGTTATTTTAGTCGCAGCAGCGCTGATAGTGATACCAAGTAGTCTATGAATACAACTTAGCTTCTACAGTACACAATACTTAATAAGTTAATTTCAACCCAAAATAAACACTAAACATGAAGTCAGCTAAGCAAAATACTATACGACAAAGCACTGATCGACACAGAATTACTTTTGAGTCAAAACAACAATTCACTACTATTCACTAGTACTACACAGAAAATGCGCCATGCAGACGACGGCTATAAAAAGAATGGACCTAGAGAGGCATCGGCTACTGATTAAGCTCGATCCTGCGTCTAAATACAATCTAAATAAACATTCTAAGATGCCAAATTACATTACACATGGCTTGCTGCATAAAAAGGACTAGGTGAACAAGGAGTAGGTAAACAAACAAGCGGTCAAAATATTAAGGGAGTAAACAGATTTGAAAATGGCGCGCACCGGCGGCTATTGCCGGTCGGCTGTGAGAAGGCCATGTGGCGTTACGCAACACGCAGCGCTTCAAAACAAAAGCGTCGTCTGCTCCAGTTCCCGGGTTACTAACAGTACAGTAATGAAATTGCATGGATCTGATAACCGGGGCGGGATTATTGTAAAAACGTACAAAGAGCACTTGCTCACAGAATCTTAGGTAAGTAAGTTGAGAGGATGTTGAGTGTTTCTTCCCCCTCAAGCAAATAACACTGCTGACCACACTCTTCACCACAAACAGCATCAAGGCTCTTTTGACCCTGAGAGTCAGAACAAAATTGACATTTGTTTAGAGGTATTCCCAACTGACTTAAGTCACGTTGCCAGCGACACAAAAAAAAAATCATACTGGCCAAGTATTGGAAAAGCATTACAGGCGTACAGAGCCCTATTTGCATTACACAGTTCACTGTCTCTTTCTCACTTTTTTTTTTTTTTTACACAGTCAAACCCCTATAAACACACAATCTCTTTATCCCTACTGCTCAGTCCCCCAGCAATCTAGCATTAACATGTATCACTTCATATGATCTGATGAGACATTGATATTTTAAGCGTAACAGGGTTTATTGTGATAACACGCATCAATGAGATTTCAATATTTTAACGGTCACAAATTACGCAACTCTGGGTGCCGATCGCATATACTGAGTATTCATTGTGATAATACGCATCACTGAGATTTCAATATTTTAACAGTCACAAATTATGCAACTCTGGGGGTTGATTGCATATACTGAGTATTCATTGTGATAATATTCATCAATGAGATTTCAATATTTTAACAGTCACAAATTACGCAACTCTGGGTGTTGATCGCATATACCAAGTATTCATTGTGATGGCAGAGTGGGGACAACTCAGTGGTTAGAGCACCAGACTCATGACTGAAAGGTCAAGGGTTCGAACCCCTGCAGGAGCGGCGGGAGAATTTTCTGTGCTGACTCTTATTTCGGTATACGTTCCACCACCGTGTTACCACAGTAGCATGTAAAAGATCCCGGTCATTCTGCCAAAAGTGCAGGTGGCAGGTTACAGCTAATACACCTTACGAATGTGGCTTTGCTTGAAGTGACATGGAACATGGTTGTATGGTGTACGCAGAACTTGCACCAAGACGGCAGCAGTTTCATGTGGCACCAGCCATGCCAGCGCTGTAAGTACACCACTTCAGTGGATGTTCAAAAAACGCGCTATAAAAAGCTAGTCACTCATGTAGAACCACATGTGAGTGCAGTGAGTCTGCTCAAGAGAGCGGAGAATAACGCTATATAAGCGATCATCAATCAATCAACGATACTCATCAATGAGAGCTCAATATGTTGAAGGATAATAGTAACAAACTGTACAACTCTGGGCATTGATTGCACCACAAGATGGAGTTTTAACAGTGTTAATAACCAGGCCCTTTGCCGCTGACAGGCCAAATGCACTCCACTCGGCCGTTGCGAACACCCACAATCCAGTCATGCAGGTTCACAGTTGGGTCGCAGTGTCCTGGTATCAGCCAAACCTTCGTCCCGACCTTCAGGTCACCTCCAGGGGTCACGATGCCGTGATTGTCACCGCCACTGTGGAACTCCAGCTCAGGGTGCTGGGACAGCTGTGGACGAAAGAGGAGACGGGTGACTCACAGAGAAAGAGTGTAACAGATGAGGAGACAGGTGACTCACAGGGAAAAAGTGTAACAGAGGAGGAGATGGGTGACTCAGAGAAAAAGTGTAACAGAGGAGGAGACAGGTGACTCACAGGGAAAGAGTGTAACAGAAGAGGCAACGGGTGACTCAGAGAAAAAGTGTAACAGAGGAGATGGGTGACTCACAGGGAAAGAGTGTAGCAGAAGAGGTGAGGGTGATTCACAGATAAAGAGCGTAATTGAGGAGATGGGTGACTCACAGGGAAAGAAGAGATGGGTGACTCATAAGGAGAGTGTAACAGAGGAGATGGGTGACTCACGGGGAAAGAGTGTAACAGATGAGGAGATGGGTGACTCACAGGGAAAGAGTGTAACAGAAGAGGAGATGGGTGACTCACAGGGAAAGAGTGTAACAGAAGAGATGGGTGACTCACAGGGAAAGAGTGTAACAGAAGAGGAGACGGGTGACTCACAAGGAAAAGCATAACAGGAGACGGGTGACTCACAGGGAAAGAGTGTAATGGAGGAGAAGAAGGGTGACTCACAAGGAAAGAGTGTAACAGATGAGGAGATGGGTGACTCTCAGGGAAAGTGTAACAGAGGACGAGATGGGTGACTCACAAGGAAAGAGTATAACAGAGGAGAAGATGGGTGATTCATGGGGAAAAAGAGTGTAACAGAAGAGGAGACGGGAGACTCACAGGGAAAGAGTGTAACAGAGGAGGAGATGGGTGACTCACAGGGAAAGAGTGTAACAGAGGAGATGGGTGACTCACAGAGAAAGAGTGTAACAGAGGAGAAGATGGGTGACTTGCAGGGAAAGAGTGTAACAGAGGAGAAGACGGGTGATTCATGGGGAAAAAGAGTGTAACAGAAGAAGAGACGGGCGACTCACAGGGAAAGAGTGTAACAGAGGAGGAGATGGGTGACTCACAGGGAAAGAGTGTAACAGAGGAGGAGATGGGTGACTCACAGAGAAAGAGTGTACCAGAGGAAAAGATGGGTGACTTGCAGGGAAAGAGTGTAACAGAAGATGAGACGGGTGACTCATAGGGAAAGATAAGACAGGTGACTCACAGGGAACGAGTGTAACAGATGGGTGACTCACAGGGAAAGAGGAGATAGGTGACTCACAGGGAAAGTGTAACAGAGGAGATGGTGACTCACAGGGAGAGTGTAACAGAAGAGATGGGTGACTCACAGGGAGAGTGTAACAGAAGAGATGGGTGACTCACAGGGAGAGTGTAACAGAAGAGGAGATGGGTGACTCACAGGGAAATAGTGTAACAGAGGAGATGGGTGACTCACAGGGAGTGTAAGAGAAGAGGAGACGGGTGACTCACAGGGAGAGTGTAACAGAAGAGGAGATGGGTGACTCACAGGGAAAGAGTGTAACAGAGGAGATGGGTGACTCTCAGGGAAAGAGGAGAAGGGTGACTCACAGGGAGAGTGTAACAGAGGAGATGGGTGACTCACAGGGAGAGTGTAACAGAGGAGATGGGTGACTCACAGGGAGAGTGTAACAGAGATGGGTGACTCACAGGGAAAGACGGGTGACTCACAGGGAGAATGTAACAGAGGAGGAGACAGGTGACTCACTGGGAAAGAGTATAACAGAAGAGGAGACGGGTGTCTCACAGGGAAAGAGTGTAACAGAGAATGAACTCCCTCTCTCACTGGGGCTAGGTTTGGTTGTTTGGATCAATTCCAAACAGTAACTGGATCAAAACATCATGTCGACCGCACAGTCACCTCAGGACAATCAAACAGTCAGGTGTAAAAAGTTGTTGCAAAATTTCTCACAAACCTGAACCCCAGTTGAAGTCAAATTACCAAAATCAGTTGAAATATAAATATAAAAACCAAAATATATACATATACTGATAGTGATATACAAAGAAGAAAAAAATCAGTTCAAACACACATATAAAATGAAACATACACACACACACACAAAACTGGAAACATTCATCCCTTTAATACTGCCCTTGTTAAAAATAAAAAAAAGCATGTAAAGCTAAGACATGCTGCTAGCCTTGTCCCTTCCATTGACTTACCACTGCCAGATTTTAGAACATAAAAAAGGAATGGACAGAGAAAAGAAAAGAAATATATAAAAGCATAATGGCAAATACCAGCATATCACCTACAAACTACCATGTCTTAGCTACTTAACAGGAGTCATACCAAAAAAATATATAAAAAAATACATCTTTGAATGAAAAATATTGGAGAAATTTCTGAGAAAAAATGTTAGTAAAATGGGCCATTATCAGATAAAGGGCAAGACAGAAATAGTAACAAGACTGGGAAGGAGACCAAGAGAGGACAGAAAGTGAAAAAAGCCCTGACAGCCCTGAGATTCCAGACAGGGGGTGACATCAGACATCCCCAGCCTCCCTTCAGGGGTAGAAGAACGCTTTTCAGGCAAAGCGTCAGTAATGTGAGAACAAACAGCACCACGTACTGGATGTAAAAAGACTGACATGGGCTGTTTCATCCTGAAAATCATTTTTATGTTCAAACTACAGAAGCAGGAGATCATCACATGTGTGTGTGTGTGTGCTATTTATGACACAAACACACACACACACCTTTCAGGGGGGTAGCATCAGAAATCCCTGGCCTCCCTTCAGAGCTCAGTACACAACGGTAATCCTTGGCCTCCCTTCATGGCTCAATACATAACGTTCAGGGAGGATGCACCTAACTGCAAACAACTCCGGCCTTACTTTTCACGCAGAAGAAAACACCAGCGCACACGGCACAGCTGTTCAAAGTCCAGAAGCGAAATTGCATTTACGCATATATATATGAATAAAAGAAAGGTTTGTGGTTCACAAAATACTGTTACAAAAAACAGATGAGATGCGCAGACAGGCATGGCGATTCCAGTAAGCTCCCCCACCTTTGTTCCAAGGGCGCGAGAGGGATATATAAGAACTATGTGCACTTCAATTTGTTTCCTCTCCAAACCTTTTCTTCTGTATCATTAGTATCCAAACGATTTGTTTATTTTAATTTTACAGACAGCATGTTTCCTTGGTTTGGGTTCGGATTTTCTTCTTCCTGGCCACTAACTTGCTGTATACTGGCATATCCTATTCAGACCTTGCTAACCACAAGGTTTTTGCTGGCGACCACCATTCAAGTAAATTCTTGTGTGTTTTGGCGGTCTTATGACCTGAAACCTTTTTATTTTGTCCATTGTACGTGTTTATACATTTTTCTGCTTCTTTTTTGTATGGCACACTGTGCCCTAGATTTTGCTAGTTGCCATAGAAATATCCATTATTATTTTAAGTACAGTACATGAACACATTTCTAGCTACACACCAGAGGCACTCCAGAGTCCAGGCTGACAGCTTTCAGTCCTGCGTCAAGCACCACCCTCTTACCATCAGCCTGCACATGATGAAAACAGAACAAAAAACAAGATGTTAAAAAAAGAAACAATAAAAGAAGAAAAGCAGTGTCCAAATATCCCCTAAGACATGCACCAATCATCGCTCTACTCTTTAAAATAACTGTGTGGAAAATGCTTTTTTTCCCCTCGTAGTCTTTTTTTTTTAAATCAGTTTAAAGCAAGCACAACATGAATGTCAAATCTGTATTTCACATGACAACAGAATGAGGCAACTCTACATGACAGCAAGACTGCCAGCGTTACAGAAACCACAACCTCAGGTTTACTAATTCGAAAGAATCAAAGCATACTTACTGCCAGCGTTACAGAAACCACAATCTTAGGTTTACTAATTTGAAAGAATCAAAGCATACTTACTGCCAGTGTGACAGAAATCACAACCTTAGGTTTACTAATTCGAAAGAATCAAAGCATACTTACTGCCAGCGTTACAGAAATCACAACCTTAGGTTTACTTATTCGAAAGAATCAAAGCATACTTACTGCCAGCGTTACAGAAATCACAACCTTAGGTTTACTAATTCGAAAGAATCAAAGCATACTTACTGCCATCGTTACAGAAACCACAACCTTAGGTTTACTAATCTGGAAGACTCAAAGCATTCTTACTGCCAGCGTCACAGAAATCACACCCTTAGGTTTACTAATTCGGAAGACTCAAAGCATATTTACTGCCAGTGTTACAGAAACCACAACCTTAGGTTTATTAATCTGGAAGACCCAAAGCATACTTCCTGCCAGCGTTACAGAAACCACAACCTTAGGTTTACTAATCTGGAAGACTCAAAGCATACTTACTGCCAGCGTTACAGAAACCACAACCTTAGGTTTATTAATCTGGAAGACCCAAAGCATACTTCCTGCCAGCGTTACGGAAATCACACCCTTAGGTTCACTAATTCAGAAGACTCAAAGGATAGTTCATGCAGCATCTTAACTGTGTGATCCTTACTCCGATTATCTGCACCCAATCTTTGGGCATCCGTTTCTGTGAACAAAATCTATATCTTCCAGTGCGATCTATTTTTCACTTTTTTGACCATCTTCTTGATTGCTTCCGTTGTGGTTCAGTCAAATCTTTTTCTGCTTTAAAAAAAAAAAAAAAAATTGTTTATTTGTTTTTTGGCAAGTATGTGTTTCCTCGTTTATAACTCTGTTAGACTTCTTTTTTTTATGTGATTTTTTACTCTGATCATCTGCACCCAATATTTGTGCATCCGTTTTCTGTGAACAAAATCTATATCTTCCAGTGCCATCCATTTTTCGCTTTTTTGACCATCTGCTTGATTGCTTCTGTTGTGGTTCAGTCAAATCTTTTTCTGCTTTAATTTTTTTAAATTTTAAATGGTTTATTTGTTTTTTGGGCAAGTATATGTTTCCTTGTTTATATCTCTGTTAGACTTTTGTTTATGTTGTTGGGCCAGCATTCTTTCATTTCTGCTCTACTGCAAACAAGATTATACTTACAGAAGCACTCTGAACTGTACTCAGCACAAACAGACTCTGCAGGAACTCTGCCGAGTAGTTGCCATCCGCTGCCAGGTTTCTGCCGTAGTCTGCATCCATCATTACATACGATCCCTCCACACTGTCAAGGTACATGATGTAAAATACAACAGATAGCCTAAAACAAAACAGATAGCTCTTGTGCAGTGCAGATCATTTGCGAAACAAAAACTCGGTATGCTGGCACACACCATTCATGCACACACATCCATGTGGACATACACACAATCTACGGTCACAGGAATGGTGTACCTAGGTTTTTCAAAAGGCCTGTCTAAACAGAAAAGTCTTAAGCTGCGTTTTGAACTCAGACAGAGTGGGGAGATTTCGCTAACTGGCAGGCAGCAAATTCTAGAAAGATGGTGTGATGAAACTGAAAGAGCGCTTGATAAAATATTTCAAATTATGTTCAGAAATTTTCAAAAGCTTCTCAATTGATGATTGGAAGGTGCATGGTGCTTGATATGCAAATCACCCTCATATGACCATAATGGTTGACTGGGCGTGAAACACCAAGTTACTTACTTGAAATGAAAAAAGCAAAGCTGAAGGGTAAGGCCACTGCTGAACTGAAGGAACGCAAAAGTCGTTATTCTGTACGTGTCAACATCTCTGCGGTCATGCATGCATTTTGTTCCCAGATTATTTTCCTCTTTGACGCCATAGCTGCACTCTTACAGACGTGCACCTGCTCCGTTTCCAGATTATTATTCTCTTTAGTGAGACATATAGTCCTGCCGACGTTCACCTTATTTTGCAACCAATCTTAAAATGTATGTGTGTGTTTGTGTGTGGTTTTGTTTTTACTCTGTCTTTGATCATTCAAACTGGCTGACACTAGTTAAAGCAGGCACTTAACCAATCAATCAGCAATGGAGCTGAATCACTTGTTTCAGTCATGCCTGGTGCTTGTCACACTGCTGTAAAGTTCACACATATGGTACAAACTCCTCTCTCTCTCGTGCCAGCATGCTCATGAAACAGCACCACAATATCTATAGGAACCTCTTTCCCCATAAGAACCCGTCTTGCTGTGTGTTCTCTCCACTCCTATTCCCTGTACAAAGTGTCCGGATCTGAGGAGAACACCAGCCCAAAACGCTCAGATGCCCCGGTCATTCTGCCATGCTTCTTCATTCATCCACCTCCTGGTGCAGACTGCCAGACACGTCCCACAAAGCAAAAGACTGCATCTTTCTGTTGGGAGCTAAAATCACATGTTTTCAACTCCTCAGGCATCCCCCCTCCCCCATCGTCTTTGTGTTTTGTGAGGTGTAACACGAGTATGTGGCCATCAACATACAGAGTTAGACTGCGCTATATAAGTGGTCACTGGGATCGAGTAAGTAAGTAATTAAAGTAACTGACGTTTATGCCCAGTCAACCATTACAGTTATATCAGGGCAATCATTGGGATTGAGATTGAGACATACGCAGATCATGTGCATCATATTCCCGCACCTCACAGTCACTGGCAGAAACGTCAAGGAGACAAAAGACGTAATAATCTCAGATCCAAACACCTAAAAGATTTAAAAGAACGCTCATTTATTAAGGTAAATAATAATCTCAGAGAAATAATAATAATAGACGTAATAATCTGAGAGAGAAAAATGACAGCACTGTACGCCCACTGCTGGACATGAACAGGAAGGATACGGGCTGCACTTCAGTGAAGACCTTACTGGCCGCCTCGAAGTGGTAAGTGCCGGTGCCTCCCCCCGTCACGTAGTTGCAGTCCAGTCCAGCTGACCTCAGTGCCTGCATGTGGCCCACAGAATTATGACCAATTACATGTTAAAACCTGACGGGGTCCAGTCAGTCAGCTAGTTCTTGGATTTTAATGTCCCGTCAACCATACAGTGTCACCTCGGGACAAATCACATGTTCACAATTCTTTCACACCAGTTTGGAACACAAGTCACTAAATCACAAGTTTGTCTAATTCACTGTACAATGTCAAAAACCAACCACCCATCTATTTATCAATAATCAGTGACACATGTTTTGATACATCAAAAATTCTTTGGTACCTATAATCATATATTTATTCCACAGGCACTCGCCACAAAAACCTGCTTGAATGGCTTGTGACAATGAGCAGCAGGGTGACCTATTTTATTCTATGGACCCACACAGGTAACTCCATTACCTACAGCACAGTTAAAAAGTATGGAACGATTTGAAAAACAATAAATGAAGGTGAATGGTCCAGGAAGGTCAAAATTAGGACAAGGAAGAAATTCCAGGCAGTAGAGAAGGGGTGTAGTGGGATTCAGTTGGCAAACTATTCATGGGGAAAATGTATCACCCATTTGATATGGGGAGCAGGGATACCTCAGCGGTAGAGTGCTGGACTTGTGATTGGAAGGTCGTGGGTTTGAGTCCAGGAGTGGTGCGATAATTTTTCTGTGGAGTCAGACAATGGAATGTGCTGAAGAGAGCCATTCAATGGGCACTGCTAATGTGCTGCACTGAAGCTGGCCATTCAATGTGCACTGTTAACAGTATGTGCTGAAGGAAGCCGTTCAACACACACTGTTAATGTGCTGCGATAAGAAAGCCGTTCCACACACACTGTTGGTGTGCTGTGCCGAAGAAATCCGTTCAAAGAGTTCTGTTAATGTACTGTGACAAAGACAGCCATTCAACATGCACTGTTAATGTGCTGCACTGAAGAAAGCCGTTCAACACGCACTGTTAATGTGCTGCACTGAAGAAAGCCGTTCAACACGCACTGTTAATGTGCTGCACTGAAAAAAGCCGTTCAACACGCACTGTTAATGTGCTGCACTGAACAAAGCCGTTCAACACGCACTGTTAA
Source organism: Alviniconcha marisindica (assembly GCA_018857735.1). Classification (NCBI taxonomy): domain Eukaryota; kingdom Metazoa; phylum Mollusca; class Gastropoda; family Provannidae; genus Alviniconcha; species Alviniconcha marisindica. Next base: position 340,438 of record JABMCL010003911.1, read on the forward strand.
TGTGCTTTGCTGAAGAAAGCTATTCAACACACTGTTAACAGGATGTGCTGAAGAAAGCCGTTCAACACGCACTGTTAATGCGTTGTGCTGAAGAAAGCTGTTCCGCACGCACTGGTGATGTGCTGCGCTGAAGAAATCTGTTCAATGCGTGCTGTGATGAATAAAGCCATTCAATGCGCACTGTTAGTGTGCTGCAATGAAGAAAGCAGTTTAACGCACATTGTTAATGTGCTGAAAAAAGCAGCCTACCTCCACCGTCTTTCTGGCCAGGTCCACAACTTTGTTGACAGCATTGCTTCGCTCCTCTGATGACCGGATGTGCTGGTTCCAGCTGCAGATACAGCAGAATGGAAGGTCTAAGCAAAACTAAAAGACTAAAGAAAGGAAAGCAGAAAAGAAAAAGAACAAAATATCCAAGCAGCCTCACCTACTGACGCACCCACTGGGTTGGTTAAACTTCTTTAATGCCGAGTTGTCTCTGGCCGAAGAGGTACTGGCGGGAACCGAGATCCCAGGAGGTGGGGAGAGAGGGAGACTATACCTAAGACAATGCTGTCACCGCCAAACTGATTGCTGCATTAAAATGGGTAACGATGAGAGCCATATGAATTTTTCATTAATCATGAGGGCAGTCACAAACCAGTGTCTATAAACCTCAACTTTTGAAGAGAGAGGAGAGCTGAAGCTGAATCAAACCAAGGTTGTTCTGCTTAATAGCCTAACACTTTACCACTAGGCCAAACCAGCTCACTGGCCCACCCAGCCAAACCTCACCTATCAGGTTCCACAGCCTCACCCACTGGCCCACCCAGCCAAACCTTCTCACCTATCAGGTTCCAGCAGCCTCACCCACTGGCCCATCCAGCCAAACCTGCTCACCTATCAGGTCCCAACAGCTTCACCCACTGGCCCACCCAGCAAAATCCCCTCACCTATCAGGTCCCAACAGCCTCACCTACTGGCCCACCCAGAAACCTGTTGTACTGTCGCTTTGAAAAGGGGGCTTACCCTGAAAATTTGCACATTTTGTATTGTCATATTATTAGAATTAGTATTTTTTACACCGTTTATGTGTGTAGAATGCAAGTGAACCTGCTGCAGTGTGTACATTTGAATGTAAAACCCAATCGTTGATCTCACCCATTGTAGCAGTGGATGCCCTTAAAGGAGATGCCGGGCAGTGACACCACCTGCTTGGCCAGGTCCACCGCTGGTTCCCCCGGCTCCACTCCGCATCTGAAACCAGGCTGGGGGTAAGTAACTTGATGCTTTACGCCCAGTCAACCGGTACGGTTATACCAGGGCGATAAGGGTTGCTTAGGAAGGGCAACAGTTGTAAAGGACTCTGGCTAGCCTTGGCAGATGTAATGCCTCCATGGCAGGAGGTGTGTGTGCGCATGTGTGTGTGCACGGGGGGGGGGGGGGGGGGGGGGGGGGTGAGGGATAGGAAGGGGGAAGAATGTGATGTATGTAGTAAGGGTGCATGAGTGGCAGCATGAGAAGAGTGTGGCTGTGGCAGACCAAAGGCGGAGCTGGTCAGCTTACCTTTGACCATGACATGCAGTGGTGCTAGCATATATATATATGACTTAGTGCCAAAAGGTACGCCAGTGGGGGGTCCGATTTTTGACTGTCAATAAAATCTGTTTCAAACACTCTGTCTTGTTGTTGCTTTGTGTGTGCATTCATAATTGGTTAGTATCACAGTGGAAACAATATGAGCTCCAAATCTGGAACAGCTGGAGAAATATTATTTTTTGAAAGTGAAAAGCGCCACGAAATTCGACCCCTGAAAACGGACACGCTCACGGTGAGTGCTTTCGATGCTTTCATTCACGTACATGACGAATCAAAACATTACCTCAGTCACCGATTTGCACAGAGGAGATAACGCTTTACACAGTGCATATAAAATCGATTATCACTAAGTTTTGTTTTGGAGTTAGAGGCTCCGAAATATCCCTCGGTCGAACGCTATGTGTGCTGAAATGTTTCATGACCAGCATCTGCAGACAATCTAGTGAAGAACGGACTTTCTCTTCGTCAAAACTTTACTCCAGTTACTGTGGTATGTCACTGCATCAGGTGCCAATGTTTTATTTTACTGCCAAATGTCTGGGTAGTTTTTAAAATATATTTTGCCATTCTTCATAAAAAAATTGCAATAAATAACGTTCAACAATGTATTAGATTAAACAAGCAAAAGGGAAAAAATAAAGTTTTCGCGGTTTTTGCACTACTTCCGGTCAGCCATGTTACACATCCGGGTCATTTGCTTTTAGCACATGGCCGCATGGAAGAGACGTTCTGATATGTGAAAGGTGTGTGGTAATATTTTTTGAAGACCGTAACGTTCAACTTTATTTAAACGTTCATCGGAGATTTAGTCAAATCTTCCGGTTATAGATGATATTTATATTGGTATATGCCGAATCTTTTAAAAGTATCGGAATGTTAGCATACAGAGTGAGTTTTTGTTGCTGTCGATCTAAAGTTTGTTCAGATGCTTTCGAAAATTTGTTTTCACCGAGTTTCTTACAATGTGAGTGCGTGTTGAAATCGTAATGTGCGACAGCAGATTGGTTATAAACAGTATATTCTGATTGTACTCTTTACATTTTTTGCTTGCGCTTAATGCAGTTCGTTTTGTTTACAAACTACGTCTTCAAACAAATCATCATATATGGTAGACAATTCGAATTTACGCAGGTTAAAGTCGTCAAGTTAGATGTTGAACATTACGATTACAACATGAGCTGTGGCAATAACGTTCGACAGAATTATAGTGATCATGCCTGTCTGCCTTCCAGAGTTCTAAAAATGTAATATGCCGATCTTAATAGCATTATTCTTTGGCTGTGATTTTTTTAAGAAATATTTATTACGATTTGTTCTATTTATTATTATTAATTCTTTCACTTTTAAGTTAACTGTTCAACTATTTTTGTCCTAGGCACCCGAGTCAACATGACCAAGAAACACATGGATGACAGGTTGCGTGTGTGTTTTCCTGTGACACCCAAAAGCAGCAAAAGTTGCACTCACTCTTACTTGCTCCATTTTTTCTTACAAAACACTTACTTGTTTGTTAAATAATAAGTAGTATTTATTTTGTTATGAAAAACAAAGTACCATGTTGTCTCATTAACATTATGTTATCCACTACAACAAAATTAATGCAGCAAAAACTTTCACATGGAAATAGTTATGTGTCTTTATACTTTACAGTAATAAAAAGTTACTGATTTATCATTTTCATCAAGAAACAAACAGCATTGTACATCTTGTTGAAATAGTAATGTTCGACATATTTCTTACATCATTTGCTGTTTATGTCAAGAAAGCTTAAATATGAGGGAAAAAAATCATCAAATCTTCATTGTCACATATTGTTCTATTAAAGAATAACTGTTTATGTGTCAAAATGTGTTGCTCTTTATTCATTTAAAAATGTTCAAGATTGGCTGTATGTTGAATGTTATCTATTGCAACAAACTATGCATAGCATGCTGTTCTGTGTGACACAGAACAACAACAGTTGACTTGGTAATACTCATGTGGATCACATCTTGTAAGATCAGTTGGGTTTTCACAGTTAACTGCATGATTAGCAGCACAGTGATGTGGGCTTGTTGTAATGTGTAATGTTCAACATCTTGTCACAAATCACATTGAAAGTCAAATTTCTCAGGAACGAAGAGCAGCACAGCCTTCTCCCTTCACTGGTGGATGACCTTACATGTGTTCATTCAAAAAATGCATTACTCACTCACATCCTGTCAACTTTATTTGGTAGTACCTCTGTCCTCTTTTCTTGCGCACCTTTTGGCACTAAGTCGTATATATATGGCAGCCAATTGTAACACACATGCACACACACACACACACACACACACACAAAGGCTGTGCATACATGATACGTGACCCTACCTTCCAAAATGAGTTGCACTGATACTTCTTGAGATATTAACATCAGAGTAGACACCACACAATTCACTTTAAAATGATGCCAAAAAAAGTTTCAACCACCACAGCATCTCACCCTGAGAAATCAGCACATAAAGTTTTTGTCATAGTGCTTAGCCACAAGTGGGTGCATTTTTAAAACACATTTTAATGACATTTATAAACATTTCCGTGCATAAGGAGCATAATGTCTAATGCAAAAAATAAAACTGTTCTATTATAATGTGTGTGGGTGCATGCCTATCTGGATGCCTGCTTGTCTGTCTGAATGGCTATTTGATCACAGATAATGCCTATCTGGATGCCTGCTTGTCTGTCTGAATGGCTATTTGATCACAGATAAACACCTGTGTACAACCTGTCTTGTCCTGAGTTGACTTCAATAGCCACATGTATGGTAGCACCCATTTTCACAGCAACATCACTGATATCCTGCAGGTTAGAGGCATCATCCACAGCCACAGACACTGTGGCCTGCAGAGCCAGTGATGCCAGACGATGGAGTTTATTTTTGCCTATTATCTGTTTAAAAGAAGCAAAAAGTGGATTTTACTTTTACTTTCATGCTTTCGCAGAATGAGATGGATGCCAGATTGAGCTGCATGCATGTTTCATTTGAGTGTGTGTGTGTGTGCGCGTGTGTGTGTGTGTGTGTGCGTGTGTGTGTGTGTGTGTGTGCGTGCATGTGGTGTGTGTGTGTGGTGTGTGCATGTGGTGTGTGTGTGTGTGTGCATGTGGTGTATGTGTGTGTGCATGTGGTGTGAGTGTGTGTGTGTGTGCATGTGGTGTGTGTGTGTATGTGTGTGTGCATGTGGTGTGTGTGTGTGTGTGTGTGTGTGTGTGTGTGTGTGTGTGTGCATACGAGCATGGTGTGTGTGTGGTGTGTGTGTGTGCATGCGTGCCTACTTGAGTGTGTGTGTATGTGTGATTGTGTGTATCATGTTACATGTAGCCAGTCAGAATCAGAAACCAACATGTTCATAAAACACATCTATATATATATGACATAAGCACATGAAAACCCTATCCCCGCTGTCGTCAAATATCCCAGTTCTCTGGATACATTTACAATGTAATAATTCAGATTGCGATGTATGTGTGTGAGAGTGAATTATAATATTTATATATCTATTAATAATGTTCATGTATGGATCACCATTTTCTTTCTTCTTCTTTTTCCTTCTAGAATATATGGGCCCAAACTCTAAACAACAACAGACACGTACCACATACATAGTCAGAGCCTCCGCTAGACTCTTGAGACTATCGGTATGGGTGGTACCAGCAATAAAACACACACACAAGATCGGTACCAACCCTCAGCCAGCCAGTACAGTCAACACTACCTAGGCCTAATATGACAATGTGCCTGCGAGTTTTATCACATTTGTTTCTTTCAGTATGCGTATGCACCACTGCTGTTTGATCTAGATCTAGTTTCCGAGTAACGACGTTCATGTTCCTCAGTGCTGATGTTGGCAAAACAATTGATCTTGTAGCCTACAGACAACTCACCTTTACAGACTGTAATCAAATTCATTTTGTTGCTAATGTTGGCTTCATTCGCTATATATATAGCTGGTGGTTTTCTCAGCTGTTTAAATGTTTTTTTGTATTGTTTTTGGAGCGGACGATGATACACACGATTTGGTCGGGGTGGGCAAGAAAAACAAAACAAGAACAAAACAAACAACTGTATCAGTATGCTTCGTTACGTCATACTGACACAGTTCGATCTAGAATGAAAGCGGAGCGGGGAAAAAAAATTCAGCACAGCTGCTTTATCCAAAAAGAAATGAAACTGTCCGGTAGCTGTCTTGTAGTCAGCACTCATACTTTGGGACCTGTCCATTTGAGGAGGGGGCAAGGAGAGCGGGGCGGAGGGGCCACCTCTAGCATGCGACATGTACGGCTTCGGGTGTGATTGAGTGTTCATGGATTTGCTTGCTGATCAGCACTGGAAGCGATCTTGTTTAGCCGGAGCTTCCACTTGCTTCTGGACCCAGTGTACAGAGAATCTCCAGCAAGTCACACAAAGCGCTCAGTTTCAGCCAGTACTTGGTACCGGCGACTTTATTTTTCACCGGTGCTAGGGAAACATTTACTGGTAAAAATCGGCATATGCCGATCTAGCGGAGGCTCTGCATAGTGATACATAACATCCACAACCATACGCAAAATCCAAATGTGCCAGTCATTTAACCTGATTAGAGATGTAGACGTCTGGCACTCCACCGCTCACCATGGCCTCTGCCTCTGTCAGTGTCTGACAACACACACCCACGGCACCCGCAGCCATCTGATGGCACAATTCAGAATGGATAGTTCATGTAAAAAAGGTGGGACTGACAACCTCCATGACATTGACAATGGTCAAAGAAACTGAAACAAACCTATGTTACTGAAACAAACCTATGTTATACAAAACACACTAGTAAAAGAACCAAGGGGGTTGGGTGGAGTGGGTGGGTGGTGGGCTATGTGTCAGTGTCAGACTGTCACTGTGTGTGGCTGTCTCAGTGTATCACAATGTGTGGTTCAGGTGGGGTCAGCAAATTTGTGGAACCACAAAAAGAAGCAGGAACTAATTGAACACAGCCAGCCAGGCTGGTGCCAGTTTCAGGTCTTGATTCCCGTTCCCAGCTGTGTCCACTCCAAGCTGTCCTGCAATACTGACATTCCATGGTGTAGTCAAAAGGGGTACTCAGGCATACTAAAATACTGACATTCTATGTTGTATTCAAAAGGGATACTCAGGCATACTAAAATACTGACATTCCATGTTGTATTCAAAAGTAAGGGATACTCAGGCATACTACATTAATAATAATAGTATAATACTATAATAGTTTAATTATATGGAACTTTATGTATGTGTACTGAACTGATTGTGTTGAAATAGTTCCATTTGAAATATACTCCACATTTTACAAATCACACACACACACACACATGATGCCCTTGCACACAGACTTCCCTCCATGTTTTCTCTCTCCACAGAACATTAGAAATAGAAGATGTCAAAATGCAGTGTGACCTTTTGCCCATACAGGGCCAAGCAGAGACTTCAGATGAGGCACAACCACTTTACCCTTTAGTCACAGTGTACAAGTCACATCTAAGCTAACACTAGTAAAACTAACAGACTTCTTCTTCTGTTCATAATATTAATCAAACTTTTCTAAGATCCGGCAGTGGCTGTAAATGGAATAATAACTAATATATATTTATTTCATCAAGCTGAAAACATGAAGATTTTGGCACTCTTACTCTTAGTCTTTAGCAGGGTTCTGTCGTAGGTTGTGTAATATTGTGACGGCTAATAAAAACTAAAAGCAGTAACACAGATTGCTAAACTTAATAGTTCTTTGAACTACTTTTATTCTGATGCAGAACAGTTACAGTAGACAGATAGAAAGCACAGAGCACACATCTGAACTAGAGGCTACTTCCACATGCCGACATGGACTGCCGATGCAGGAGACTTGCGGGGCCGGGCTACAAGTTTTATATATTTATATCTTTATAACTATAAGCAAAGTTTAAAGTCATATTACAACAGGTCGGCGAAGAGGTGGTTGAGGGTTCATGGTCACTCGTGGTGCGGGGGGGGGGGGGGGGGGGGGGGGGGGGGGGGGTTGCGTGCAAGCAACGTCTGGTATTTACCTGCATCCTGGCGATATCGGGACATTTGTGTGTCTTGACGTGTGGTCTTACTGCAACCTTTGGGTACTTTTCCATCGACCTCTTCATTCTAGCGACATTTTCTTCCAGCTTATCCAAGCAGACGATCAGCGCCGGAGTGTCGAGTTCCTCAACGAGGTCTCCAACTCTGTGTGGCTGTTGATAGGACATTTTCTAGCAACCGACCTTTTTCCTTATGAGGCCAAAAAACGTGACCGTCTTTGTGTTGATAAAATAGGGGCGGGAGCCCAGGACGGCCACCTCGACTCGCACACAGCTGTTTGCTCTGATTTCAAGCTCCAAGGCCCGTAACTATTATGCTCAACGAGGTTTGTCGCCCTGCGCGGCAAAATACCCATCGTCCTGCGCCAAAGGAATTCGATTAAGCTAAATGTCAGTGTTAGTATTTTGGGGGGCCCATTATTTTTTTTATTTTTTAAATCAGTTGATCTGGTTATTAGTAATTAAATAGTACATCAGCACACCTGATTTAGGGTTAGTCCTGTTTTAGTGCCATAACTGACTTATTGCCGCTTTTACTGATTCCAAGTCTTAATCAGTATAATATTATGTTGGTTCACTGACAGTTTGGGGTTTGGGGTTGACTGGAATGTTAATCAGCCGCAAGAAGCAATTTTTTTAATTTATTTTTTGCCACGGTATTTCAGATTGACTTTGTAGGGTAAAATCCAAGGACTGAGACGGTCGAAAATTCCTGGACCGTTTTAACTGAAGTTATTTCAGTTGGGTCACAGGAATATCAGAACTTTCAGATGTATTTTTTAACCCCACTATCCATCAGAATCTGCTTTTTGTATTGTGTATGATAGTTCGTGGTTAAACTGTGTGACACTGCCGCTTAACTAACAATTCAGTCGGGACTGGCCGATAGTGTGGGCATAAAATGTGCGTTTGATAAGTACTGACTGACGGCTATTAAATTAGAAGAAAGGAAACTGAACCTGAAGAGGCCGAATGGCATTTCAAAATCAAACAGCAAATGCGACCCACAAATCAGTGCTGCTGCAAAAACTCCGCTAATGAAAAAAATAAAAAACTGATAAAAAAATCATGATGTTACTCCGCCCATTCTTACTGAGACAGCTTCACTGGCTTCCTGTTCAGAAATAGATCTGCGTCGAAATTATCTCTGCCACGAAGCGGTCAGTTCAGAAGAATACCCCCCTCTACCTCTCCGGATCGTCTCCGACACCCCCCTTCTCAGATCAGTCAGGACTCATCTAGATGATCTTCCCTTGACTACATTTCCAGGCCTACATATCACGAAGCGGAGATCATCTCCGAGGGGGACCGCTACTAGAAATGGGAGGCAATTGGCAGACCTCCCGGTGGTGCCAGAGCAACCAGAACCCCGGGGAAGACAGAGCGATATTGCCAGTGAGCCCTTCAGGTATACCTGTAGTCATTCCCTCCCTCTGGAATATCCACATAGTTCAGGAGCTGTGTGAGAGTCGAGGTGGCCGTCCTGAGCTGTCCGTCCGGCTAACGAGCCTGAGCCTTCTGGTTTCCGTGGACGTAAAGAATTACTATGAACCGTGCTTCGGCATTGGTCACAACTGACTTGTCCCTAATATGTCAACTGACATCTGAGGACATTAAGCATCACTTCATCATCATCAACTGGAATATCCTCCCTGAGAACATAAAGGAGAAGGACGTGACATATTCAGTCTTGCAGGGCGGCTTCTCTCAGTGAAGATCTGCTTCTTTATTTAGGCAGGATCAGTAGTCGCTTTGATGATGGTGCCGATGACTGTGTGTGATGTGCGCTCGTGCTGGTCAGTGTTTATGTGGAGCGGATACATGGTACGGACATTGCCATGAATACTATTGTTTTTGTTTTTTACTCTGTACATATCAGTTTGTACATTTAACTACGATATGTATAACTACTTTAACTATTTAACTACTGCATGCACAGACGACATAAAAACATGGCCGATCAGTGACGGAAAATCAGCTCAAACTGAACGACGACAAAACAGAAGCTCTTCTCTTTCCCTTTTCGTCTTCCTTGAAACCTTCTACAGTTCCCCTCCCTGACTCGATTACTCTTGGCTCTCACAACATCCCCTTCTCTGATTCTGCCAGGAACCTTGGATTCATTCTTGACTCAAAACTGACTGTCCATGAAGAAGCACGTCATAAAAATCTACCAAACTGCTTATTTTGAGCTTAAACGCATTAGTTCAATCCGCAGGTTTCTCACTGAAGACGCAACCAAGACTTGTTACTTCCTATATCCTTTCACGGCCTGACTACTGCAACTGTCTCCTCATGGGTACACCTAATTCTGTCATCCAACCTCTCCCGAAAATTCAGAACTTTGCTGCACTGAGACTTGTTCTCTTGGCACCCCATCACCACCACTCAACACATCTCCTGGAAAAGACTGCACTGGCTTCCCATTTCAGAACGTATTAAGTATAAAGTCGCTTGTATGTGTTTCAGTGCTATAAATGGTTCTGGTCCTGCTTACCTCTCTGAACTGCTGCATGTCTACACTCCGTCTCGTACACTACACTCTTCTTCTGACATCGGCATGCTGGAAATCCAACAATACAAATGCAAGACTCATGGCTTTCGCACCTTCTCTTGCTTTGGACCCCACATTTGGAATTCATTCCCACAAGACCTTAGACACTGCTCAACTCTGTCATCTTTTAAAGCCAAACTGAAAACCTTCCTCTTCTCACAGTATTTCCATCCCAACTAATATCAGTACCCAGTTTCTGCTACAGTCAGTGTGTGTGTGTGTGTGTGTGTGTGTGTGTGTGTGTGTGTGTTTGTAGTGCGTATTTTTTAATTTTTATAATACTTTATGTAAATTGTTTTGGTAGGACTATGCTCTACATGTGTATAGAATATTATATTTAAGTTAATATGTATCATGTGAGCGCTCAGGGCATTGATGAGCGTATGATAAATGTACATTATTATTATTATTATAGTTGTAGTTCTTGGGTGGGGTGGGGTTGTTGTTGTGTACTTAATTGGTATGATTTTCTTCAGCAGTTTCAGCTTGTGAGACCCTATATGTATGCACTGTGTGCATCTGGCACTGTGAACATGCAAGGTTTTGTGTGGAAGTTTTCATGCACCATATATGTATTTAAATTTTCATTCATTCAAAAATGAACAACAATACAGGTCAATGACTTGAATGAGGCAATCATTTTGTACATTAAAATAGGAAATTACCTAGTAGAACTAGAAACTGGTTGAAAATAGTGTTTCCCAAAAATAAAAATAAATTGCTGTCAATGTCAAGGTCACAGCGAAAGTTCAAACTGTCTTTCAATGTTTGTCAGTCCTTTGTTTTATGTGCCACTGATCTCTTTGCAACAAAACTACTACATAATTTCACAAGACACTCTGGCATGAATGATGAACCACGAAGCCAAGTTTGGCTGCAAAAGGATCAGCAGTTCAGAAGATAGAGCTGAAAGTCATATTTTTGATAGAGTAGAAACAGTCATATTTTGATCATAAGAGCCCTCACTGTGGCCTTGACTTTGAAGATAGTAATCTTTTTGTATGGCACACTGGGTCATGGTAGTTCTTGGGTGGGGTGGGGTTGTTGTTGTGTTGTTTCACCATATTAAGTTTGGTTATAGCATGTTTAACCACTCAGTAAATAATGTGCGCAAATGTTAATTTAAATTTGGATCTTCACTGTGACTTTGACCTTAAACACAACAATCCAATATTTTCACAAGTTACTCAAGCTTATGATGATGTACCATCAAATTAAGTTTGGCTACAAAGGGATCAGCAGTTAACAAAAAATATATACCAGAAACAGTCATATTTCAATATTAGCCCTATGACCATCACCTTGAAGATTGTAAACCAGTTTTATGCATGACACTCTGGCTTATCAGAATATCATTTGGACAAACATTGAAATTTGAACCTTTGCTGTGACCGTGACCACATCTATTTGGTATTTACATAAGTCTGATAAGACATTCCAGCCTATGTCTATGGTGTCCTACTCCTACCATCAACTAAGCTGGGTTGCAAAAGAATCACTGGTTCAGAAGTTATAGGAGATGCAAAACCGTAAATCAAGAGTCTGCTTGGCAAATTATTTCTTCACTCTCTGGTATTTGATGAAGGCCTAATTTCGCCTGAATGCTATCCAGTAGTAATGTTTGCACCTAGAGGCCTTTTAGTGAAACTGAGGAGAGGTAAGCCATAGCAAACAGTTTGTTTAATATATATATCAAGGAATTTTAAATTTAGGTGGCAACAAAAGATGCCTTTAGCTGTATTTTTGGTTAAACTTTTTCCCCTTATTAACAATAGTTTACCATAAGCATTTTTTGCATATTATTGCAAAAAGCACATTTTGAGGAGGCAATTTCAGTAACAGGTGTTTATTCATTACCACAAACTATTAAAAACAGACTATTGAAGGCAGATCTGGTTCAACTAATTTCAGAAATGTTTAGTTTGTTTATCAACTGGTATTTCTATTTCTGTATGATAAATAATTATATCTAACAAAGGGTGCCCAAGTTGGAGCATCAAACCCTTCTGACAAATTGATGACAAGGAAATGAAGACTACATTTTTCCCTATCCAAAGAAGACTGCTTTTCTAATCTCTCTTTCTCTTAAAAATCTGAAACAGAATGAGACCCAGAGTGTTTGTGCAGAATCAACTCACAACGGAAGTAATTTATGCTTGAAATATGTAACACGAGTACAACAAAGACCTGAGTAGCCTACAGTAACTCTCATCTGGCATGCATGTAAATACAAGGTACATAAACTCCACCAGAGGTACATCCTCAAATATAAGAAAAAGAGGATGTATCTCTGGTGGAGTTTATGTACCTCTCACACGCATGCCAGGTGAGTTACCGTAGCCAACTCAGGCCTTTGTTGTACTTTTGTTACATATTTTGAGTGCAAATTAACTCCCTTGTTTGTCAATTCTTCTTGTGTATTGTCCAGATTAGACTACTGCAATTCTCTTCTCACGGGCACTCCAAACTCTGCAATTCAACCAATGCAGAAAGTCCAAAATACTGATGCACGCCTCATTGTCAAAACTCCACACCATCAAAACTGCACACCTCTCTTACAGCAACTCCACTAGCTCCCAATTTCTTAATGAATAAAATACAAAACTGCTTGCATGTGTTATCTTTCTGAGCTGCTACACCTTTACAGTCCTTCCCGCTCTCTCCGCTCTTCGTCAGACACACGCATGCTCAAAATCCAATGCTTCAACTGCAAAACTCATGGCCTTCACACTTTCTCACACTTTGGCATCCACATCTGGAACAATCTCCCCCAAGACATCAGGCACTGTGCTACTCTCTCTTCCTTCAAAAGCCAACTCATTTCTCTTCTCAGAATATTTCAGTTAAGCCACGTTGTCCTTCACTCCTATCAGTCTGTACAGTGTGTGTGTGTGTGTGTGTGTGTGTGTGTGTGTGTGTGTGTGCGCGCATCTTTTGCATAGTTATGCTTGAACCCCCCCCCCCCTTTTTTTTTTTTGATAACATTTTCCATCTCAGTCAAAATGTGTGTATGCTTGTTCAGCGCTTTGAGCCGCAGGGTAGGTGCTTTACAAATTTCCATTATTATTATTATTCTCTCTCTCTCTCTCACATACACTCACACACACACCACACACAGAGAACCAGTCAATGTAAGAGAGCCATGGATAAAATTTATTCACACACACAGAAGAAAAAAAAAAAAAAAAAAAAAAAAAAAAAAAAGCCTTCAAAAATAAATGATGTCCAAGATCAGATTCTGATTTACGCTTGCAATTAATCTTTATGCATGTCATTCTTACACAGCACACAGTAGTGACAAGTGAAGTCTATAAATAGATACAGAGAAAACCTAAATAATATTACTTTCACATAAATCTAATGATGGTACTTTGACATGATACAGCAGACAGAACAAGCGAAGGAGAGAAAGGGAGAAGATCCATGCACAGGCAAAATGTGTAATATGTATGCATGCCAATGGTTCTCACAAAAATAGCTGTACACAAAGAAAATTACTGTATTGAGAAATGACGCATTGGACTCTTTCATGTCATGATGAAATTTTGACAAACAGCAATTCATGTCTCCTTAAATGAGAGAGAGATAGAGAGAGAGAGAGAGAGAGAGAGAGAGAGAGAGAGAGAGAGAGAGAGAGAGAGAGAGTGAGTTTATTATGAAGTTGTTTAACATAATCAAAACGTGTTCTTGTTTTTCAGTGATTACCCAATATTTAATACACTCAGCAACTAGACCTTGTGCAAAGTACAGCATGCTCTTTACAAGTGTATCATCGTAAGTCCTCCTTAATTATTCTGGTGCCAAGGGGAAAATGTTGACCTTCATTCTATGTTCCCTTTAACAAGTTCTTTGCCTAGTTTACCTCGCTCTCAATAATCAAAAGTTTATCAGTCAGTTGGTTTGTATGGTCTTCTTTACAATGTTTTCGGGTTAACCACAAAATCAAGAACTGTTCCACTGCTGGAACACACAGCTTTGGGGAAAATGAGATCAACTCAAGATTACATTAATATGCAACATTCAGTTCACAATACAGTAACACAAAAAATATATACACTCTGGCACAAACAAGTATAAAAAGATATTTACAAGAGAAATGAATAATAGCTTGATAATCTACTGTGAATCTTAGCATGTCCTTCCCAGTTTTAGTCACTTTCATCAGATAGTCTTTCCATTATGTGTGTTTTTCTTTCCTCATGTGATCTTCACTTTTATAACACAACACTGGTTGCCACCAGAAAATTTATAACACTGAAGTTATACCCTCTTCTGTCTCTTTTATTTAGTATTAAGAAACGAGTGCATTTCTCATCAAGTTTAGTCATGCATCACTGTTGATGTTGATGTTCATGAAAATGAAATGCACCAATTTCCCCTACAATCGAAACCCTTTACCCTGGTAATCAAACTGATGATTTCTCTGCATTCAAACATGTTATTCCTCTGCATGCTACCTTTAAACTAACGCATGAAAGTGATGATTGTAACGAAATGCAAAACCTGGTGCTACTGCAGATAATGCACACCGCAGAGACAATGCAGTTACATTATAACTCAAAATACGAATTGGTCCACGAACAAACAACAGCATTTTAAAACAGTGATCAGACAAGTTATCAATCTACTTCCATGTTCAGAAAATTATCCTTGATGGAAAGGAGAAGACAAAGGACATGTGTGCATTCAGAAACACCTGACACGCATAGAACATATACCACACTGTTATCAATTTAACAAAGCAGACATGGAGAAAAAAAAAGTTTAGCTGGGTAGTAGTCAATGGATCAATCATGAACCCAGTACGTAACAAATAATAACAAGATAGCAATGTAATGATAACAACAATAGTCACCATATCACAAAAATACACAGGCTTGATTAACACTGACATACATGTATGTACAAAGATGGAGCTATCAAAACATTCCAAATGAGCTGTCCATTATATGTTTGTGCTACAAACATTGCAGGATCAAAAGGTTGCAAATAAAATGGTCATGTAGTTTTAACACATATGTGCACCTGGTACTACAAAGATTTTAGGTGACGGAAAACAGACTAGCAGTTGTGGAGAGTGGGGCCAGGGGGAGGGGTAAAGCTAATAACTGCACTTTGACTATAATCTTGGTTTAATACGAAGCAGCGACTACACTCCAGCTGTGGGCTTCTGTCCAGACCACCAAAAATAATAGCGATTAAAAAAGGATCAGGAAAAACAACAACCAAAAACAACAACCAAAAGCATATTATTTTACTAAACATTTTTTGTTCAGAAAAAAGAGCCATTATTATATGTTGGTGTGTTCAGCTCTGAAATGAAAGCTTACACCCATACTTTGGCGACTACTTATATACTTTAAGGTCATACTTGTTTGTTTCATTTGTTTTCACTCCCCTCCTTTTAAGCACCATAGGAAAACTATGCCAATAATTATTTCATTATTAGTTTAATAATACGCCAATTACATACTCCATACCAAGTGGAATATCTGGCTTTTCGCACCTGGGAATTGATGATCTGATGCCATGCAAGCTGGCTGCTGAGTGACCAGTAGACCGCTCAGCAGGCCTAAGCTCTGAATCAGGACAAGGTTAGACTGAATAAAAAACACACCAGACGACATCAAACTTTTACGTTCATTTTTTCCACAGAGTCTTGTCTGTTAAAACCGCCCCTTTCATTATATAGCCCTTTGGACAATTCAATGGTATTAACACGCATGGTGGGCTTTTTTGTTTGTTTGAGACAGACAACTTTGTATTATTATTATTGTTAACAAATTCTCCCACTGTATTACTGTCACCTGAAGTAACCCTGTGCAGCTGGCAGGATGTCAAAATCCAATTACTGACTAACTAACCAACCAACTACATTACTTTAATTATGTTGCAGTAGCATTTGATAGCACGGAAGAGCTCCACATTCACTGTGCCACACTTCGAATCTTTCACCGAGTTATCTCTAATCTTAAAGCATCAAACTCTTCCATTAACATGTGATATATAAAACATATGTTTCACTTAAGAACACCACAAACTGAAAGGAAACCACAACACACACGCTCGCACACACACACAACAGTAACATTAATACTTAAACCAAAAGTTGTAAAACAAAGTGGAAACGCAGAAAATGTGCCATAAATTATCATGAAGAATTTTACAGTTGATTGTAAACGCAATGAGCCCTCCAAACATCAGTCAGAGCCACTCCTAGGAAATGTGATTAGATCAGCAAAACCGATCTCACGGCCAACTTCCCAGTTAATCCAACTGCAGTCATCAAACCAACATATGAAGAGGCACCACAAAGTTGTCACTACTCTCCAAAATTGTTGACAATGAAATGTGTAACTGTTGACAATGAAATGAACAGACACACTTCAAAAACTGAATATCTAACACATAATAAATGAATGTTGTTTATCCTTGATTTTCACATCTTGTTTGCATTTCCCCTAAGAATATAAAGGGGGTCATTGCAGCAGAAATAATGGTAATAACATAGTCTAATAAAGAACAAGATGCCATATATGCAAATTTAAATTTCTACACCAAAGCCATGTAAAAAATATTGACGAGACCAGATTGGAATGCTTGCTTCATTTTCTCATATTCAGGAGCCCATGGTAGTATATAATGCCCGAAACTATTGCTTTCTTCACAGCGCATAAACATCATCACTGTCCATGCCTGGCATTCATTTTTTTCTTCCGTGCCTGCTGAAATACACCGCCAGATGCACAAGGCATGACACTGATAGAGAAACTGCTCAATGAGGATTGAGTAAGACTTTTATCGCAAAATTTCAAAATATTTTCAAAACTTCTAGCAAACTTCACGACAATTTTCCCAGATCAAGTTATGGCTCATTTTACATGCACACAATTTGAACACTCCAGATTGAAGTGACATTTTATTTTCAGCATCCATTGTTTGGCCCCCTCATTTTCTTCTGAATCTCCCTTTTGCGATTTATCTGTTGACAATTATGAAGTTCCCAAACTTTCCAAGCCCCACTCTTCCCCAAACTTGTCAGACCTGGTAAAAAGCACATCAGTTGTGTGTTTTTTCACCCAATTTTGTTCAAAGACTATACACAGTTGAAACCCTGGTATATACACTGGAACTGAAACAATGTCAGACAGCCTGTGGACTATACTGCTGACAGGCCAAAGCAAATACTATGCGAATGGTTCCTTCTTGTGGGCCACGATACAAGAAAACTTCACTTACACCAGAGCAACTGTGTGCTTACATCATTATCATACAGTGGAGTTAGTGTCTGTAGCTGTTAGTTCTATTATTGTGCTACTCTTTTCTGCCAGCTGTAACACTGTACTACTCTTTTCTTGGCTCACAGGAGGTAGTGACTGAAACTCTGTATTACCGTAAGTAGACAACACCACTTGGCATGCTAAGCAAAGATACTGTTCTGCTGATTAAATGGTTAACATAAGCATTCCTTGTTGTGCATGGCATAAGCTTCAGGAAAACGTTCAGCTTAAACTATTAATTTCAGGCTCTTAAACTGGCTTTAAAAAGTTGTTCCTGCCAAACCATAAGTCTGTAAAGGGCTAAAACAAACAACAATTCAAAGTTAAAATGTCAAGATGACCAGTAACAAGAAAAACAGAGAGAGAAAAACAAACACACGCAAACAAAAAACAAAAGAAAAACCAACCAACCAAGAGAAACAAAACAAAAAACATACCCATCCAGACACATGCCAACATACAGCTCATATCCGATTCCTGCACAAATTAACAACTTCAGAAAGTCCCACGACTTTTGCTGAATATCAGTCTAAAGCTACAACACATACTAACTTGTTGCAGAATGCACAATGACAACAGATTGTTCATCTTTCGGCTGAGGGGGTAATGTGAGTAAAAGTCAATAACTAAAACTGCGAAACTCCAATCAGAAAGCGTGGCGCTGATTCCAAAACTTGAAATGTAACATTGTCAATCAACCTTTCTCATCACAATCTGCTCATCTTCCGTGGAGATTGAGATGCAGCTTATAGCCAGTGCATCACACCACACTGTACGCTACAAACGCATCCACAGACACCACAGGATTGTTTTCATTATCGATTACTGACATACAGTGTGAAAACATGAACAAACAAGTGGCAATGTCTGTGTAGGTAACGTGTGCGAGTCCCCTGCTCCAGCCGACTGGGCTGAGCCCTCAGAAGTCCGTGCTACAGCCCCGAGACATGGTGGATTTGCTTCCCTTGACAGAGGGCAGCACAGTGGTGCCAGAGAGATAGTCGGAGTGACGGTAAGGCTGTGGGTACACTGAACCAGGATTTGTTCCATGAATGCCCACGTGGTTGTTACTTCGCCCTGAAACAGTCACAATCACCAAGGACATCAGACATGGCAATGTGGAAGAACATGTAAAGTGGTGGGATGCATGTGTGGTGGAGGGGGGGAAAGGAAGTTACGCACCTGTGCAGGGGGAAGTGTGTGTGTGTGTGTGTGTGGGGGGGGGGGGTGTCGGTCAGTGTACCTGCATGAGTGTATGTGTGAGCATGCATGTGGCATGTGTGTGTGTGTGTAGATAACATTCTGGTGGGAGGGGGGAGGTCAGGCAGTGCATGTATGTGCGTGCATGC
Source organism: Alviniconcha marisindica (assembly GCA_018857735.1). Lineage (NCBI taxonomy): Eukaryota > Metazoa > Mollusca > Gastropoda > Provannidae > Alviniconcha > Alviniconcha marisindica. The sequence continues at coordinate 359,274 of JABMCL010003911.1, forward strand.
AGCATATATCAGCGTGTGCCTGCGCCATTTGCATGAGTGCGCATGTTGTTTGTGAGGAGTTTTATGTGTAAACAAGCCAGAGAAGTTCTCTGAGAACGGACCATTTGCTCTCAAGAATGCATCAAAAGTACTCTAACGTTAGTGAAGCGGAAAATGTGCTTCTCACCACTCCTTCCCCACCCCAATGTATGGGCCAGTCGTAAAAGACTTCACCCGTAGCACAAGGAAAACCCCAACCACAGTGAAAGCTATGACCGCTGTAATTGTATAAACACAAGACAATCAGACTACAATAATACTGACATAAACCAGTGCTCTGCTTTCTGAAGCTTGACGACAAAAAGCTTCAGCTTCAGTTTTCAGTTAAAGATCAAGATAAATATTCCAAAACACTGAAAAGTAACGAAGTAAAAAGAAACTCAGTTTATAAAAACTAAAAGGGGGTGGGGGGGGGGGGGTGCAAAAATTAAAACAGTTTTGCTTCTTATTTTGCACAGTATTTGCCAGGGTAGTTTGTTCTTGGAACTAACATAACATGTTCAGCTTTTTGGTACTTCTTCAGCTTTTTGTTATTTCTCAAGCCTTTCGCTAAAAACCTTAAAATGTTTTTTCTTCCATTTTTTTTTTTGTGGTCACATTAGTGAGATCTGTCCTGCATAACAAGTAGAAACAGGCATTTAGCTTCATCCTTATCATCTCCGGTGCATGTTCCTCTCCCGCCAAGACTGGAACAACAATGAAGTCGTTCCATTCACAGCAGTTTCAAACTGACCTTCCTGGGTATGGACCTTCTTTCCGTTATTAACATGGCTCAGACGTTTACCCACAAAGCAAGGTTTTAGTGCTCTGACTGACATGATGAAAATTAGCCAATGAAATAAGACCGGCTTTGATTGACAATCAAAAGTGGACCAGCATGCAAATATTACGCTGCTTTCCATAAAATACTTTCCTAGCCGACTGACAATCAAAAATGGACCAGCATGCAAATATTACGCTGCTTTCCATAAAATACTTTCCTAGCTGACTGACAATCAAAAGTGGACCAGCATGAAAATATTACGCTGCTTTCCATAAAATACTTTCCTAGCCTGACTGACAATCAAAAGTGGACCAGCATGCAAATATTACGCTGCTTTCCATAAAATACTTTCCTAGCCGACTGACAATCAAAAATGGACCAGCATGCAAATATTACGCTGCTTTCCATAAAATACTTTCCTGGCTGACTGACAATCAAAAGTGGACCATCATGCAAATATTATGCTGCTTTCTATATAATCCTTTCCCTGCTGATCTGACCAACAATGAACAGTGGACCAGCATGCAAATATTATGCTGCTTTCTATGAAATCCTTTCCCTGCTGCATGCCACAAGCAAAGAAGTATATGATAATAAAATATACCTTCAGCTTGCTCCTTTCTCACATATATATATATATCAAGTAGCCCCCCTCATGCACCATAGTTATCCAGCACAAACAAAACTTACATAACTGAACAGGACTTCATAAACATTTAACACCGCTCCAAATCCAACCAGCCCCTCCCTCTTCTACTGACATATAAATATATAATAGTTATCATCACACAACATTGTCATGTTCTCAATTATGGTGCAAACCTCACAGAAGAACATTGCTCCAAGCTGCTCTTAAACATTTCATCATGGCCATGGCGGTTTTCATTTTAGCTGGGCTTGAGAGAGAGAGAGAGAGAGAGAGAGAGAGAGAGAGAGAGAGAGAGAGAGAGAGAGAGAGAGAGAGAGAGAGAGAGAATGTTTGTGTGTACATGTGTGTGTGTGTGTGTGTGTGTGTTTCTACTTTTCTCAAGAACTGGTCCTTGTGTATCAGCGCGCAATTCCTTCAGTACACTGGAGGATAGATAACGGTTTTGTCATGTGACAGTTTCTTTTTTTTAAAGTTCTATGAAGACATCTTACAAAATTAATTGCAGTTTCTCCTACATACTTCACAGAGATCACCATGGAGCTATTTAATGCACCACTCTCATGAAAACACAGGCAAAATGAGGTTGCAAAGACTGAAGTCAAACAGCCGAGCTGACTTTAATGCTTTAAATCAAGAGAAACAAATCGCTCAGCCAGGATGCACCCTGTACAGGCCAGCAACTGCCAGCAGCACAAGTCACCACTACCAATTTGTGAACACCTAACACCCAAAATGTCCAAACCCAATTTTCACAGCTAGCCCTCACAAGAGGATACCAGATCTTGCTGATTACAGCACAGTGGCCAACACTTTGTTAGTCTGACCTGAGGGACCAACTTTTTGTGGTACTGATCTTCAGGGAGGAAGAGGGTTACTGACTCATCAGGGAGGAAGGGGGTTATTGAGGCTGCTTTGAACAGATGTGGGAATACTCCTCTTATCATGAAACCTTTATCTTTAAGTTTCCAAATAAATGTACTTTAGACAATGGACCACTCACCTTGTTCTGAAACTTTTACCTTCATGTTTTTACACAATGTACTTCAGACAATGGGCCACTCCCCTTTTTAGACCACTTGTTTGGAATCCTTTACCTTCAAATTTCCAGCATAAATGTGCGTGACCAATGACCACCTCTTCTCTGGGCACTGCTCTTGTAAGACAGGTTGCACTATAGTATAATGTCATTCTGGAAAGATGTTTCACAGGAAACTCTTCATGAATATCTTAAAAGCGGTATTCTTTGTTGTGAACAAACTTGGTCTGGTACAACCGACTGCAAAAGTGAAAAAACAAACAAACCTGGAACAACTGATCTCTCAGAAACACTGCCCCAAAACGTTGGCATAACCTTCCAGAGCATGGCATCAGGCAAGCTGAGAGCATTGAGGGCTTTAGGTGTTGGTTGAAAAGCCATCTCTGTTCAGATCCCCCCCCCCTCCCCCCACCACCCCCACTTTCTCTCTTCTACTTGTGTTTCTAGTAACCACCAGAAGTATGTTTTTTAAGGCTCCTGGCTTTTAAGAGCAGGCTGGATAAGATTTGGCAAAACAAGAAGTTTCTTCACTGAGTTTGCCTACCCATGCAGTGACCTCAGTGTTTGAAAGTTGAGATAGAATAGCTTTGGCAGGCAAAGACCAGATAAAGGCTTTTAGCCTAAGTAAATCGGATAACCATATATCATGTTCTTGTTTTTCTATTAAGGAGAAAATGCATCCCCAAACAAGCAGACACTGACAATGGCTGTAACTGTGCCAAATGAAGGCATGTCAGCTGAAGGAATACACACAAAAGTTCACCTGCATAAAGTTTTAAAGCAGCAAAGTGTTAGCCCAGAAGATAAACCAAACAGCAGCACAAGAGGTTAGTATATATAGAAATGCAACACAGTGCAGTACTGTTAACACCCACACTGAAAGAACCAGACACTTCTTTCAGTTTATTAGTACATTGTGTTAATTGATACAGAGCATAAAGAAAGAAAGTCCATAGAATCAGTAAACCTGTTTGTGAAGCCAAAGACCCTGTTTGTGCTATTCAATCAGTTTGTGGATGTACTCCATTGTATGTGGACTTCTACAGTGATGCAGCTCATTAAATTTTTTTATGGGAGACCATTTTACATTGTTTTGAAAAAGCAAGACTCGTACAATTTGTGGGACAGTTAAGTTTGTAAATGTGCAAGCAGACTCCAATCATACTCCAGAAATCTGCTCCATAAACATTAATCTCCTCATCTGGCACAACATCCTTGCTGGAATGTTACTATATATAGCAACACATTCACTTGTATCTCAAGAGCAGAGAGTAACTCGACTGAGACAGAATCAGGTTTTGCAGAAGCAGGACAAACTCGTTACTGGCAGATAAAACGTGCACCACCTTTGTTCAAAAGCACAAGAACTTGTTCAACAATGACCTGACAGGACTGTCTCAAAACCTGCCTGCCTGCACTGTTACTCACACAAACGATGCCCACAAAACTGTCTAGGCTGGATTCCGAAGGGTTAAATTACAAGTGTTCACGTAAAGCACCTGCCACAAAAGGAGTACCACTATCAGACGAGAGTGTTACAGTTACACTGCAAGCAACCATCCAGACAAAACTTTCACAGGAGATCTGCAATTACTGTCAGAAGCAGCTACAGAGCAGTTAGGTGCAAAAATACAACAACAAAAAAAGACCGAAAGCTGAATAAACGCACCACAGCCACAGCAGATGCTATGCAACCATTGCCACTGTTAAGTCACACACAGGTGCACAGACAGCAGGGGAAGAAGAGAGCACAGACAGTTGTCCAGCACCTCCAAGCACGCAGGCAGGACAAAAAGGATACTGAGACAGGCACGGAGGTGAGCTCACCTTCTGTGGTGGCGATCAAGGCTTACAAGCCCGTCAGTTGCCTGCCACCAGAGCAGTCTGACTGTCGCCTAGAATAAAGAACGCTTCGGGAATTGAGTCAATGCAGGTAAGGGTTTAGTATCACAATGGCTCACTCAAAGGCAGTTTACAGCATTGCATGGTTTCCATATATTATAACAATTTGTTTGTTGTCCTTGTTGTTACAGTGCATGTTGCACTCACAAACAGAAGACATACTGTTTGATAATTTGGCCATTAATGATCTGCGTTAGAAACTTTCAATAACTGATTAAACTGAAGGTTACGATAAAGAATAATGATGACTACTCATATGTGTAAATGAATGATTTATGTGGACAAAGCGACAAGTGTGTTAGTTCTCTGTACAATGGATTAAAAAACACAACTAAATAAACTTTTTTTACACCCATTCAACCATTACGGTTATATCAGGGCGAGTACTAAAACAAAATAAACAAAAACACACCAAAATAAGCCGCTACTGATAAATTAAGGTAAAATTCTGCACGAAGGCAAAGTATTGTAAAGCGTATAAAGTTATATTCCTACTGTGCCCTTTCTTTTTACTATTAAACTACAAACTTTTGTTCAAGGAACTAGCCTTCTCAAAATGTGTCCTGTCCAAAAGATAGAACCAGAGATCAAAATAAAAACTTCAAGGATGCTGTTTTCATATTCATCTTCTAATCTGACTGTCAAGAGAAGCTATCAACAAGACTGGCTGCTCACAACAATGACAAGTGTCCACACACACACACCTGTGCTGCATACGCCACCTTTCTGAAATAGGGCACAAAACTTGTGTTCTAATGCTGCCCGAGGAGCCAGATAAAAGAGGCTGCAGGAATCTGATGGGCCAGCTGTGACACTTGACAATGTTTTCCACAGTCCAGTCCCACTAACCATCACTGATGCAAGAGGATTCTAAACTGAAAATAGTATAAGTGGGGCAAACAGAAAAGTTAAGACAAAATCCTTGATTTTTCAGTTTTTATTTTAATCTCTTTTTACCTGTTTAGGGAAAGGCTGGCTTTCTTGAACAAAGCACGACTTTTAAGATGGTTCAATTTCATTTAAGAAGAAAACTATTTGACACTTCAGAGGCTTTGTCTCAATGGGGTGTCACTGTGGGCAGCGCACACAGTGAGTGAATAATGTAGTGTGGTTTGGACAAGCAAGGACCAATGTTGAATCATATCAGCATGCTCGCGGTTTCATACACGCACACACACACACACGCACTGTACAACGCTCAATTCCCAACCCAGGCACAGTCATAGGAAAGAAATTACAACCGTGCAGCTTGAAAAAAATTCACCGCTCAATTAGAATCACAAACAGCTGCTCAAAGGGAACTGTGACTGTTTAGCAGTAGAAGACGCAACCAGAGTAACGTGCACCAAACACTGATGCCAGCGAACTCGGTTTCAACTGCAAGAACAGACCTGGGCTGTTCATGGCGTGGCAGAACAGAACAGAACCTACATGCAGCAGTGTGAAAGGATGCATCTGCACTATGCTGGAGAAGACTTTCCCACTCCACGGGCACCAAGACCTACAGCCATTTTAAGGCCGCCTTGCGCGCGTCCGCCTGACTGCCCGCAGTAGCACGGTTGGCTGCTGAAAGGCAGTGGATGCTTTCACAGTACCATGTTCAGCGACTCCTCCGTCAACAGCCAAGGTGGCTCAGCTGGTTTACCAGCAATAGTGTGCCCCACTAAGGCAGAGCTTGCAGGCATCAAAACATGACAGGAGAACTGACGGACTGCTGCTCCAACAGATCATCAGTTGGTCTTACTGGAGGAGTTCAAGCTCACTATCAAGAAATAGTTCCAGTGACTCACCCTCGAACACCAACCTGAGTGAAAGTTTCCCCTTTTTTCCTTTTCTTCTCTGAAATACTTGGAACTGACCGGTGTGCAAAAATAACCGAAGGTTTAAAGGTGGTTGCGGGTCTGACAGGCCATTGAAAAATGAAAACAAAAGCAAAATCCCATCCAAAACAACCTGCAAGCATCCCAACACTGGCAACAGATCATTCATTTTCTCTGTATTATTCACAGTTGTCTCATCTGAATCACCCCTTTCAGATCTGGTACCAAATACAAATTTCACCATAAATACTTAACAACTTTTACCTGTGTACCAAACATTTGCATCCAAGTAACTGTGCAAATGCCCCAGAATATGCACAAATATTCAAGGGAAGCAATGATGACAGAAGGAGTGATGGGGGGGGGGGGGGGATTTATGTCCCTTCAAGATAGTCTGTTTTGAGACACTGCTGTGACCTTGAAATCATGTCCAAGTCACAACAACTTTTTTGGAGTCAATCTGATCTTTATGCAGACTGAATGAAACAACTCAGACCGAATGAAACAACTGCTAAGAAAAAGCTAGCATTACTCTTTTGGCCAAACACAGTCCAGCAAATGGGACTACTGGACTAATTTCATCTTTGCAACAGTTCACAAAAGACAAACTGCTGTCAGTTTGCTGGTCAGGGGTGCTCAAAATGCATGCAAGTTGTTCAGCCAGCAAAACAAGTTCACCTAATGCAGGTGGTAGCAGGAAAAAGTCATCCTTTCAGCCAAGTGACAAAGTGAAGACAACAGCACACACACACGCACACACACACACATGCATGAAGTTACACACCTTAAACTGTCCCTCAACAAAGACTTTGCATTCTGGACAACGACTTTGCATTCCAACTACGTCTACAATGAACCAGACAAATGAGCCCCAAACTAATGAAGATTATATTCCCATAATATGGTGATCGTTGTAAACAAATCAACTGTTATTTTTACCATTTACAAACACGCTGTGCAAAAGAGCTCTACAGACAAAACATGTTGCCTAAGGAGTCTGTTCAGCTAGGAAAACAAGTCAAATATGAGGCAGCAGCAGAAAGGGGAACATTTTTTGCCAAATGAAAGCAGTAACTCCAACAAAGACAGGACTAAGACTCGACCTTCATGGCTAATTTGTGTGACCACACACTGAAGCAACCTGAATGTTCACACTGAAGATTTTTTTATTTTTTAAATCCACCAGGAACAGTAGTCTGTGATTCTTTCTGTGTCACTATGACATGCACAAAAAAACACTTAAGTTACAAATCTAATTTCTCTGGCATGGATACCCTGTATTTTGATACCAATGAACCATGCAAAGAAGTCCTCAGTCCACAGAGATCACATTGCTCAAACACATGGCACTGTTAAATGTCTTCAGATTAATCTACCCCATAGGTAATTGCAGCCAGTGCAACACTTGAGGCTTTTAATAGACATCATGATAGTGTTGTAGGCACACACATCCATATGTACTCCAACCCATCTCTGAGAAACAACTATATACCCATATGTACTCCAACCCATCTCTGAGAAACAATATACACCCATATGTACTCCAACCCTATGTACTCCAACCCATCTCTGAGAAACAAAACACACCCATATGTACTCAACCCATCCCTGAGACATTTTCCCAGCATGCCTTTAAACAGAGGCACTGCTGGTCTGATTGATGATGCCCATTTCCCATCCTTTCAGGAGAACAGCGCTTCCTCTTTCTACAACTCTCTCCTCCAGGCAACCAATGAAGTGACGTCCTTGGATCTGCACCTGCAGGCCAGTTTATTTCTCAAGCTCCTCAACACTTCAGATCTTCCAAGACACAAGGCACTTGTGGGTGCTCTGCCCACTTTCTTGGTCATATTCCCCACACTCTGGCATGCCCAGGCCAGTACATCCACAGGAGTCATGATAAAAGACAACCACCATACACACTTGAGCTGCCGTTGACAACCCTAGAGAGGAGCAGCAAACATTGTGCTGTGTCAGTGGGCAGACATAGAGAATGCAACAAGCCAAACTGCATTTCTGTACTTCTTTTGTTAGCATATAACTCTACACACAAAGGATTGTTTGCCTTACCCAGTTCGGGGGTGGGCATAATGGTAAATGAAACATCCTGAACACACACTGTTACATGTGTAGCATTCATCTTCCTTTTTGTGAGAATCAGTCTTGTTTCAAAAGAAGATGCTGACTGAGCTGGCCATTTCCTATTCTAGTCCCCTCCAGTCAATGCATAAGCTTACCAGTTAATCTACAGTTTATCAAGAGAGTCACTTGTTTGGAATTAGACATCAGAGTTAAACCCCCCCCCCCCCCCCCCCCACACACACACACACACAGAAGAACAAAGAATGTCAAAGCTGAACAGATTCATCTTCAAACTTGGAAGCCAAGATAAGATTATGGATGTACAACATAAGGAGAAATTTGGGTGCACGCATTGCGCATCATGAAAAGCAGAGAAGGGCAGCATAAAACACTGCACCTGAACGTAGCAGCACACTGGACACAAACAACACGAAAAGGAGAGGTGCATGTAAATGTATGAGCCAAGTCAGTAGGCAGCTGCTTTTGTCCTCATTCACATATTTATTTGATCATGAACACAGCCGCTTCGACCTCCAAAAGTTGAGCCATGCTGAACATTTATTCTTCCTTAATTACAGCTGAGAAAAAAACTGAAGAATGGAGGAGAGAGGAGAAGGTGGGGGGCGGGGGGGGGGGGGGGGGGGTTGACAGACAGATGGTAAAAGACTGACAGATGGACAGCGGTAGAGGGAAAGAGAGAGATCAAACACTTGAAATGTGCAATCCTTCATTTATCAATGTTTGAAGTGATTTTGCAAAGGGTGCGATAGTTGCAGAGATAAAAGACTGATGGGGAAGTATCAGACAGCCCCTCTTTGCAATCCAGGGGCAATTTATTGTACAGTTTTGCATGCATTAGCCAGTTGCTAAGCCTTCCCTGCTCCTTAAACTGTCTCCTTCCCTGTGCTTCATTATTTTTATTTTTTTAAGCAAGAGAGCTAGCTGTATACAGTAACCTGACCCCACTATTTGTCACACAAAACTGCACTGGCATTCAAAAACTCATCCAATCATCAGCCGCATCTTGTAGTTTGCACCTCAATCCATTTTCACCAACATCATCAACATCAGCCGTTTGTAGTCACCAAGTTTCAACATAACAGTTTCAACAGTTTCCTCAAGTGCACTGCTTTCCTTTTCTCTTCTGGCAGGCTCTTTCGAGCACTGAGAACTTTCCCACTGTGCACTTTTGCTGGGTCTGTCTGGGTGCATGACACCGACAACTCAAACTACATCAGGCCCCATTTATCTGACAACCACTCACCAGCACAAACAAACCAAAATCATTCAAACTGCGACGGAACAAACTGGACGTGCCCAATGTTCATGTGCACCCTCTGATGCTATGTTGCTTCCACAGTCTTATTCGCTGACTGTGTGAGACTCATATGGGTGATTTTTTGGGGCGCTCTTTCAATGCCCAAATCCACTGCACAGTTTGGAGGAAGGGCACAGTAAGGCACGTCTGGAGCATGCAAGCTTGCCAACCCTGGGATTACCAGGCTGTGGGAAATCACGGTAGGAAAGCTTCCTGGCTGCCATGGCAAAACTAGCTGCTACTTCCCACCACATCATGAGAGATATATACACACTGCAGCATAACCTGCATTAGTATTACTGGGTATAGTGCTGCTCTTGCGGTTGCTGCCTCACCAACTTCCAGCACAAAATATGAAGTGCCAAAATACCATTTGTCTAGGACTGTATGACTGGGTACAGTGCTGCTCTTGCAGTTGCCGCCTCATCAACTTCCAGCACAGAATATGAAGTGCCAAAATACCATTTGTCCAGGTCTGGGTACAGTGCTGCTCTTGCAGTAACTGCTTTATCAACTTCCAGTTCTGAATACTAAGTGCTGAAATACCATTTGTCCAGGTCTGGGTGTAGTGCTGCTCTTGCAGTAACAGCTTTATCAACTTCCAGTTCAGAATACTAAGTGCTGAAATACCATTTGTCCAGGTCTGAGTATAGTGCTTCTCTTACAGTAACTGCTTTATCAACTTCCGGCTCAGAATATGAAGTGCTGAAATACCATTTGTTCAAGACACACACACACACACACACACATCAATACCACGTGTTATTGCTTTATCAACTTCCAGCTCAGAATACTAAGTGCTGAAATACCATCTGTCCAGGTCTGGGTATAGTGCTGCTCTTGCAGTAACTGCTTTATCAACTTCCGGCTCAGAATACTAAGTGCTGGAATACCATTTGTCCAGGTCTGGGTACAGTGCTGCTCTTGCAGTTGCTGCCTCATCAACTTCCAGCACAGAATATGAAGTGCCAAAATACCATTTGTCCAGGTCTGGGTATAGTGCTGCTCTTGCAGTAACTGCTTTATCAACTTCCAGTTCTGAATACTAAGTGCTGAAATACCATTTGTCCAGGTCTGGGTATAGTGCTGCTCTTGCAGTAACTGCTTTATCAACTTCCAGTTCTGAATACTAAGTGCTGGAATACCATTTGTCCAGGTCTGGGTATAGCGCTGCTCTTGCAGTAACTGCTTTATCAACTTCCGGCTCAGAATACTAAGTGCTGGAATACCATTTGTCCAGGTCGGGACAACTCTTGCAACTGCTGTTGCCATACGCAGCTTCCGGCACAGAATATGAAGTGCCAAAATGTCATTTGTTTTAAGGCAGCACAGGTGATGATGATGATGAAGTGTTGCTTAATGTCCTCAGATGTCAGCTGACATATTAGGGACAAGTTGTGACCAATACCGAAGCACGGTTCAATAATTCTTTACGTCCACGGAAACCAGAAGGCTCGTTAGGACGGACAGCCCAGGACGTCCACCTCGACTCTCACACAGCTCCTGAACTATGAGCACAGGTGAGATTAACCCACAGACTTTCAATAGTATGTAACATCATTATGGTCTGGTATGTAACACTGGATTATGTCAACAATGACCAGCAGCAAATCTTTCTTGGTCTCCATTTTATCCCCAAACCCAATGTATAAGGAGACAAGTCTAATAAAAATATATAAAAAACACAGAAAACTCTTCTTCGTTTTTTTAACAACAACAACCAGCGACTGCAAGAAATGGTAACTGAACTCTGTGTGAAGCATCCACTAAAGCAGACAGTACAACATGAACTGAAGAAGGGCAACCACCACTCATGATCATATGTATTCATATATTTATAAACAGTCAAATATTATATCTAAATGAACTCCTTTTTCAAACTCTCCTGTGACCTTTAAAATGTAAGCCGTGGTCAACAAAACTGGATATATAAATATGCAATGCTTAATAAAGATCATTATCATGCAAAGTTTCATCTTGCTTAAACAAAATGGAAGGCAAACTGGAAGTTATTTTTTGTAGTTGTTATCAAGGCAGGTAGGGCACTGCTTATCTGTCTTAAAAATGCATAAAGTAAAAAGATTAATGATAATTTTCATGAAAAATATCAACATAATTAATTGAAAATTGTTCAAACTTTTAATAATAAAGCAAGAAAGAACTTGAAGAATCAACACACAAGGGAGTTAATTAGCGCTTGAAAGATGCCACACAAGCACAACAACACAGACCCGAGTTGCCTACGGTAACTCTCATCAGGATGTACCTCTGGTAGAGTTTATGTACCTTGTGTCGACTTGCATGCCAGGTGAGAGTTACCGTAGGCGACTCCGGTCTTTGTTGTTGTGCTTGTGTGATGTCCTTCCGGTGCTGATTAACTCCCTTGTGCATTGATTCTGCATGAGCACACTGGACCTCGTTCTGTTTCAGATTTGCTTCAAGAAAGAACTTGCTGTGAAAACACAACAATGACCTTTTTGCCATCAATGAGACCTTGAAATTTAACTAAGGTCACTAAAACAGGTTTATACCACAGGAAGCTCACAGGAAGCTATCATCATGCAAGTTGGAAAAATCTCACTGAAAGCGACTGAAAAAAGAACAATGTTAAGGCTTTTGCAGAGCCCAGAAATACCTCATGTATTTGTCATAAATAGGTACAAAAATCATCAAAAGCACTTTACGACATGTGCTGCCAATGTACCTAACATTGTAACAAGCACGCAAAGTTTCAGCTTGACTGCGTTTGAACGTTCTTAGAACGCTACAGCTCCAAGATTAACCTTTATGCTCTGTCCTTGAAATTTGGTCAAGGTCACAAAAAGAACCCCAAAAGGCATGCAAGTATAAAACTGAATGAAGGTAATCACTATGCAAAGATCTGAAGATCTTACTAGCACAGTCTCCTAGAAAACATCAATATTCAATTTCCCTTTTTAAAACAGCCAGATTGTTGGAACTGACCAACAACAAAATCCTCACCACATATATTTCTCATGCAAGTCAGGTAAGTTTAACTCACTACCTAGCAATTAACAATGCCTTCAGAAATTTCAAATTATCCTCTGTTGACTGTCTTCCGAAGTTTTGTTGTTTATTTTGTTGTTCTTTTTAATGAGAGGCTGTGACAGGACAGTAAACATGAGAGTACTTTGTTCTAAAAATGCTCTGCTATATTTTCAAATATATTTTTAACATACTATAAAGGTAGAATTTGTTGGCTATTATTTATACCCACAAACACAACAGATTTTCACAGTTGTTTAAAACAAATCTCATGCAGGGTGGACTGGTGGGTGGGTGTGGTTGGGCAGAATATGGGGTCACATAAAAAAAAAAATATATATATACATAACACACTACTCACAGAAACCCCCCAAATATGCATGTAAATTAACAAACGTAAAAAGGAAACTCATCAAAAATTTAAAGCATGACAAACAACAGCAATAAAAACTGAACAAGACTGTCACCTCTCTATAAAATGACAAGTCCAGAGACATCCACACATCCACAAATGGCTAAAAACAAACAAACTAAACACCTTCAACTGAAACTTGTCAAACTGAAAAAAAGAAAACAAAAGCACCATCAGATTCAGAGGGCAGTGACCACCGTGGTGACGACGAAGAAGGTGCACCGTAAGTGGCACAGAGAAAAGCGGACTTACCCATGTAGTTCAGTTGGTTTAAAGTCATGTCCCAGATATGATTCTTCCGCCCTGTGAAATCAGACAGCTTGAGAGCTACAAATGGTTGCTATGAGTATGACATCAGTGAATGTAGCGGGTTTAATGTAGAGGGAATGCACCGCTGTGACTACTGAGCATCAGCCACAGGCAGGAATTTAAGTACATGTAGATTATCAGCTCAACAGGACTTGACCCTCTCGGCAGGTACTGCAGTGCAAAATCATGTTGTCCAAGTCCCTTTTTACGGTACATCTTTTTCATCAGTTTTTCTTTGTTAATGCGTGTGTGTGTGTGCGTGTGTGCACATGTGTGTGTGTGTGTGTGCCTACATGCAATGCATGTAATGCATGCCATAGCAGCACAAGATCTCTCGTTACCAAACCTTATACAATCTGCAGTTCGGGCTTAAACTGAGATTCCATCTTGTCACAAACACATCTGCTAAAATCTAACATCCCTGGAAGCTATGCATAGACCCATGCTGCTGTTTACGGGACATTTCATTTGATTGCACTAATCAAATACGTGTACCAATATTACAGATAAGTCCTATTATATATGAACTATCCATTTACAAAAATTGCACTATTAGCAATTGTATTATGACAAGTTTACATGCAGATACACATGCACATACACACACACACACACACACACACACACAAGCTCCCTTATGATGGTAAATTTACAACCAAGAACTTTTTTCAAGCAAATACTCATAACGTTCAGTTAATGTGTTCACATCTAAATGACTTTCTATGAGATGGGTTGAACTTAACCATGCAGTTGGAAAAAGAAGGGCTGGCAATTAGCTTTGACTTCTGAAACTGAACCAGATTATTAACCTACTGTGCTTTGTACTGGGGGCAGATCTAACCTGACAACAGCAAATCTAAGCGGGATTTAAACAAAAATGTCACAGAATGGGGGGGGAAACTAAGTAATAAAGAAATCTTTGGATTTGTTTTATTTTTTATTTTTTATTGGAGTGTTCATTATTATTCAGCAAAAGAAAAAGAAAAAAGCCAAACTAATAATGCACACACGAGAACACAAAACTGAAACTGTGTCCAAATTTAAAGTGTGGAGAACCGAAACAGTATGCACAACAAAAATACAAAAGAAAGACAGATACACACTTCCTATCCCAATCTGATTCTCCGAATAATCCAGACAGAAAAAAAAGAGAAAAAAAACCCCAAGAAACCCAGAGCCATATATATATATTAAAACAAAATCAAACATCCATGACACATAACCTATGGCAGATTCAATTGCTGCAGCTGACAGACAAAAAAAAAAAAACTCATTTTTTTCACTATTATCTTTTGCTCTTGTCAGGAGCAGTGCTGGGTGTGGGGACATTACAAACACAGTGAGGCAACCAAAAGAGGGTGACAGGGACCACAAGAAGACAATATAGCATCAAAAAAGACAACATCAAAGAGAGCAAGTTACCTCCACATGTTGGGGGGGAAGCCGTCCCTGAGACGCAGAGAAGATAAAACAACAAAACGTCCATTACCAGAAGCAAGGGTAAAATCCTGCCAATACTGTTATCATCATTGACTGCTTTTACATAGTCAGATAGTGCTATTCTCCACTCCAGAACAGACCCACTGGGCTTCCCCAGGAACAGGCTTACTGGGCTTTAGAACAACAAATCCATTACCAGAAGTAAGGGCAAGTCTTGCTGATACTGTTTATATCATTGACTGCTTTTACATGGTGCTATTCTCTGCTCCAGAACAGACCCACTAGGCTTCCTCAGGAGCAGACTCACTGGGCTTCCTCAGAAGCAGACCCATTGGGATTTCCCAGGAGCACTCACTGGGCTTCCTCAGGAGCAGACCCACTGGGCTTTCCCAGGAGCTGACTCACTGGGCTTCCTCAGGAGCAGACTCGCTGGGCTTCCTCAGGAGCAGACTCACTGGGCTTCCCCAGGAGCAGACCAACTGGGCTTCCTCAGGAGCAGACTCACTGGGCTTCCTCAGGAGCAGACTCACTGGGCTTCCCCAGGAGCAGACTCACTGGGCTTCCACCAGAACAGACTCACTGGGCTTCCCCAGGAGCAGACTCACTGGGCTCCCTCAGGAGCAGACCCACTGGGCTTCCCCAGGAGCAGACCCACTGGGCTTCCCCAGGAGCAGACTCACTGGGCTTCCCCAGGAGCAGACTCACTGGGCTTCCCCAGGAGCAGACCCACTGGGTTTCCCCAGGAGCAGACCCACTGGGCTTCCCCAGGAGCAGACTCACTGGGCTTCCCCAGGAGCAGACTCACTGGGCTTTCACCAGAACAGACTCACTGGGCTTCCCCTGTTTTCTTAGTGCATGCATGGCTGTTTTAGTGTTTCCTTAATCTACCAAACTTGGCATGAACGAAAGGATCTTTAACATGTGTATGAGATCTACACATGGGGGATCTTGGTTTATAGTCTCATCCTCAGGACAGTCACAGAGTCTGCACAGAATCTAACTCCAGGGAAACTGCGGGGTGGGTTCTAAGCCTAGCATGTAACACCAACAGTCACTCGTCTGTGTGGTGGCCACACTCGATCTTGCTTAACTGGACTTTCAAGAGTGACTGCTCTCATTCAGTGCCATCATTTCTCCTGTCAGTGAAAATTACCATTTACCAGTGACCTACCAAACAGATCAGGCAACACCTCCTCACATTGTGTTTACCTGGGCAGTTATTAACAGACATATTAATGTATAATGATTTTCTGCTCCTATATTAAATACCATGATGATGATTGATATGATGTGCCTCTCTCCTCTTTCTCTCGTCTCGTCCATCCCACTGTTGATACTCTCCCATTTTTGCTTTGCTTTATATACACCGTTGTTGTTGCTTGTGGCACGCATTGTTTTTCTCTTCTTTACTTCTGTCATACTGGATGGCTGACTGGTTTTGGTTTGTCATGTTTATGTTGTATGCATGCTTGGTGAGCGTAAGTATCGTCATATGCTTAAAAACTAATGAATAAAGAAATTTAAAAAAAGAATTTAAAAAAAAGAAGTCAGATTCTGCACCAACTAAATACCCAGATTTGGAGCTATGTCTTACGTATGTACAATGTTAAGAGGTATTCACTGATGAGTATAAAAATCAATTCCAATTTTGAACTTGTCAATGCCAGCTATGAGGCTGATGCACCACCCCATTTGATTTACTTCATGCCAACGACTCCCCAAACCCCAGAAATGGAACTTCCTGTTGTTATTTCATGTTTCTCACAGCAGGAAAATTCAAGCTGAGACCAGTCTGAGAAACTTAGTTTGAAGACATAGTCATTGCCACTGTTTCATAATACCAAGAAGTAAAACATGTCAGTTGCTACACAAATGTCTGTATGTTGGTTGTTGTTGTTGTTGTTTGTGTGTGTGTGTGTGTGTGTGTGTGTGTTTGAATGTGCTCAGACCTGTGTGCACAGAAACATGCATGTACTACTATGCACTTTCATCGTGTGGGGGTTCAGAGATAATTCAAAAACAGTGTGATTATTAGTGAACAGTCAGGTTTTCTTAGTTGAAATCATAAAGGATATGACATTTTTAAAGGGGCCAACACCATCAGCACAGCAAAGCGGATATGTAATAATCACTCCAGTAACCCCCCCCCCCCCCCCCCACACACAAACATGTGCGCACACACTCTCTCATCCAGAGACACACACACACACACACACACACACACACACACACACACACACACACACACAATGTGCTGGTAATCTGAAGGGGCACAATGATGGGGTGACAGGTACAGCAACCTACACCACAGACATGGCATCATGTGTTAGTACAGACATGGCGATGAGATGAGACCTGATGTGAAGATCAATGGCAGAGTAACTGGGCAAATACATCTCTACTGTACTGTCAGCAGTTTTCTCTTGGTCTTTCCATTTCCACCACCTCTCCAGAACATGTCACCAACCAAAAAACAACGATGTGACAATGCTCAGTCATCTGTGGTTTGGAGGACACACACATATATATCTACATTTGCTAACACAATATTCAAGCCAGTCATTGGGTATACAACACTGCCTGGTGTAACATCTTTAAGTCTTAACTTCCCGCTAGCTGTTGTTTGTTTTTCTGTTCTACCCCTGCGCGTATCAGATTTCTTTCTGAATCGTCTTCCCTTTTCCACGTATCTATCTCTTTTGGTGTCATCCTCACAGAACTCACGTGAACCTCAAAAAACCCACCATTTTTATACTTATGCAAAAGCATAATGTATCTAATGTATCTTTGATTTTAATATGTTTGCAGCCCCCCCCCCCCCCCCTTCACTTCAAACAAAGCACAGCATGATACAGGGGTAGCTTTCTAAAGCATCAGATGCATGCATTTTCATACTGTAACCGTATATATGAAGGTTCATGTGTACTCAGCATTGCAAATAAAACTGCAATAAACCCCCCCACCCCCACCTCTTTTTTACCCATCCTCAAACTCATGCATGTACAGGGCCAGGCAGTGATGGGTGGGTGCTGAAGTTGAGGGCTTCTTTCTGAAGCATCCTGGAGGGTAGAGAACGCGAGGGTGCTGAACTACAGCAGCTGCTCCGGTGCCACCATCACGTGCCCCATCTACAGTCCTATGGTTGGCTGATCTGGGGGTGGGGGTGGGGGTGGGGGGAAGCAATTACCATTGATAGGTGGCAGCTTGTTGTTGATGGAGCCATCAGGAGTCTGGTAGCTGATCATCTCCCGCTTCTTGACGCTCTCCCCTGCAGGCAGCATCTCGTCTGTTGTCGTGACGACAGCAGGTGGGGGCAAATCTGGTGTTGTGTTTGTCCCCACATTACCCGTCTGGAAAATGAAGGTCAAGGACGATGTTAGTAACACTGTTACTAAAAAAACAAAGGGGGCGGGGGTTTGGGGGGTGAGGGGGTGGATTTTGTTTTCTGGAACAAAGTATTAAGTTGCACTTAAAATAACACTCTGCATATTCATACAACATTATGATTCCAAAAGACAATGTATAAAAATGACACTTACTAATAACCTTACCCTACAAAACAACACTGCACTAAATAATGTTCATGCACAAATAGTGATGCACACACTTCATTCAAAGGTAATAACTGTCATCAACATCTTTATCACTGCTTACAATATATCAAAACAACCAGCTGTGGCACAGAACTCAAAATCATATCCAAAGTCTCGTAAAAATCGTTCTGGTTCTGATTAATAATATCCATGTATTTTAATCCTGGCACATCAAACAACAGTCCTGATTAGTCATGTACATGAATTTTAATCACGGAATATAAAACAAAGTAAATGGAATTTTAAAAATAAATTTTAAAAAAGAAGACGAGAAAAAAAGGTTTCATGCACATGTAAAATATTACAGAATGTATGTGTGTGCATGCATTCACCAAACACATACAACAAACTAATTACAGAGTCAGAATATTCAATGCTGTGCTCTTCTACTGTTGTGCTCAGTTCACGACTATCCTTGCTTTTTACATCCTATCATTCAAACTGAATAGTGCAAAGTAATACATCAACACTCAGCAGGCTCAATCCAACTTGCCCAACAATGCCACTCCAATTTCAACACCACTCTCGAAAAAGGAACAGGTCTTTATTGATCCCTCCCTCCCCCTGAACAGCTAGAAATGGAGCAGTGCTGAAATGCTGGGATTCGTCAGCACTGCACTGTGGGAAGAGGCTTGGAAAATGAGACTAACGGCAACTGATTTGTGGGCAAATCATTTTCTGACAGGCACAAAAATTAAACCTTATCCCCTGAAGAGGAAATGTGTGTGTGGAGGGGTTGTGGGGAGAGAACAGTCTTCTGCCCTTTCCTTAAGTAAGTAAACATGGTGCTTGACATCCACAGAAACCATAAGGCTTATTAGAGACGGGGAGAAGGGGGGAGGGGGTGGGTGGGGTATGGAGGTGGGGGAAGAGGGGGATTATATACCTATCGCTACACTGTCACCACCAGAATGATTCCTGCATTAATATGGGCGGCGATGAGAGCCATTTTAATGTTTCAGTAGAAAGTGATGGACAAAGTCACAAGACAGTGTCCACAAACCACAACCTTTCTGAAGAGAAAGGAGAGCCGAAGTGGTATCGAACCGAGGTATTCCGCTTACCAGCCTAACGCCTTACCGCTAGGCCAAACAGGCTCCTTTCAGATTTGTGACTAAATGTACAGGTAGCATACAATAAACCCCTTTCTAGATGCAACAGCAATCTGTCGGCAGATCAAACCATTTAAACACAATGGCAGGTGAACATGTTGTAAATTAGTTTGTCACTATGGACATTTAGTGAAGAATACACATGCTGTTCTGCCTTGAATGACAAAACAATGTCACTATTGACATTTAGTGAAGAATATACATACTGTTCTGCCTTGAATGACAATTTTTTTTCACTACTGACATTTAGTGAATAATATACATACTGTTCTGCCTTGAATGACAAAAAAATTCACTACTGACATTTAGTCACTACTGACTTCAATAGTGAAGAATATACACACTGTTCTGCCTTGAATGACAAAACAATGTCACTACTGACATTTAGTGAAGAATACACATGCTGTTCTGCCTTGAATGACAAAACAATGTCACTACTGTCATTTAGTGAATAATATACATACTGTTCTGCCTTGAATGACAAAACAATGTCAATACTGACATTTAGTGAATAATATACATACTGTTCTGCCTTAAATGACAAAACAATGCCCCCCCCCCCATTTTGGTTTCATCTACTACTGACATTTAGTGAAGAATATACATACTGTGCTGCCTTAAATGACAAAACAATCCCCCCCCCCCCCCCCACCATTTTTGTTTCATCTTCTTTTCACTAGCACATCAAGGAATAATATGTTTGCACCTACTGTTCTCAAATTACTTCCCGGTAATGGTACCTATCTACCAACTTATGACACAGACGTGTGTATACATGAATCTCAGATAAACTAAACAGGTCCAGAGCAGGATGACATGGGTGAATGACAAGGAATTTGCCCCCAATCTCCTGGCACCAATAAAAAAGCCAATGCCAGAAAAGAGATGCATCCATTTTCAAATGGTCAAAGCTCAACACAGAACTGAGAAATGAACTGGTCGGAAGTCCACTACAGCTTCCACCCCTTTGCATGAATGTAAACTCCCTCTCTTAACAATGACGCAATGGTAATGCAAACTGGCCACATCAACATCTCTGAACATCTGTGGCATTGTTGCCAAGATGCGCAACACAGGGAAGGATACAGGGTGGAGGTACAGGTTAGAGGGGAAAAAGTGAATTATGTTTGCTGCCTTAAATAACATCTCTTCACTTCTTTAGAATATCAGATCCCAGCAATCCCACAGCTGCCCCCCCCCCCCCCAACAAAACAAAAAACAACTACACATCACCCAACATGCACACATTTAACAAAGACTATAGAGATGCTAATGAGACCGACAGACAAGCAATCTCGCAACACAGTTTATGAAGCCATGGCAACATGACAGACAAGACTAGATCAATATTTTTCACAAGAGACACTGAATACCCCCCTTCTCCCCCAGCTCAAAAGAAGATAACAGAACAGCTTCCTCAGAACCACAAGCACAAGGTGGTTGTGGTTCTGAACCACTGAAAGAAGGTAAAGATGACGACAGCAATGGATACTGGCAATGTGGTATGTTTGTTCTGCTCATAATAATTATATAGTGCAACAAGGTTTGTCACCTTTCACACCAAAATACTCCCCCCCCCCCCCATTAATAATCACAACAATGGAAATTTCTCAGTGCCCTACCTATTATCAAATGATTTAAAAGCTCAAGGCATGTACAAAACTGTACAAAACAATGCAAAAAGCCACAACATGAGGCTGAAGAAACAGAAGTATCAATATATATATATATATATGTTTACTGATTTCCTAACACACACACATATATACACACACACACATATTTAAAAAAAAAAAAAAAGAAGAAGAAGGGGAAAAAAGAAGAAGAAGAAAAAGAGAGGAGAAAAATAAAGAAATCCAGTCACAGTTCATGCATTTAAATCACACAAAACCACAATGAAACATATTTTGTGACAAGCAACAAAACCCTGAAACCTATTCCTCATAAAAGTAGTAATTATGCACACAACACACCAAAAAATGATGTCAATTTACAGCAACCAAGTTTTGTGCATGTTTGTAACAAAAAAATGTTTTAAAGGGAGGGTGGGTGGGTGGAGGGGGCACAAGACACCAGCTGAACATGCTGAGACAATGACCGGCAGCAAGCCTCAGTGAAAATGTCACTGGTGGAATACAAATGCCGGTGGAAGCGTCAACAACGTGGCGACTGTGCTGACAACACTGACACAGGAAAAATGTGAGGCAGGCAGGCCAAACGGGAGGCAGGCGTGCACATCAAGACTGTTGACAACTGTCTTACTTTCTGATTGGTGACGGTGGTGGACCCGTAATACTCATGTCGCACGTTTACAGAGTTACTCTCACGCTCTTTCCGAGTCTCCGGCCCACTTACATGTGTCTGGGAGCTGTCCGGAACCACAAAGCCACGCCGGTCTAGCAAACTGAAAGAAATAAGGCAAAATGGTGATAACAAACAAACGGTACATACAGCACTTCATAGCCAGCATGTTAGTCTCATAGCCAGCATGTCAGTCTGACAGCCAGCATGTCAGTCTCATAGTTAGCATGTCAGTCTCATAGTTAGCATGTCAGTCTCACAGCCAGCATGTCAGTCTCATAGTTAGCATGTCAGTCCTGTAGTTAGCATATGTCAGTCTCACAGCCAGCATGTCAGTCTCATAGTTCGCATGTCACTTACCAGTCTCCCGGCCAGCATGTCAGTCCTGTAGTTAGCATATATCAGTCTCGCAGCCAGCATGTCAGTCCTGGAGTTAGCATATGTCAGCCTCATAGCCAACACGTCAGTCTCATAGTCAGCACATCAGGCTCAAAGCCTCAGAGATAAAACCTCTAGGCACCACAATGCAGTGCTTCACAGCCCAAACCTCAAGTGAAGTCAAGAAGCGAAATACATGCTTTTTACCACACTGTAGCACAAATGCACAGTCTGACAAAGAACCAACACATTCTAATAAAGAACTGATATTTAAAAGGCACTGATACTGCCATTAACACCAAAACTGACTAAAAGTACGTAACACCGATGGTCTGAAAACCAAGTAACCATCTCATGCCAACAAAGTGAGCAAATGCTCAGCAAATTCACATCAAAGACAGGGAAAAAAACTTTCTGTTGAACTCTCCCATGACCTTGAAATGTTGCCAGTTATTACGACTGGCCCAAACAGGTCAAGCTCCAAATAATTATCACTGTGTAAAATTAAATTAAAAAAATTATCTCACTGAACATGTGTGGGAGAAAACATCTAGAAATACTGCTTCTTTTCCCTGAATGCATACACATGTAGAAATCACCAAAGGCATTACATCACACCTGACCTTGTCAACGTAAACATTCCAAACGATGACAAACAGTTCGAACTCGAGTCAGACCATACCTTACCAAAAATCAACTTTCCTGTTGACCTTTTTGCCGGTGGTGTGACCTTAACTTAACAACAGATACTGATACGATTAAGGCTCAAAAGAGGTTATCATTATGCTGAAGAGACCAATAACATTCAGAACTGCCACAGACGTCCTGATTTTTGGACAAAGACCACAATTATGCGAACAAACAAAACTTTTTATGCAGGTAAAAAAATGGAATGAAATAAGAGAATGTACTGTTCTGTTACCTCGGAGGCGTTGGTCCACACAGCACTTGCATGCAGTTCTTGAAAATGGATCCTTTGCTGTAGGGGTTAAAGCTTTCTGCCCCTCGCTTGGAGGTAAACGAACCTTTGATCTGAAAAAGTCACAACAGTGCCTCTGAGTCTTAACTCGATTACTTCAGCACAGAAGCTGAACACTGCTTGTTCCTGGAAAGTCAGAATTTCAAGTTCAACACACTACTTAGCATAATTATGTTACTGCCCATGACGTTAGTCTGTAAATCACAGCGTTACACAAAAGTGCCTTGTGCTGTCTCCTCATCACAAGAGTGCCACCATAACTATGTCTTAACTCGATCACTTCAGCACTGAAGTTGCGCACTGCTTGTTCCTAGAAGTCAGAATTTCATCATGCTGCTTAGCATACAAGATGATCATTGCACTTGATGCGACTCTGTAAATCACAGTTTAAGACACCAGTGCCTTATGTTGTCTTCTCATTACACCAGTTCTAGCAAGTCTGAACTTGATCACTTCAGCAGAGCTTGTTCTGAGAGTCAGACTTTCAATGCACTGCGTTGGAATATATCATATTATTGCACCTGACGACACTGTCAATCACTAGAGTTACAGAGAAAAATGCCTTGTTGTTACCTGCTCCTCATCACTACAGTGATAAAAAACCCTAGCTCGATCATTTCAGCACAGAAGTTGAAGCAGGGTTCTGCCAGTCAACAGAACATCCATACACTGCTTGGATAAGATGATCATTGCACTTGATGTGAAATGTAAACTGCAGAGTCACAGAGAAGTGCCCTGTGCTGTCTTCTCTTACCCCCCCCCCCCCCAACATACATTTGTCCTCACATCCCAACATGACATGAAAGCTGACCTGGCATTAAAAACCAATAGACTAGTTGCAACCCCAGCTGCTATATATATTATACCATGTAGTTATCCATCTGTGTGCTGATTCACTTTACTCATTTATCAATGATCTATTCCCATAATCATCATCTTCATTTGGGCAGGATGTAGAGGTAAGTAAGTAAATTGGTGTTTTACTCCCAGTCAATGTGGAAGCTGACTGATACTTGTGAATAAGTCACAAAAGCAGCAACAGCAGCAACATGCACAAAGAAACACTCACATCCTCATTGGTGGTGAGTTCAGATGCGACCAGATAAGAGTGGAATCCTGCTAGACCCACGATGGACCAGACGGAAAAGAAGCAGACGATTGCCTCTATCACAGTGACCATAGTTAAGGACCAAAACAAAATATCAAGAAAACAAAAGAAATCAAACACCTCACAATACTTAAAAACAACACAAAGCCACTGCACACAGAAAAAAGCCAAACTTAAAAACAGCACACTACAGCAACCCCCTCCCCTTTCCAAACTGCAAAATTATATTCAACCCCCCCCCCATATATGAAGTGTTCCTATCTGGACTCTGGCACACACACTTATCTCTCTTTCTCCCTACATGCATTCACACTATATGAATGCACCCTACTTCTAGTTTCTATATCATCTCATAATTCATGATTGTGATCACGCTCAAATTCTCCAGCATAATAGTACTCATCACGCAAATTGCAGGATACCTCAAATCCAAATATATCAAAATGCTTTTACACGAAAGTGATTGTTTATTCCCAACTGCTACCCCACCTCAGATGTATCGAAGTCCTACTGATACTAAAACATTTTTTCACTGCCAGAGAGCCATCCCTTGGAAAATGCTGTTTTCAGACCTGTGCTGCTGATAAAATTGCATATTTAATTTAATTGTCAGCTAATGAAGTCATTTTAATTCTTTATTAATCACTTTTATGTAGCACTATTCTCTGCTCTCGAGTGGACTCATTGCCCTCTTGTTGCATGTGACTCTGAATGAGTGACTATTGTTTTACAGTGCGTTATTTAATAGCCACTGAAATGGTGTACTGACAGTGCTGTTTGGTTGTTGCATGGCTGGTGCCACATGAAACTGCAGTCGTCTCAGCCCATGTTCTGTGTACACCGTACAACCATGCACCAGTTATGGTGTCACTTCATTCAAAGCCGCATACATAGGGTGCATGTATGTTTAACTGTAACCTACCACCTGCACTTTCAGCAGAATGACCAGGATCTTTTACGTGCTACAGCGGTAACACAGGGGTTCGAATGGATACCGAAATAAGCATCAGCACAGAAAGTTGATCCCAGAGAAGAAAATTCTCCGGCTGCTCCTGCAGGGACTCAAACCAAGGACCCTCAGATCACGAGTCCAGCGTACTAACCATTGAGCTATCCCCGCTCCCCGTTTTTGCCTCCCTATGGGTCATATGAAGGACAGTAACATTCATCATTACCAAATCCTTTGTCATAAAGTAATTTGTCAATTCTTATTGTTTGGCTTATCACCTGATCAATAGTCCCATTGGTCATTACTGTGAATTACGTGTGTATGTGAGCTCCCCCCCACCCCCAATCCCCCCACTTTAAAAAACCCACATCAGATGGGGGTGGGGTGGGGACTGTGTATGTGTGAGTATATATGTCTGTGTGTGTGTGTTGGAGGGGGGTGGGTGGAGTAAAAGTATGTGTGATTGCTAATTTAAGTAAGTCAGAAAACATGAAAGTTTCTATAGAATGTCTTTTGAATATACTTGTGAGAGTATACAACATTTAGGGTCTATGAATGTGATGGTATAATTATGTGCATGCATGTGATTCTGCGTGTGTGATGTATAGGTCAAAATAACTATGTATATGGACAGATATACAACTGTATGTTTGTTTGTGTGACCGCACATAAGTGTATACATTTTTCTCTTTCTTTCTTCTTGAGGTATGTTATTGTTTTGGTGCAATTTGCTGACATATGTTATTATTTTGATAACTGTAAGATCAGTCTAATATCACTGACGTGAAAAGTCTTTAAATAAAAAGGAAGAAACAAAAGCATCTGGTGTTACTAGAGGATGTTTGATAGACACATGAAATTTAAAATAAAAACTTACTACACGTATATATACTACATGATATGTAAAATGTAAAAGTCTTTGGCTTTCAGTGTTTACCACATACAGGGTACACCAGCATATAAATACAAGTATATATTACATGTATGTGCCCGTCCCTAATAAGCCTCATGGTTTCTGTGGACGTTAAGCACCATGTTTACTTACATGTATGTGTTATCAAAATTACAGATGTGAATGTACGTGATATACAGTATCTTTACAGTACAGAACCTTATAAAGCCAGTATAAATTCTATCAATCAGGCACCTGGATCACAAGTCAAGGGCCAGCAATTTTACTTTCAGCAAACATGTCGACTGATGATAATAAGGTCAGTGACATAGCAAAGTACGTAATAATTACATCTGTGTCTTTGCTGGAAGGTAAGTGGACATGGTGTTTTCTAAAGACAAAGTCCCACTCTCAAAAAATGGAAAAGTGGTAGGGTTACAGGGTAAAGTGATAAGTCCATCAACATTCAAATAAACAATGAAGTGAAACTAGCCGGCCAAGAGAAAAACAACAACAACAACAACAACAAAACTGTCAATCTGCGGCAAACAGTGGGCTGGTCTGAATCAAAAATTAGAGCAAAAATCAATTTTGAACAAAAAAGCACACACAAACACACACAGAGAAAACAATCTACAAAGAGCAGGAAGGTAGGGGGAAAATGTACACCCTCTTCAAAATAAACTGGCAGAGGTCACACTAACCGAAATAATTTTCCAGTGACGAGTAAAGGGAAAAAAAAAAAAAAAAAAATTGCTGGCAGGAATCCAGTAAAGCAGCTCAAATGGGCAATAAAATGCATCACCAGCAAAAACATATCCGCGCGGTAACACAAAATTAGCTGAGCTGATCACACATGCGACTAGAATAAGCTTTACAGTGAGCAAGAAGACAAAACAGAAGAAAAGCAAATAAGAACGGGACTAGAAACAAAATGGAAGTAAAAAAAAAACTAAGCAGTTATGCAGCAAATAAGAACGAGACTAGAAACAAAATGAAAGTTAAAAAAAAAACTAAGCAGTTATGCAAAACGGAGCTTAAAAACTCAGAACTTACACAAAGCAACCTCCCCAAAACACACATACACTCCAAAACAACTGCAAAACATAATAATGACCACACATGAACAAAAACAAAAAAAGCCCCGAAATGTACAAGCAACATCTTGTTAAGAAAATTGTGAGTAAGGCACAGAGGTAGAAAAAAGAAAAAACCCTCCCCCCCAAAAAAAATCTCCGAAGAGTGTGAAGCAGGCCAAGGAGTAAAGTGCACTCACATCTTCATTAGTGGTAATTTCAGAGGTGGCAAGATAAGTGTGGAAACCAGCAAGCCCCACAATGGACCACACTGAGAAGAAGCACACCACTGCCTCTACGATAGTGCTTCATCGTCAAGGAAACAAGACTGACAGCAAAGGAGCCAAACCACACACCCACTACCAGGGTGCAGCTGAAATTTTGCTGATGCTTCTTCACTCAAAGAACTGAATCTGAATAAAAATATCAGCTAAAGCATACACTTCAGAGAAAGAAAGAAAGAAAGAGAGATAGAGGGAGAAGAAACAGGATGATAATGATTTGTTTTGGAAAGACTCTGCGTACTATGTATTGTGGATGCATACATGGATGGTAAATTTGCACAGATTTCATAAACAATTCATTCCAGACAAAGCCGTCACGCTCCCCTCCCCCTGAAATGGGAGGTCCTTCAGAACAGATTTGGTGTACAAAGACTTTTGTTGTTGTTGTTGTTGAAGTTACAAATAATTTGACAAGTCGCACAAAAATGACCAGAGAAGATTCAGTAAATGGAAAACAAATGCACACAAAAGGAAACAATGAAGTTCAATCAAATCAAAGGAATGTAAAAACACACCAAAATAGCCCAGATCAGATCAATTTGGCACTACCGAAGCAACAAGGTTTGTTGCCTTGCGCCGCAAAATATCCCCTGCTGAATGCCAGCGGATACTTAAGTCACTGCTATTGTCAGAATACAAATATATCCATGCCCACTTCATTTGCACTAGGTCTAGTTATTAGCAACGCTAAAAGGAAGTTCACACACCTAGTTTTGTTGCAGAGATATCAGTGGTACACAAAATATAGCACTGACAAACATTCATGAAGTTTTGAAGTAACACTGTAACCTTGGCCTTGAACACACTAATCCAATCTTTTCATGAGGCTTATGACGATACACCACTAAACTAAGCTTAGTTGACAGAACAGATCTTGGGAAATGTACTCACCTATATGACAAAACACAAGGAAACATAAGCGCTTTCAACAGAAAATTGTCTTCTTCAAGTGCAAGTAGACTGATAATAATAAAAGAAGAAGCAAAGACGAGTAAGTAAGTAAGTTGGTGTTTTACGCCCAGTCAACCGGTGCGGTTATATCAGGGCGAAAGCAAAGAAGAAGACGGACATGAAAGAGCTGATGTAAAAACAAAAAGTTTAGTCGTGAAAGGACCAGCATCTAGCCCTGAAGACAGTAAAAATGGTCATGTTCCACTTCCATTGGAAGGCGCACTTGCACAGGTCACTACACACTGCAAGCAGCAACGGTCAGGTAAGAGCTTTGAACACTCTACCACCACTGCATGAAGAGACCCTGGGCTGCCCGGCCAGCCAACCATGCCCATAATTATCTGCTAGCAATTACTCCATCAGCATTCGCATTTGTCTGGCTTACTTAAAACACGACCACATGTTCAGATTGGTCATGGTGAATTAGGATCTGCATCCAATGAAAAAGTTGAATATGCATTTAATGATTCAGTCAGGCATTTAAATCAACAAACTCTGTGAGGCTTCATAAGCTTCTCCATAAGCATTTGGGTGTTTGTGAGTGTATGGTGTGTGTGTGTGTGTGTGTGTGGGGAGGGGGGAGGGGGGGGGAAGAGATACAAGAAAAGAGAGAACTCATAACTTTATTACACAATGATTAAGATTTTAGGCAGTTGCCTAAAATTTCTGGCAGTTGCTCCATGTTTTATTGAACTGTTGATGTTTTAGTGTAAAATGTATTGAATGTTTTATGCCAGAAGGCAAATTTCTCTACACAGACAATGAAGTTGTACTGTATTCCTACAATCTGTCCTTGCTGATCTACATGCCAATAGACTACACATAAAACAATAGTAACAACACTGACTACCACAGTAATGATGAAAAAGATGATAGTTTTAAAATCAGAGCCAAAACCCAACGACAGAAAAGATGATGATGTTGATGAGAAATATGGTTCAGATATATGATGAACAACGAAGTATTCAAATGACAATATTGCAGAGAGAGAGAGACAAGACAAAACAATAGTTTATTTCCATAGGCCTCTGGCTGAGAGAGAGAGAGACCAATGGCTAGCATGATCGTGGGTTAGATATTTTGATTTCAAATAAACTGGGAATGTGCCCCTGCCTACAGCAGTACAGGGCGGTTTTATTTTTCCTGCCTGTGTAAAACACAACTGCTTAACACCAACTCCAGACTAGTTTCCATGGTGATGACACTGGCAGCTCAGCCAGCCAAAACTGATCACTGTGAGACTGACACCATCTATGTAAAACAGCTGCTTGATCCCTTTCACGAGTTCAGCAACATAAAACAATGATGGTCCCAGGGTACCAGGCATAACAGATTCTTGGAGTCCCCACAAAAAAAGTACTACTATATTAAAGGTTGCATGCACAGTGACCAAAGTCTGTAAAAGTGTCAACTGTTGCTATCGCCTACAAGATCTGGAGTTACTGTTGTTGCTATTTTAGTGCATTCCAGCAACAGATCAAGAATTTTGACCAGGAGCAGTGAATTTAAAATTGTTATCTGAAGAGCAACTGCTAATACTAGCACAGTAACAGTCAAATTCTGCGTTTTGTTGTTGTTGTTTTTACAGTAAAAGACCAGATGACTTAACACCTATGACTGATTAAATAAATATATATTATATACAATTAAACAAATCATCACACCCACCTTTCCTGTTGTTCAACACCATTTGTTTGCTGTGTGCTGTACTGTGTTGTTTCTTAACATTGTGTGGTTTTGGTTTGCCTCACTGTGAGGTATTGAAGTAATAAAACCAAATGCATGCAAACAAATGTACACGTAGAATAAAAATCAGAATAAAAATCCAATAACTATAAATAATCAAAAAAATCCACAGTCATTCAGTACACAACTATAACACTGTTATGCAATTCTACAACCCAAACACAACTGCAGTCAAGGATATCTTGCTGGTGACTGTTTCAAAGCTGTCAGAAAATTGTCCTGCTGTGCTCCTGCAACACAAACAACACCACACACACACACACACACACACACACACACACACACACACACACACACACACACACACACACACAGAACCAATATGAAAAGGCCTTCTTCGTTCCCCTGCTGAAATATTGTTCAGGCAGTCACACCTTAGATCAATAAAGTCAGTCCACATATCTTATGTTCACAATTCGTCCACACAATGCAGGTTTGTTATGTTCATACAAAAACTGTAGATTATCTAATCATCTGGGTGCCACTGTAAATGTCATGCATCTCTAGTTGTTTTTGTTACTGTTGTTATTATTAGTGTTAATTATTTCATTTTCATTCCTAAAACCAACACACATTATGGCATCTAAGCTATTAAAGGAGACTACACGTGACAGTTGCAAATCCATGACCCATCATGATTAACCAAATATTGGCCCCCCAAAACATGAACAAAAAACAGACACCACATCAACCAACCAACCATCTACTAGCACAACTCACTGAATACTAATCCCTCACTAACACAAGCAGTCCCAGCACTTCTACCCCCCCCCCTCCCCCCACACACAGGCCCTACCCCTGACCTATTCCCCTAGTGGCATTTGCCATGTGGACTCTATTGATCAAATTCATCCCCATGGGAGTCCACAAACAGCCATGTTTCCCACACATAACCTTTATTTGTTGCTTACAAGATTAGCTCTATCACTGTATCAGTGGCCATCACGGAAGTGACTGTGCCTGGAGTATTGTGGTAAATCCCCAAAACTCACCAAGCATAATCAACACTCCAGTGTACCGGAAAATGACCGTCCTTGACTTTAGGACAAGAAGGGGACACCTTAACCTTTTTGACAAGTTTGTACACACTGATGAAGAGAGGCCTTTAACGTTATTCCAGAGGCCACAAAATGTTCATTATCAAACAGCCGCAGTGTTAGCAATGTCGTTTTAACCATCCCAGCAACTGAAGGCTAGACTAACCACATGTGGGTCTGTCACCCAGACACACCAAAGCTTCAGAAGTTTTTAAGCTGCAAGTGCAAGACTCACAAACTGCACGTGCTGGTTTAATTTAAACCTTCTCTCCATCCCTGACCTTGAAACACTTGGGAATCTCACCTGGTAATCGTGCACCAACATGATCAAGTTTGAGCATACAATGCTTACTTCGACTTGTCCCCAACCCCCATTCACAATTTTATTAGCTCCTTGCGCTATTACTGAGAGCAGATGACATTTTCCATCTATCTGAAAGGATTCTTGGAAAGGGAACAATGATGATGGAAGATAAGTGACCCAAGGAGACGAGGGATGCTGGCGTTTCAGATTTGCTCTTTTATCAAAGCAGACAGACAATGACAGAGCAGACGGACAATGACAGTGACGAATCAAGCTGAATGAAAAAGGGGTGGAATACTGGAAATGAGATTCTTGGAGCTTGAAAACTCAAAAGAGTGAAGAAAAAAAAGTATTCCACTATGCACTTCTAGTCCTACTATGTGCTAAAACGAAAAGGTCAGAACTAAACACTAATTTGTGATTGTTTATTTAATAAAGAGACTAAAAATGTGTTCTAATTCTGTACTGCTAGTGACCATGACTACAGCTCGGAAGATCTGTGAATTATAAAGAGGTATGGGGGCGATGCTTTAGCTATATAGGTCAGGATCTACAAACACTAATGGTGTTATTTATTAATACTATCAACCACTGACAAGATAGGTAATAAGTGTCAATGTACAGGTGACATGTCCTGATATTACAAAGACTGACTCATGTATGCTGGAAAAATATGGTAGTTGCCCATTTTATTTTCATTCTCTTGTCCACTAATGCAACTACACATACATTACACTGCAAAAACAATGAAACATACAAAACTGCAACTGAAACTTTTTTACACAAATAAACAACAAAGTGGATGCGCACAAACAAGGTGTGGTTCCACTCCCCCTATTCTGTTACCTAGGGTATAAAAACAACAACAACAACAATCTTTTCCAATCCAAACAACAACAAAAACACAAGCAACAGTCTGCAGAAACTATCCAAACCAAAGCACGAGAGAAAAAAAAACCACTCTTCAAGACAGCATTTGTTTTGCTATACAGATCTAACACATGACAATTCAACCCTTGCCACACCCCATCGCAGCAGTCAAACACTAGCAATGTAAAACGCAGCAGCAGCCTCACTATGCCCCCCTGCGGCTTGGTAAGTACACCAAATAAGCCAGTCCTGTCGGTGGAACGAATTGGCTGCCGGTAATGGCTTTTGCCCCGGTCTCTTCTCTGTTTATCAGCACCCCAGCAATGCAAAGCCTAGCAAGCTCCCTTTGAGACATAATCCTCAGACGGTGCAGTAAACTACCCCCAAGTGGCTTGCAGGGAGCCTGGTGCCGGCAGTGACTTGCTTCTCATTTTGACAGTCTCATCCAGTGATCCATTCTCATCTCTAATTTTCAGTCTCTTTCTGTTTTTGTGCATCTCCACAAAAGCAAAAAACAAAAAAAGAACAAAGGAAAAAAAGAGAGAGAGAAACCTGACGCCATGCCGGCCTTGTTCTAGTTCAGTACTAATCCTCCACTGTAAATTCTGCTTTAATCAATATTCCCCCCCCCCTCCCCCCCCCTTTTTTTTTTTACAGTTACATTTTTACATTATTTATATATATATATATATATATATAACATAAACTTTTATGGGGCTCAATATATATCCATTTTTTCCTCTTTCATTTGTTAGGAAAATTACTAAACCCAACATCCATTTAAAACAAACAAACTTTACAATTTTCAAAAAAAATACTACAATATGTCACTGAGAAGAAGGATACCCTCATTCCCCCACAAAAAGAGCCTGAAATGTAAAGCACAGACTTTACCAGCAATGAAGCATTAATTATTTACTTGTACAAAACTATGATGGCGCAGAGAATGAAAGCAGCGTCTGCAACAGTGGCAGAAGCGGAGGCAACAAACTGGATCAATGTTCCCTGACAGTGAAGGAGTGTTAGTGTTTCCCAGTCAGTCTGAACCCTTCTGCCTCCTTTCTCTCCCGAAGCCCTACCAGCTGGAGGCTAAAAATGAAGATGGATGAACGAGGTGTCACCCAAAGACTGTCAACAGCTCCTATCCTGTTTGGGTCAACCAAGCCCAGGCACATTTACCACTCTGTTTCCTCAACATAGATTTCCTTGCAGACACCTAATGTAATCAGTCCACTGTTTTACTACTGGCTACAAGCAGAACACTAGGCACTAGTTCATCAACTTTGTTATATATATGCTTAATTGTTCTTACTTGTTTTTTGTGTGTTTTTGTTTGTTCGTCTGCTTCTCCACTTGCTTCCTTCTCTCTCTCTCTCTCCATCTCTCTCTCACTCTTCTACTTTTCACAACAACAAAAATCAATGTGTGTGTGTGTGTTTCTGCAGGGATCTTGATTCACCAACATAAAGAGCCTCGCACCTTCATAAACTGTGATGCTCATTACTCATTCCCTTCATTTTTCAATATTTCAGACGGCACACATGAATGCAGCACAAGACAACAGCCAAACTCAAAACAGGCTGCAATGCACTGGTCAATCCGTGTACAGGGCAGAACAGCAAACACAAACACTGTTGCGTCAATGTCAACATGCACCGTGTTGACAATCTGCCCAGTATCTCCTTTCTCAGGGTCTGCTGCAAATACTGTTGCTTTGCCCACCATGCGTGTTGCTGGACTAAGCCTGTGCAAATGCAAATAGCCAGGCACATGGTGTAACATGGACAAGGTTCACTCTGGTGCATGCAGGGGTGCACTTTCCCATCTAGTCTAAATGAACGCTTCTGCTGTTAGCGTTTACGCTGCCAGTGATTTAGCTCACTCTCCTGTGACACTGACAGCGTGCATCATCTTAGGCATGGTGTTGGTAAGAAGTCAGTTTCATGATCTGATCCTGATATTATATCTATATATATATATATATATATATATATATATATATATACACACACACACCACACACACATGTTTACAAGCACTGATGCATCCCTCTGCCACACACATTCTAAACTCATTCCAGTTTTCACCATCACCATCAGTTGCATTAGTTGTTTCACGGTTTTCGTCAAGCCATTATGTAGCTCTGCTGAAGCTATCATCAAACTTGTCCCATGTGAAAGCTTAGTAAGCAGGTTCTCCTTGGTATTTAATTCCTGGGCATTAGACTTAGCTAAACAGATAAATTATGACAGACAGGAAGAACCAACAACATTAACAAAACACAGAGAGAGAGGGGGTGGGGGGGAGGGAGAGAGAGAGAGAGAGAGAGAGAGAGAGAGAGAGAGAGAGAGAGAGAGAGAGAGAGAGAGAGAGAGAGAAGCCAGACACAGAAGCATAACAATTAAAACGCCAAAGAAAAAGAGCCAAAACACAGACATAAAACACTGTTAAAATTACTTACTCAGGATGAGATTTGTAAGGACGCAGGCAAAAATGTATATACAATGCACAGAGAGTGACAGGATAAATAAGTAAAAGTATCTGTAGTTCCTCTTCCCCACACAGTTTCCAACCCAGGGACAATGGTGATCAAATCGTTCTGCAGACAGACAGAAAGAACTCAATCATTTCTCAGTCAGTCAAGCTCAACTGAGTCAAAATCATTTTCATAACCATATAATGATACATAACTTGGCAGCTTCTACTCTTGTTACACATTAGCTGAAGGAATGAAAGAGCCAACTGGAAATGGAATAGAAAAGCAACAGTGAAGAAAAATGACAGTTATTTCACAATAAACTGTATTGACATATGGATTGAGAGTAAAACATTGAAGAAATCTTGAAGCTGATGACTAGCAATTAAATGTTGATGTATAATTTATTTACTATAGATGCATACATTGCAGTTTCCATTCTTAAAAAAGAAGAAAAAGAAAGACCTTTTTTTGGAACATGAAAGCAGATGCTGACAGTGTGAGTGCAGAATTAAACAAAACACACTGAAAACCTTTTTTTGCTGCTCCTGAACAAACTGGACACAAGGTCTTAATATTATCACTAGTAATAGTAATCTTATCACTGTTTTGGTTCTGGAATCTAAACAATAAAAACAATATTCAGACAAAACTTCTAGAAAATCAATGCAACCGCTCCACAGATCAGTTGTCACAATGTCAACTGCCTTTGGCCACCAAACGTCAGATGAGTGACAGGTAAAACAAACAGAAACCGATCAATGAACTGTTATCATACTACCTATGGTTCGTTAATAAATACTGTACAGTCATACATTCATAGTTATAGGTTAAATTGCACCACAATCTAAATGTAATGCCAAGTAAAATCTATCACAAACAGCAGCAAAAAGCTGACATACTGTGGAACCTAGTTATACTGGGCACTAGCATCACAATTTAAATTTAATGCCAAGTAAAATCTACCACAAACAGCAACAAAAGTTGATATATTGTGGAACCTAATTATACTGGGCACTAGCACTGTGACAGGCAGTGGATGCCTAGGCATACTCCTGTACATTTCAAACACTTTTTTTGCTGTTGATCAGCATTAGTCATTAGTGTGCACGTAAGCGAAGATTCTGTAATATAGTGTAAACAACAAGATTCTGTAATACAGTGTAAACAATAACAAGTCTTTTGGTATTTTTGTATGTAATTTGTCAGCTCTTTTCCAGTGACTCATCCATTTTACTCTCAAAACTTACAGTACAATGACAGATCCATACTGGCTGACCCAACCAGTCTTGTTGCACGGACCAACTTTTGCGAATCTACACACTGCATCAAAATGGACCACAAGAATGCCCCAGAAAAAAGAAAAGACCCCCCCCCCCCCAACACAATTTCAGATGCCATAACTTTAGCACAAAAAATGTCCACAGCCATTTTTCACTGGAAAGACCCTTGGCCACTTTAATGTTCTACTTTAATGTCAAGGCTGTTCACAGAGTTATGAATTCACAATACTGGAAACTTATTTTGTACAGAACAAACTTATCTTGTACCAGAACAAACTTGTTTTGAAACCAGAACAAACAGGCTAAAACAGTTAAAAACCAAGACGGTACATGTACCTTGTTTCCGTTTATTAAAACTGGTGTGCACTTCTACTTCTAGTCCTACAGTTCCAGCTCCTGTCTCTGTATCATATTATGATGTATTGAATGAGAATCATAGCTCATCCTATCATTAGTATCAAACAGACTCAAATAACACTGTAACAACTAACAACGTTTAAATAGCGTTTGACCACAAAGTAAATCCTGGCCTCACTTACCAACACAATTGTCACAAAGGCTGCAATGTGATGCTCGTGGCGGCCTAAAAAGTTTACAGGTGAAGCAATATTTCAATTTGACCACCTGCCCTTTAATCACCACCTCTTTTGTTCGTGGTGGTGGTCGGTAAGTTCCCGGTGAACCAGCATTGGAAACTTCTGAAAAAGACAAAAGACCTGTCCATTATTATCCATCTGCAGGACATGGTCTGTATTATTACAATGATTCTGAAGAGTTCTTTTCTCTCTCTCTCTCTCTCTCTCTTCTTTCTTCTGTTGTGTTAAGACTTCAAGAGTTTCTTGATTTCACATCTGTACTACTTCTGCCATGATGAGCAGTGAGTACAAGTCTAATCAAACAAATTGTACTCAATAGAGAAAATAATGACTACCTAAGTACATGACATAAATTATGTAAAATATACTAGAAAATATTAGTATTACAATTTACATGTATTACTCTTCATTAATCAGACAGTGAATGATCCAAGTCACAATGTGTGTGTGTGTGTGTGTGTGTGTGTGTGTGTGTGTGTGTGTGTGTGTGTGTAGTGTGTGAGAGAGAGAGAGAGAGAGAGAGAGAGAGAGAGAGAGAGAGAGAGAGAGAGAGAGAGAGAGAGAATGTGGCTAAAGTCAAACTGACCCATTTGCCTTTCTAAATCAGCAGCTTCATCAGGTGATGCTCTAGGGATGACACCAGGGTCACTAAAGCTGGTTCTGAACAATGTTGCCATGACGAATATGAACAGTGCACCACCGATGGCAGGAATTGCAGGAGTGACATGTTGTGCCAGGTAAACACAGCTGCAATGATTCAAAATTGGTAAAAAATTATAAATAATTATTAATACAATGAAACAACAACAAAAATATTAGTTTAAATATAATAATGTATTTTATTAACTATTTAATAGCTACTTGCTTTTTGTTGTTGATTATTAAAAATACAGATTTACTTTTGTGTTGTTCATTAACTGGAGGTGAGAGTAACACTCTTCTTGAACATATCTGTACAATTGTACTTAAGTACAAGTTATAGCTTTCAGAGACAAAATGTGCTGCATGCATATATATATATATTGTATTGTCAGACAGACAAAGACATTCAAAGAGAGAGAAAAAGAAGTATTCTAGTTCTTTAATCTGCAACACACTTATGTTCTTCTTACTATCTTAGTATGGATGTGTGGACAAAAAACCGAAAGACTTAGATACGTGAAGAAACAAAGCTGAGATTCGGAAGCAGGGTTTGCAAACACTTTCTAGAACTTGCGTACAGCAAACAAGGTGTCTTAACAAAAATGCATACAACTAAAAGTAAAAGATACTACACACACTGACAGTGAATTTTTCAAGGACAATCCTGCACTTATCAAGTTCAAATTGTGTTTCTTATGCCGACTGCAGAGTTCTGTGCAAGCCTGACGGACAACAGCAGTATCCTTGTGCTTGGGACCCTCCATGGCAATCAGCATTTTTTACAGCCAGTACAGCTGCCCGGTTAGATCTTGGCCATTTGCTGACACTGGCAGATTCCTGGCTGGTTTGTTTACCTTCCTGAGTAGGCGGACTTTTGTCAACTGGCTCAGAGCGAGCGGAAGGAACTGGTTCAGAACTATCATCATGACTATGGAAACATGTATTGTCTTTCGCGAAATTATGCTAAACTGTGAAATGTGGTCAGTTATGCATGTAAATAAATGGCAGGAAATTAGTAATACAACTGGAAACTGCCAGAGAGGTGCTTATTTTGTGTTAAAAACATGGTTGTCGGCGTATATACAACCCCTAAGGAAGATACATCAATAACATTAGAACAACAGAAGACGTATCCTGTACTTTAGTAATAGTAATACTTAGATACAAATTAAAAACAAGACAGCCCTGAATGGCAAGGTCCCCCCCCCCCACCCCACCGTACCCATGTAGTGTATGCCCAGAATGGCATGGTCCCCCCCCCCCCCTCCCATACACACACCAGTATTGTAGTTTTGTACACCTTGTACGCCCAGTTACTGCAGTGTCATTCAGTGTCAGTACACACCCACTCTCTTTACACTTTGACTGTTGACAAGTACTGAGTAATACTAATAGCTTAAATGACTTTTCTTTAACTAAGCAGTCTAAGGCAATAATGTGCTGGGAGCAGTGGGATACAAGCTAATAAAGTTTGAACAGTAAAGTGTACAACTACAAGTTCTTGAGATGTCACATTCTGACATTACCATGTCAGATTCACAAAAAAGGTATACTGTAACACCAATAGTGTTTTAAGTATGCCCTGCGCCCCTGATCTTCAGACATGAATATTGTATGTTGCATAACATTATGCCTGCTATCCAGTGGTAATGACATGCCACTATATCATGTTTGGACCCCAAAGATTTGATTTTGATGACCATGTTTAGCAGGAAACAATTTGGCAAAAATAATCATAAGATACAGGATGGGCAAACACAGAGACTAGGATAGGATTTGAACTCTCACTGAGACTGTCACTTTGATTGTGTTTGAACTTGAAGACAGCACTGACTTTGAAAATGTTTGTACAATACTCAATGTTCAGATAACTTGGTGGTTACCTAAGTCTGAGAGTGAGACAGTTGAGGGTGGAGAATAGTGTTGCTTTAAAAGCAATTTTTTGATTGATTGATGATCGCTTATATAGCGCTATTCTCTGCTCTCTTGAGCAGACTCACTGTGCTCGCATGTGGTTCTACTTCTACACGAGTGACTAGCTTTATAGTGCGTTTTTGTTTTTGAATATCCACCAAAGTGGTGTACTTACAGCGCTGGCATGGCTGGTGCCACATGAAACTGCAGCCATCTCGGCGCAAATCCTGTGTACACCATACAACTATGCACCATGTCACTTCATGCAAAGCCACATATGTAAGGTGCATGCGTGTTTAGCTGTAACCTGCCATCTGCACTTTTGGCAGAATGACCGGGATTTTTACGTGCTACTGCAGTAACACGGGGGTGGAATGGATACCGAAATAAGAGTCAGCACAGAAAGTCAACCCTGGAGAAGGAAATTATCCTGCCGCTCCAGCAGGGATTCAAACCCATGACCTTTCAATCATGAGTCCGGCGCTCTAACCACTATGCTATCCATGCCCCGTTAACATCAGGAAATTATCTGACCCCCACCCCTACCCTCAGAAAAAGTCTGAAAAAAGCACCAACGGAAAAAGTGGTCTTTGTGACCACACCATGCAAAACTGATGAGTCATGTACCAATACGTAAAATGGCTCGATATATGACCGGTACATTCGACATAAGATCATATACTGCCACAGCACTAATTATGAGAGAAAATGTCCATCTCAGTACAGTCATACCATACATACCAGTACAGACATTGGCCTAATGTGTGACAACCTTTTTGAAATTAAATTGGCATTTCCTGCATGTATTGTGTATCAATTGTGGTCCTGCAGTCAGCCATGAATGTGTGTGAAACTGTGATGCTAGTGTCCCGAGCAGGAGGTAATATCATAATAAGTGAGTGAACAGGCATTATTAATAAATAATATTGCATCTGCGCTGCTGCAGTGTCTGACACTCACACTAGTCACAGTGATCAGACTGTTGTCTGCCACTGTTAGTGTTACTTAGTGACTTACACCATCAGTTTTTCTTCCTCTTCTAATTTCCACCTTCACTGCAGGTCCCCCATAATGACAGAACACCTTTTTCAAGACTGGTCTCTTCACAGAAGATGAAATGCTGGTAAGGAAATGTGCAAGTACACTGCATAGAGTTGATACTAATGATACTGATTAAACAATGATTTAAAGTCTGTGGATGCAGTCACACTAGTCACAGAAAAACAATTCATCACTGTTCCCAAGAAGGAAAGGAAAACACACACACACACACACACACATACACACACACAAACGTAAAATGGGGGATGAAGATGCGAAAGAGAATCAATGAATGAAAGGCTGCCTGAGTAATGCAATATTATTGATCGCAGATGTGTCACACCGACTTACTCGAAGCCAAAAAACAGGCCACTGGTAACGACGATAAGGGAGCAAGTCAAGTAGAAAATACCCGTCTGTCGAGCCATCATGATCCTTCCATTGCAATGGAATTTGTTCTTGCCTGGGAAAACCTCCCATCGTCGGACTTTTTTTGCCATTGCGTCGGGCGGTACCTCCTCGGGCTCAGGAAGCTTGGACGGCGACTGTGTCGAAACTGCAGAGTAGGAATACGGTGTCTCTTTCATTAGCGACAATACACTCAGTCGCTAAATTCACACAAGTCTCTCTGTTAAACCGAACCATCACAGCCTCCGTCGTTTTCCTAAGATGTCAAATACTCAACTTTCAATTTCAACAGATCATTTTCAACCACAAACTAATCACATTTTGATCGGCAACTGGGATTGTCTCTAAGACTTTGTTGATCATAATGACACCTCCGCGCGTGCGCACTAGCACATATTTCAATGAGCAACAATAGTTTCGTAGACAATTTTCAACACATTATTAACCAAGCACATGGATCAATACTTTTTTAGAATAATACATTGTAACTGAAAATCTACATGTATCTGCATAAAAGCAAAGAAATTACCAAATTATATTTCTGTTGGCTCCGCTTGTTATGGGTCAACAGAGGTCAACACATCATGGAGAAGAAAGAACGAACCCCAGAAGACGACTCAAGCGGCAGTTCTGTCGGCATACCGACGGTCAGAAAGACTCGTGTAAAGGGTAAGGTTGCTGCCAACTTTGTTCTTGCAACATGTATCTTGTACCCCAGTCACTTTTGAGGTAATCGTGTAACTGATTCATCGACCGGGTGTTTCACCTACTTTCGCTCCTTGTACACCACGCTAACCACACACACACACACACACACACACACTGACAATTTTAACAGCCCCTGTCTCTGTTGACCACAGAAGTCTGAAAGTTGCGCACTACTAAGTAGAGACACTGCATGTCTGCTTTCCCATCATTTGTTTTTGCATCTTCTCACAATCACATACGTGACATAGGCAAAGGCTTAGATTAACAATAACATGGTAGTGGTAATTCAGTGAAAGAGCAGCTAGCTGGATTTTTTTGTTCTTTCTTTCTTTGCCCAGAATGTGGTTTTGACTTTGAAGATAGCAAAACAATATTTCTGTATGACACACTGGCTCGTGATGATGCACCATCAATCTAATAGTGATGGTGTCTACAGCTAGTGCAAGGTAGTGAAAGTGGTTCAAGGAAACCAGTCAGACAGTCACTGTAAATGGTCAGATACACAGCCATTTATTGATATTACTATGAGAGCTCTACTAGCAAACACCCTATTCCCTTACTGATCTAGAACACACACACACACACACACACACACACACACACACACACACACACACACACACACACACACACAAATGTCTCTCTTAAGTCTTATTTATTTATTTAGTTTGAGTTTTTTGAGAACCAGTCAAGCAAAATAATAGCCGGTATGTCTTACTGATTGCTTTTTTCTTTCTTTCTGATATATTGTATATGCTGATCTTAACTGGTAAAATACCAGGAAGTGCTGGTTAACATGAACCCTGACTAAGTTAAACCAGTCAGAAGGTATTATTTGGACAAGCATTCAATGAAGTTCTGAACCTTCACTGTCACCTTGACCTTGAATACAGCAAAACAATCTTTTTATAAGACACTCTAGCTTATGAACATGTACTGTCAAACTAAGTTGGTTGCAAAAAGATCTGCTGTTCACAACATATAATAGGAACGGTCATAATGTAAAATATGAGCCCGCTCTCAGTTACTGTGAC
Organism: Alviniconcha marisindica; assembly: GCA_018857735.1. Taxonomy (NCBI): domain Eukaryota; kingdom Metazoa; phylum Mollusca; class Gastropoda; family Provannidae; genus Alviniconcha; species Alviniconcha marisindica. Next base: position 401,732 of record JABMCL010003911.1, read on the forward strand.
CTTGACCTTGAAGATAACAACCCATTTATTTCACATGACAAGTAAGTAAGTTGGTGTTTTACGCCCAGTGAACCAGTGCGGTTATATCAGGGCAATTCACATGACACTCAGCTTGTAATGATGTATCACCACACCATGGTTGGTTACAAACGGTTAAGTGATTCAGAAGATATCCAAACTAACATTAGCTGTGAACACAGTGATCCAATATTTTGACTGGACAAATGTTTTTTTGGTTTTGATGATCTATCATCAAACTGAGTTTGGTTGCAACAGACTCATTAGTTAGTTTAGAACTAATAAAAGAGAGATAGAAACAGTCCTATTTTGATTATTTATGCTCTCATTGTGACTTTAACCTTGAAGATAGAATCCCCCCCAACCCCCACCCCCTTTAATTTTTAAAAATCTTTTTTATGACAGTCTGGCTCGTGATGGTGCATCACAATACCATGTTTGTTTACAAACAGTTGAGCGATTTAGAAATCTTTATCTTCTGGACATTCCCGGACACACGGATAGACAGACAGACAGACGAACACGTAGCCACGGTGATTCCACAGCAGAGACCGGAAGTTTGGTGGGCCTGTAGGCTGCGGCACTCGCGTACTCCTCGTTATCTCTGTGGTTACACTGCACGCGTCCACTTCCGGCCTGCCCTCCATCGACTGAGAGAGGGGGGGGGGGGGGGGGGGCCGCTAGGCATAGGCTACTTGCTGTTGATGCTGGGGGGGGGGGGGGGGGGGGGGCGACCGTGGCATAGGCGGTTGTGGATGGGGGGGGGGGGGGGCGACCGCTAGGCATAGGCTACTTGCTGTTGATCGCTTTTTGAATAGCGCTGTTCTCCGCTGTCGAGCAGACTCTTGTCGCGTGTGATTCTGAATGAGTGACTGTTTTTGTAGCGCGTTTTGAATATCCACCAAAGTGGTGAACTCAAGCGCTCTTTGGTTGTCGCGTGGCTGATGCCACGTGAAACTGCTGTCGCACGGTCTGGGCGCGTTCTGTTTACACCATACAGCCATGCACTGCAACGTCACGCCACTCTATGCAAAGCCACATGCATTGGGTGCATACTTGTTTAGCTGTCACCTGCACTTTTGGCAGAATGATCGAGATCTTTTACGTGCTACTGCGGTAACACGGCGCGCGCGCGCGCGCACGCACGCACATACGCACACACACCACACACACACACACACACACACACACACACACACACACACACACACACTGTAAATTACCTCTAATGTCCCGCACAGACGAGGGACTGCTCTGGCTGCCCGCCTCGCCAGTGATCGTGTCTTCCCCATCTTCCATTGGCCCTGCGGCGCTCACAGGCAAGCACCCGAGTGCTCCCAGGATGCAGGGGCTCGCGGGGGCTGCAGGTGTTTCACTCTTTCTCCCTTGAACACAGCGCAGCGAGTGTAGCAGTAGCACTTGTCCTCTTTAACTTCATCGTTTGAGGGGTCGGAGGGCAGTGCGTGCACACTGTAGGCTACTTGTCTGTTCCGCTGCTTCCGTTTTCAAGCGGTAGAGTTTAACGTTGTCTTCCAGGGCGTTGAAATTTTCCACTGGCTCTTCCAACAGCGGTATGTGTCTCTCAGAGCTTTGGTTCCTTGTAATCTGAAACGGAAGGAGGCCTAAAGCGCCAGTGTAGAATCAACAAACAAGGCTGTGTAGCTTGTGTGTAGCTTGTATATAAATTGACACTCTCTTGCCCCGTGGGCGATTCAGGTCACTGTTGTTTTCACGTGACGTCTTTCGAGAGTTAATTAGAATTCCCTTTTGTTTGTGGGTTTGATTCCTTGGATTATCTGTGTCTTCGCAAGTATGGTTTAAAGTCGTCTTCTTTTCTTTTTTCTTTCTTTCTTTTTTAATTTAAGAAAGAAAGAAAAAAATGTTTTTCGTTTTCGTTTTCGTTTAACCTTCGGGTCGCCATTCAGAATTCCGCTAAGGTAATCGTCACGTGAACAAGGCCTTCACGCCGATAACCCGGATGTGTTTGCTCTGCAAATAAACAACTGTTAACACTAGATAAGTGCACTATTTAAAAATGGGTCAACGAAGGTTGTGGTTAGTAATAAATATGTGCACAAGTTAAAGACGGGACAACGAAGGGTATGCAGGAAAGGAACAGTGATACAGTTTGGTTTGCGTTGTTTGTTGGGTAGATTTAATCCACTCTTCTTTTTTTTCTTTTTTTCTTCTTTTTTCTTTTTCTTTCTTTTTATCTTCCTTCATGATTTGGCCAAACTGACGGATTAACTTGCCGTCATCAGCTAACATCAGCAAGATCTCGAGAGATGTTTGTTAGCCCCGTATCAGTTCTTCTTCCTTAGCCCCTTCGCTGCCATGATCTCACTTGAAAACTACCAATAAAATTGCGAAATCTGAAACACTTAGGCCATTTTATCCAATTGTATGTGAAACGAAGTTGATCAAATCACATAGCATTGAAAGTAGATGGGTTAAAGGACCGGAAAATATACTGTTTAAAGGCGCGTCCGTGTACCTTTCAGCCCGGAAATTTTTACAGACTGGGGCAGTGAAGGGGTTAATACGTGTCCAGACTTCATTCCTTTATCAGTCCAGTTCGGAGAAAACTACTGAGCCCAAAGCCGTGACTGTCCAGTTTCAGCCTCAAGTGTCCGAACTGCACTAACTGTTCAAGGCCACGGCAATGATCAGTTTGCGTTCAAATGCGTAGTAGTTCCCACCGGGAAAATATTGCGATCACACGTGTTGGGAGCACTCGTGAAACTTGCTTGTTTTGTCTTTCGGTCTGATCGGTCTGACTGACTTTCTCTTTATTTCAGTTGGCCCTGATGTAACCCTAGTGTGGTTGGCTGGGCTCCAAGCACCAACAAACAAACTCTTTATTTCATTTGCGCTACTGGTTTAAAAATGCGTTAGTGTTGCCATGTGTGGTCGCAATGTAGGCTATATTTACCACAAACATTTGATGATTACACGGCCCTGGGCAGTTATGGGAGAAAGGCTTGGAATTAGATACATGGCTAGCCGACGCATCCACTATTCAGGGGAAATGCTTCGGAAAAGGTACACTGCCTGATACAGTGCTGTGTACTCCAAACACTTAAAAGGTTAAAACAGACATATAAAGAAACAAAAACAAACGAACAAAAAGCGCTTTTTATTTGGACAAACCACAATATGCGAATTTTTGGGGGTAATCTCCTGTCTATATATAGCTTGATAAAGGGGATTCCCACGAAAATTCGCATGTTGTGTTTTGTCCTAATAAATAGCGTTCTTTGTCCAAATGAAATATATTCTATCTGTCATGCACAGTTGGTAAAGTGCTTTAGAGGCATTCATTGTACACTTCGTGGCAGAGAGAGAGAGAGAGAGAGAGAGAGAGAGAGAGAGAGAGAGAGAGAGAGAGAGAGAGAGAGAGAGTAAAATAAAATAAAACAAGACCCAAAAGAAAAGTTACAGGTTTATTTCTTTATCTGCTGTCGTCTTTTTAAAAAAGATAAGAAATGAACGAAAAGCAGATATATAAAAGTATAGAAATAAAAAATAAAAAAGAGAAACTGCTTAAATGTTTGCACAGACTGAGTGTTTGTTGTGTGCGTCGCTTTCGCTCTTCTTCTGTTTCTCTTCCTGTTTGGCGATAGGCATTCCCAACGAAAGGCGCTTTGTGTTTCAAACGACGTTGTGCGAAACCAGAACGTATTTGTCGTCATAAAAAAAATCATTAGCTTCGAGCGCGTGAAACGCGGCACTGCATTCGTAATGACATGTAGGTGCTACGAGCCAGTATTGACTCGGACTAAGTGAGACCACACGGGTGCACGAAAAACAACAACTTTTGTCATTTCTCTCTCCCTTCCTTTTAAAAACAAATCGTGTGTGTGTGTGTGTGTGTGTGTGTGTGTGTGTGTGTGTGTGTGTGTGTGTGTGTGTATTGGACACTAGTGTGTGTGATTGGACACTAGTGTGTGTGTGTGTGGTTGTTGGACGCTAGTGTGTGTGTGTGTGTGGTTGGTTGGACGCTGTGTGTGTGTGTGTGTGTGTGTGGTGTGTGTGTGTGTGTGTGTGTGTGTGTGTGTGTGTGTGTGTGTGTGCTTAAAATAGTATCTACGGACACGATTTCGCTCTTTATAAATACTTCTTTTATGTGTGTGTGTGGTTGGTTGGTTGGTTGGACGCTAGTGTGTGTGTGTGTGTGTGGTGTGTGTGTGTGTGTGTGTGTGTGTGTGTGTGTGTGCTTAGAATAGTTTCGACGGACACGATTTCGCGCTTTATAAACACTTTTGTTATGTTCATTTTGTTCCCAATCACATCCTGAGGTATCCCCGTGCGGTTGACAGCACGTTAAAATCCAGTTACTAACTGCTTTCGTTCAGCTTGGACTCTTGGATGCTTATAGTTTCAGAGTGAGAATTAAATAGGATTTACGTCTAGGAAGGTTGTACCGACATTTGTTGTGATTTATTCCAAAGGGATTTTCTTTCTTCACGTGCCTGTGGTGTGTGTGTGTGTGTGTGTGTGTGTGTGTGTGTGTGTGTGTGTGTGTGTGTGTGTGTGTGTGTGTGTGTGCTCAGTTCCATACCGTCTTAACAGGTCTCAGTGTCCGTGCCCCTCCTCCCTCCACCTCCTTAGTGTACCCCCCCCCCCCCCAACCCTCATAGTTTAATGTTTACCGTCAGAGTGTGTGTCAATGCCTGTGTGGTCCGTCACGTTTTATTTCCATTTTCATTTTCTCCGACAGGCTTATACCGTAGAAGAAATAATCATGTTTACGGGTTTATCTCCTCGCTATGTTTCAGTGCGTGCGGACGCATTACGGTGCTACTGTTAATGAGCACCACGGACGGTAGGCAGCTTCTAGCTCGATAATAGCTAAATCGATATTCGTCAGCCTGTCTTGCGCCGAAGAGAGCTTTGAAAATGGTGCCAATGGGTTTTCAAGACAGTATTAAAAACACACACCGGAAATGGCATTTCGTTTTCACACACACACACACACACACACACACACACACACACACACACACACACACACACACACACACACACACACACACACACACAGCGGAGCGCGCCCTCATGTACGCACGCAGGAACATACATACACCGGGACGCACGCACACGTACACACACACGCGCACGCACGCACACACACTCACACACACACACACAACACACACACACACACACACACACACACACACACACACACACACACACACACCCACAGACCGGCGAGCGCGCTCTCATGTACGCACACAGGAACATATATATACCGGTACGCACGCACACGTACGCACACACACGCACGCACACACACACTCACACGCGCGCACACACACACACACACACACACACACACACACACACACACACACACACACACACACACACACTCACAGAGCGGAGCGCGCACTCATGTACGCACACAGGAACATACATACACTGGTACGCACGCACACGTACGCACACACGTGCACGCACGCACGCACGCACACACACACAGAGAGGAGCGCGCACTCACGTACGCACGCACGCACGCACATACACACACCGGTACGCACGCACATGTACGCACGCACACGTGCACATACACATAAACACGCGCGCACGCACGCACAATTTGTAGCCTGCAGGCCTGACGAAGGTGGCGCAGCACCCGAAGATAGCTGAAGAGAACGCGACATTGGAGAATCAACAAACAAGGGAGTTAAACAGCACTCGCGAAACGTCACACACTGAGTGACACAACAACAAAGACCTGAGTCGCCTGCGGGAACATCTCACCTGGCATGCGAGTAAATACAAAAGTACATGAACTACACCCTAGGTACATCCTACATTTCAAGGCCGGAAGATTCCTGTAGTTTAAAGCTCAAAAACTCGAATGTGTCAAGTGAAGTTTTGTTTCAGTTTTTATTGTTGGTTTTCTCACTGGAACAAAAGCTGTGTTTCCGGCTTAATACGGTGATAACTGCCCCCAAAATGGGGGAGAGAGAGAGAGAGAGAGAGAGAGAGAGAGAGAGAGAGAGAGAGAGTCGTCTTGGTCGCAGCTCTAGAAAACGGCGAATTCTCGTTGCGTACGATGGCATTATTTCGTGCGTGTTTGTGTCCGTGCTTGTCTGTCTGTGCGCATGCGTGTGCTTGCGCGCGCGTGTGTCTGTGTGTGTAGCATGCCGCGTGAGTGTGTGTGTATGTGTGTGTGTGTGTGTGGGGGGGGGGGGGGGGGGGGTTATTATGAGGTTTTATTTTAAATATTGGTTTTTGTTGATCTTGTAAATCACGATGTGCTCACCCTTGTCGGTGAGATACCGCGCCATAGACCGCTATTATCATTATTATAATAATAATAATAGAAATTTGTAAAGCGCGTACCCTGCGGCTCAAAGCGCTGAACAACCATACACACATAACGTACATCGAAATGGAAAATGTTATCCAAACAAATAAATATGTATATATCGACAAGTGTTCAAGCATAATTATGCAAAAGATGCACACACATGCACACACATACACACACACACACACACACACGCACGCACGCACGCACGCACGCACGCACGCACGCACGCACGCACGCACGCACGCACGCACGCACGCACGCACGCACGCACGCACGCACGCACACACACACACACACACACACACACACACACACACTGTACAGACTGATAGGAATGAAGGACAATGTGGTTTAACTGAAATGAAATATTCTGAGAAGAGAAATGTCTTCAGTTGGCTTTTGAAGGAAGAGGGAGTAGCAGAGTGCCTGATGTCTAGGGGGAGATTGTTCCAGATCTGGGGGCCTAATGATTATCGTTAGGTTCATTGTTATTATTCTGGTCTGATCACACGCACCACGCACTCTCTCTCTCGATAAAAAAAGAAAAGAAAAGAAAAAAGCTGTACATTTGTGTATTTGCAGTATATCTACTTGTATCATACATGTGTGCTCAAATCAGAGTTTGGTCATGTTTGGTTACTGACAACTTTGGTTTATTTACTGAAATTGCTGTATATAAATTCTTGCGTGGTTGTCCCTCGTAAAATAGATATTTTTCATTATTCATTCTCTCTCTAGCTCCCGCATTTGTGTGTAGATCTCTGTCTCTCTCTTATTGTCTGCCCCCCCCCCCCCCCCCCCCCCCCCCCCCCGTTGTTTTTCACTGTTATCCTTTTCGTTTCCGTTGCAGTCGCTGTCTCTTTGTCTATATCCGTCGATCATAATATTTCACTAGGAATGCCTTGGTTAGTAGTAGTACTGTAGCAACGGCCGGCCGGCCTTTGTGCTAATACCTTTACCGTTGAGAAATAAAGTTTAATCAATCAATCAATCTCTCACACACACACACACACACACACACACACAAGCAGCGGGCGACGACGCCACTCCCTTCCGTCTAAGCAATCGTTAGGCGCCATGACAGGCACGTCCGGTCGGCCGCCGACCTCTGCTTGCTTGGTGTGACTGTCTGCATGATGAGGTCACTGTTTGACCTTACCTGCCTCCGACGTGGTCGTGGTTGTCGCGTACGTACGGCGGGATGCCAGCGAAAGTCCCTGGCACCAGGCAGTGAGGTTCACGCACACCCAGCAACAGTCTGGCGATCGATCGCCAGAAATCAGCGATCGGCCGCTCGTCCTAGTCTAGCTCCCGCCGCCCACAGAAACGACACCCGTCGAGGCCGCTCCCATGGCGATCCACTGCCGTTCCTGTCTGGTGGAGAAGGGCTATCGCCTTTCCGATTTCACCTTTGACACATCCACACGGACACGTCGTCTAACGTCAGTCGCGCGCCTCATTTGGGCTTCCCTCGTTGTCCTGCCTCGCTTCCGGCTCTGTGACGATAGTCTATACTAGTAGTCCTACTGCTGCTGCACGAGTTTGGCGTCTGCGAGCTAGCTTCACAGGCTTTCGTTGTTGCGTCGGTTTGCACGGTTTTGGTTGATTCCCTGTGACCGTGTCTCGACCGCCTTCCCTTTTCGTCCAGACGTTTGACGCAGAAGGTCGTTAACCGAGGCGATCGAGTCTTGCGCCAGAGCAGGCAGGCAGGGCTAGCCGGCGCAGTCTGCACGTGTTTTAACGCAGATGGTTCAGTTAATTCACGCCAGCAGAACTTCCTGGTCCCACTTCGCACCCCTCCCTATGCCGTTTTACAGGAAGTTTTGTGTCTACTGCTGTGGGTTGGGGTTCCGCTATGCTGGACTTGCGTGGCTAGAAGTATCGCGGCATTGTGGCCGTCGTCGTCTTCTCGACGCCTCGCTGGCAATGTGGGTCTATGGCGTTGAGGTGGGGGGGGGGGGGTGGAGTGGGGAGTGATGTAGAAACGAGGGGGTGTAAAACAGGCCGGGTAATTTTCTGTTCCAGATCGATCACAGGCGCGTAACACGGATATTTTGTTTGTTTTTTGTGTGCCTCTCTCTCTCTCTCTCTTTTTTCTTCTCCCCCCCCCCCCCCACGTACCACTGAACCATGTTATGTTTTCGTGATTTACAAATAATTGCGAGATACGTCAACACCATTTTTGCTATGTATACATCTTATTTATTCATTGTCGTTTCAAAGTGTTTTCAATGATTTTGCTGTTCCTGTATGTTTATTACTATTAATAGTGGTAGTATTATATTTTATTTGTTTATATATTGTTTATCCTGTTTAAATATTAATCGAGTTTGTAAAACATTTTTATTTTTATTTTTATATAATTGTTTCTCCAGTTTTCACTTATTCGACAGCTTAGCAAGGACTAGTTGTTAGACAAGTCTAAATGAACCTAAACTACAATCCTTGGAAAATAAAGTTTTCGAGTTCGAGTTCGAGTTCTCTCGCTCTCTCAAAGTATTTTCACTGATTTTGCTGTTCCTGTATGTTTATTACCATTCATAGGGGTAGTGTTATATTTTATTTGTTTGTATATTGTTTATCATGTTTAAATATTAATCGAGTTTGTAAAGTTTTTTGTTTTTTGTTTTTTGTTTTCATATAATTGTTTCTCCATGTTTCACTTATTCAGTAGTTTAGCAAGGACTAGTTGTTAGACAGGTCTAAATGAACCTAAACTACAATCCTTGGAAAATAAAGTTTTCGAGTTCGAGTTCGAGTTTGAGTTCTCTCTCCCCCTTTGTGTGCGTTTCTATCTTTTTGTGTGCCTCACTATGCCTCTCTCTATGTGCCTCTTTCTCTCTCTCTTTGTGTGCCTCTCTCTGTCTTTGCCTCTCTTTCTCTCTCTTCTCTCTCCTCTCTCTTCTCTCTCTCTCTCTCTCTCTCGTGTGCCTCTCTCTCTCTCTCTCTGTGCATTTCTCTCGGTGCATCCTCCCGCTCTCTCTGTTTGTGTGACTCTCTTTCACTGTGCCTCCTCCCGTTTGTCATACCCAAAGGACTAGACGCTGAGCCCATCACCCCGATACCACAAGGAGGTGGGGCCTGAAGGTCATTGCCCGACCCGGGGTTTGAACCGGCAACCTCTCCATCCCAGTGTCTTAACCATTTCGGCCCCACGACCGACCTCCTTACTAAATCATTATTGTTAGTGCCAACACCCAACGTCAGTCAGCCCCTGCGGCCCGCCATCCGAATTGATTCCAGTGACACTGTCAGCCCGTCTCGTTAGTAAGTTAACATGGTGATTAACGTCCACAGAAACCATGAGGGACGGGGAGAAGGGGGGGGGGGGGGGGGAGAGGGAGGGAGATTATATACCTATCGCTACACTGTCACCACCAGAATGATTCCTGCATTAAGATGGGCAGCGATGAGAGCCATTTTAGCGTTTCAGTAGGAAGTGATGGACAAGACAGCGTCCACAAACAAGACAGCGTCCACAAACCACAACCTTTTTGTCGAGAAAGGAGAGCCGAAGCGGTATCGAACCGAGGTCCTTCCGCTTACCAGCCTAACGCCTTACCGCTAGGCCAAACCGGCTCACGCCGTCTCTTTAGGGGTGTATTAGGTCCCACGGGCCTATGCTTTAGGACTTGAAGTTTCAGCACGGATGAGCTATAATAATCTAGACAGCCTGCGCTGTGGGTGCACGGGCTGACGATCCTGACAGCAAGCCATTACTATAGAGCCTGCATGGATAGGAGGAAGCCACCAGCACCCGTGGACCTTGGATTGAGAGGAGAGGTCGTTGTAATGCAGCGGTTAAACTGAGCGGGTAGATCGTCTTCTTGGATTCACAGGAGAGGTCGTTGTAATGCAGCGGTTAAACTGAGCGGGTAGATCGTCTTCTTGGATTGAGAGGAGAGGTCGTTGTAATGCAGCGGTTAAACTGAGCGGGTAGATCGTCTTCTTGGATTGAGAGGAGAGGTCGTTGTAATGCAGCGGTTAAACTGAGCGGGTAGATCGTCTTCTTGGATTCACAGGAGAGGTCGTTGTAATGCAGCGGTTAAACTGAGCGGGTAGATCGTCTTCTTGGATTGAGAGGAGAGGTCGTTGTAATGCAGCGGTTAAACTGAGCGGGTAGATCGTCTTCTTGGATTGAGAGGAGAGGTCGTTGTAATGCAGCGGTTAAACTGAGCGGGTAGATCGTCTTCTTGGATTGAGAGGAGAGGTCGTTGTAATGCAGCGGTTAAACTGAGCGGGTAGATCGTCTTCTTGGATTGAGAGGAGAGGTCGTTGTAATGCAGCGGTTAAACTGAACGGGTAGATCGTCTTCTTGGATTGAGAGGAGAGGTCGTTGTAATGCAGCGGTTAAACTGAGCGGATAGGTCGTCTTCTTGGATTGAGAGGAGAGGTCGTTGTAATGCAGCGGTTAAACTGAGCGGGTAGATCGTCTTCTTGGATTGAGAGGAGAGGTCGTTGTAATGCAGCGGTTAAACTGAGCGGGTAGATCGTCTTCTTGGATTCACAGGAAAGGTCGTTGTAATGCAGCGGTTAAACTGAGCGGGTAGATCGTCTTCTTGGATTGAGAGGAGAGGTCGTTGTAATGCAGCGGTTAAACTGAGCGGGTAGATCGTCTTCTTGGATTGAGAGGAGAGGTCGTTGTAATGCAGCGGTTAAACTGAGCGGGTAGATCGTCTTCTTGGATTCACAGGAGAGGTCGTTGTAATGCAGCGGTTAAACTTAGCGGGTAGATTTTTTCTTTTCTTTTTCGTCTTCTTCTGAGTTGTTGTTGTTGTTGTTGTTTTGTTGTTGTTGATGTTCTTCTTCTTTTGTTGTTGTTGTTGTTGTTCTTCTTCTTCTCCTCCTCCTCTTCTTCTTCTTGTTCTTGTTCTTCTTCTTTTTCTTCTTCTTCTTCTCTTCCTCCTCCTACGCCCTGAGATAACCGTAATGGTTCACTGGGCGTAAAACACCAAATTACTTACTCCTCCTCCTCCTCCTCCAGCTCCTTCCCCCTCCTCCTCCTCAACCTCTTCCTTCTTCTTCCTCCTCCTCCTCCTCCTACTCCTCCTCCTCTTTTGCCCCATCCAACAACAGCAGCCGTACGTATGTCTGGTTGTTGCTGGTTGATGGCGGTGCTTCGATCAGTGATGCTGAAGATGACACGGGGTCCAGTCGATTGTGATCGATGACTTCAGGCCTGTTGTTGCTGCTGTTGTTTTGCCGATACTGATGACGACGATGGCCGTGTCTGCAAAAAGAGGGAGGAGAAGGTGGGGGGGGGGGGGGGGGGGGAGGGGGGGGGGGGGGGGGTAGGGGAGGGGGAGGGTGGTGAGTGTAGTGTGTGTGTGTGTGTGTGTGTGTGTGTGAGAGAGAGTGTGTGTGAGTGTAGTGTGAGTGTGTGTGTGTGTGTGTGTGTGTGTGTGGAGAGAGAGAGAGAGGAGAGAGAGAGAGAGAGTGTGTGGAGTGGTGGTGTATGTGTGTATGTGGGGGGGGGGGGGCAGACATAACCTGTACCTGTCCTATGACCTTTGGAACTCGGTTAACCGTCTTTCAGCCGGATGAGCCTGGAGAGTGTGTGTGTGTGGGGGGGGGGGGGGGGGGGGGGAATAATAGATGTGTTGGACAACCGCACTTTTCAGGATTCACAGTTATTATGACAACACAGACGGTCTTTCGTCACTGGGGCTCTCTGCTTAACTGTGGGTTCGACTGTCAAAGCCCCGTAGGGCTAATATATCAGTTAGAGGTCCGCAGCGAATGGTCGCCGCGGCCGCGAAATGTACTGTCTCGACGATCCTGCAACATGTACAAAGGCTGCATGGTCATTAATTCCATGCTGGACAGATATATGCGATATCCCCCCCCCCCCCCCCCCCCCCCCCCCCACGCCCCCACCTCTCCCCGCGTGCCTCATGAATATGCATGCCTCGGAGTCTTCTGGCACAGTACCCTGATGTTGGTCAGTTGGCCGTGTTTTGACAGCACGTTTTGGCCCTGGCGCATATTCATGGAATATTCACGACGGCTCGTGTCAATATCTGACCATCGATCAAAGGCGGAAACCTGGCAGTTGCAGCAGTTTCACCCTCACACTTTCTTCACTCCCTCCCCCCCCCCCCCCCACCGCCACGACCCTCCCTTCCTTTCGCAACAAGTGACTTTAAATTCTGTCTTCTTCCTTCTGCATCCCCCCCCCCCCCCCCACACCCTCTTGCCTCGTCGTGCATCGTGTGGTGTGGTGTGTGTGTGTGTGGGTGGGTGGGTGGGGTGGGTGAGTGAGTGAGTGAGTGAGTGAGTGAGTGAGTGTGTGTGTGTGTGTGTGTGTGTGTGTGTGTGTGTGTGTGTGTGTGTGTGTGTGTGTGTGTGTGTGTGTGTGTGTGTGTGTGTGTGGTGCGTGCGTGCGTGCTGTCGCGTGTGAGTGTGTGTGCGTGCGTGCTGTCGCGTGTGTGCGTGTGTGTGCGTGCGTGAGTGCTGTCGTGTGTGTGTGTGTGTGTGTGTGTGTGTGTGTGTGTGTGTGTGTGTGTGTGTGTGTGTGTGTGTTTTGTGGGAGGACTACAATATCATGTGTATGTATTATTTTTTAGTTTTAACGTATACATTTTTGTGTCGTTGATCTTGTAAAGCACCTATAGAAATGACGGCTATTACGATTGTTGTTCGCTGCGATAATTCGTTACGTTTGCCTGTCAGACAAGTACTGTAGTCTGGCACGACGGAACTCTATCTATTGGGACATGGACAGTAGACTGACACGATGGGACTCTATCCACTGGGACATGTACTGTGGACTGGCACAATGGAACTCTATCCATTGGGACATGTACTGTAGACTGGCGCGACGGAATTCTGTCCATTGGGACACGTACTGTGGATTGGCACGATGGAACTCTATCCACTGGGACATGTACTATAGACTGACACGATGGAACTCTATCCATTGGGACATGTACTATAGACTGACACGATGGAACTCTATCCATTGGGACATGTACTGTAGACTGGCGCGACGGAATTCTATCCATTGGGACACGTACTGTGGATTGGCACGATGGAACTCTATCCACTGGGACATGTACTATAGACTGACACGATGGAACTCTGTCCATTGGGACATGTACTGTGGACTGGCAAGATGGAACTCTATCCACTGGGACATGTACTGTGGACTGGCGCGACGGAATTCTATCCATTGGGACACGTACTGTGGATTGGCACGATGGAAATCTATCCACTGGGACATGTACTATAGACTGACACGATGGAACTCTGTCCATTGGGACATGTACTGTGGACTGGCAAGATGGAACTCTATCCACTGGGACATGTACTGTGGACTGGCACGATGGAACTCTATCCATTGGAACATCTACTGTAGACTGGCAAGATGGAACTCTATCCACTGGGACACGTACCGTAGACTGACGCGAATTGTGGTTTAGAGTACCCTCCTGCCAGCCGGTTGGCACAAGCCGAGCGTAATAATGGATTAATTCTCGTGTACGCTGCTAACGATCTTTTATTCTTCGAAGGCTGGGCTAGGCTTCATTTTGATTCTGGGACTGGAATTTCCCAGAGTGGTTTGATGGAAGCTGGTCGTTGACCGAACGGAGAAGTGATATGATCGATATCGTTACTGATGGCGTTGGTCGTTGACCGAAGAGAGAGGCGATATAGTCAGCATACTTGCTGATGTGACTGCTTATTGACGGAGACGATATAGTCAGTATACTTACTGACGTGACTGCTTATTGACTGATACGATACAGTCAGCTTACTTACTGATGGCACTGCTCACTGACTGAGCAGAGATGCGATATAGTCTGTGTACTTACTGATGGGACTGCTCATTGACTGATACAATATATTCAGTATAGTTACTAATGGGACTGCATATTGACAGAGACGATATATTCAGTATACTTACTAATGGGACTGCTCATTGACTGACACGGTACAGTCAGTATACTTACTAATGGGACTGCTCATTGACTGATACGATATGGTCAGCATAATTACTGATGGGACTGCTCATTGGCTGATACGATACGGTCAGTATCCTTACTAATGGGACTGCTCATTGACTGAACAGAGATGCGGTACACTCAGCATAATTACTGATGGGACGCACACACCCACACCCACAGAGAGAGAGAGAGAGAGAGAGAGAGAGTCAGGAGGACTGGGCGGAACTGAATGGGTACAATAGAAACTAGGCCTCAGATGTCCAGTCACTGCAACGACAATGCCAGTCACTCGAAAAACGCTCCGTCTCTCTGTCTCTCTGTCTCTGTGTGTGTCTGTCTCTGTCTCTGTCTCTGTCTCTGTCTCTGTCTCTCTCTCTCTCTCTCTCTCTCTCTCTGTCAGAGAGAGAAAGAACTCAAACTCGAACTCGAACTCGAAAACTTTATTTTGCAAGGATTGTAGTTTAGGTTCAGTCAAAAACCTGTCTAACAATTAGTCCTTGCTAAGCTACGGATAAGAGAGAGAGAGAGAGAGAGAGAGAGAGAGAGAGAGAGGAGAGAGAGAGAGAGAGAGAGAGAGAGAGAGAGAGAGAGAGAGAGAGAGAGAGAGAGACAGACAGACAGACAGACAGACAGACAGACAGAGAGAGAGAGAGAGAGAGAGAGAGACAGACAGACAGACAGACAGACAGACAGACAGACAGACAGACAGACAGACAGACAGAGGGAGAGACAGAGGGAGAGACAGACAGACAGACAGTTCCGTACTACTCTTGATGACCTGCCGCGTAGCTAGCCGCGATAGAAGTACAGCGGGACGAAACGCAGAAAGAACGGGCCTGGTTTTTCCGGCCTGAACTTGCGGCGCTCTCAGTGATGGGCATTGCTGGGAAACGCAACCCAGGACTGAGCTCCAGAAATCAATAACAGCGAGGCCTGGCTGCACTGCGTAAAAAGACTCTGCCGGAAGAGGAGGTGGGGTGGGGAAAGGGGTGGGGTGGGGTGGGGTGAGGGGTGAGTGGGTAGGATTTGTGTAGGTAACATTGTGTACCAAGGGGATGATTTCTCATCCGGGCGAAGAGTTCGGTTCAGGTCAGCGTGTTGTCGAAGCGCTCGGGAATGTCCATGCGCGCTCCGCCTCGTCTCAGGGTCTCTACCCCCCCCCTTCCTCCCTCTAAATAATTATATTCTTATTACGATAATTTCATCTTCTAAAAAGTAATCGATTTGTTTCTCATCGCTGACCACAGGCCAGATCTAAAAACAGTAAATTGCAGTTTGCTTTCAGGTGATTATTTTTTCCCCCTTCCCCCTCTTGTGGCTGTTAATTTTTTGTTATTCTTTATTTGTTACTTTTTTCTTTCTTTCTTTCTTTGGCCAAGAGCTACAGTTTTTGCAAGCATCAGAAATTTCCCAGTTACCAAATGCCACAATGGACGTGTCCCAGTCATGCCACAGTGGACGTGTCCTGGTTGCACATGAGCACAATGCCATACACCAAATACCCCAGTGGACGTATTCTAATTGCACGTGAGCACAGTTCCATACACCAGATGCCACAGTGGACGTATCCCAGTTACCAAATACCACAGTGGACGTATCTTAATTGCACGTGAGCACAGTCCCATACACCAAATGCCACAGTGGACGTGTCCCAGTTACCAAATACCACAGTGGACATGTCCTAGCTGCACGTGAACACAGTCTCATGGACCAAATGCCACAGTGGACGTGTCCCAGTTACCAAATACCACAGTGGACGTGTCCTAGCTGCACGTGAGCACAGTCCCATACACCAAATGCCACAGTGGACGTATCCCAGTTACCAAATACCACAGTGGACATGTCCTAGCTGCACGTGGACACAGTCTCATGGACCAAATGCCACAGTGGTCGTGTCCTAGTTACCAAATACTACAGTGGACATGTCCTAGCTGCACGTGAACACAGTCTCATGGACCAAATGCCACAGTAGTCGTGTCCCAGTTACCAAATACCACAGTGGACGTGTACTAGCTGCACGTGAGCACAGTCCCATATACCAAATGCCACAGTGGACATATCCCAGTTACCAAATACCACAGTGGACATGTCCTAGCTGCACGCGAACACAGTCCCATACACCAAATGCCACAGTGGACGTGTCCTGGTTGCACGTGAACAGTCCCATGGGCCAAATGCCACAGTGGACGTGTCCTAGCAGAGGCTGCTGCGCCTAACAGGTGGAAGTTTAAAAAGGCAGACTGGTGTCCTTCCAAGCTCAGTGTTCTTCCGATCTGACGGAGGAGACGGTCATGTCTGCCGAAGATCCCGCCGGTCAGTTTACTGACCTTCTTATCCAAGCAGCAGGCAAATCTATACCTAAAACACGCTTCTCGAAAAAACTTCCCAAGGTTTCATGGTTCAATGAGAGTTGCAAGAAAGCTATTAAGGAAAGAAAGAAAGCTCAGCGAAAGTGTTTTTTTCTAACACAACGCTGAGTAATGTTCAAAATATTAAACTTTTAAGAACCAAGGCTCGCCATGTTGTCAAACAACAACAACAACAACAAATTCGTGGAGGCATTTCTGTACCAAGTTAAACTCGAAAACACAAACACAAAAGGTCTGAAGAGCTATTAGAAAAATTAAGGGTAAGGGTTGTTCCAATTCAATTAACCATTTAAAAGTTAACGGTAAACTTATTACCGACAAAAAAGAAGTGGCGGAAGCACTAGCTATTAATCTGTTAAAAAGATTCCTCGACAGATAACTATTCTTCCGAACTGCAAAAGATTAAAATGTTAAAAGAAAAAAGACGCCTGGACTTCTCTTCTAAAAATGAAGAGGATTATAACACACATTTCTCAGTGACTGAATTAAAGCAGTCATTGCAGAGAGCTAACGACTCGGCCACTGGTTTGGATCAGGTCCATTACCAACTTTTAACCCACCTTCCAAATTCGGCTCCATCTGTTCGGTTAAAAGTATGTAACCACGTCTGGGAATCTGGCTGTTTTCCGCCATCGTGGCGGGAAGCGGTAGTCGTTCCCATTCCCAAACTCGTTAAGGACCACTCAGATCCCGGTAATTTCAGACCTATAGCATTAACCAGCTGTTTGTGTAAGACGATGGAGAGGATGAACAACGCTCACCTCATGTGGTCCCTCGAGTCGCAGGGTCTTCTTTCCGAGAAGCAGTGCGGCTTCAGGAAGATACACAGCACGTTGGATCATCTTGTTCGTTTTGAAACGTTTATTAGAAATGCCTTCGTTAAAAAAGAACACGTCTTAACCATTTTCTTTGACCTTGAGAAAGCTTACGACACAACGTGGAAGCACGGCATTCTGGCGGACCTCTGGGATCTCGGTTACAGGGGCCACCTCCCCAGGTTTATCTAGAGCTTCTTGTCTGAACGATACTTCAGGGTTAGAGTGGGTTCCACTCTGTCTGAGCTGCACGAGCAGGAGATGGGGGTCCCGCAAGGTAGCATCCTGTCTCCGGCCCCTTTCAGCATTAAGATTAACAATATTGTTAAAGCTGTCTTGAAGGGTACGGATTGTTCCTTGTTTGTGGATGACTTTGCTTTGTGTGTGAGCGGAAAGACGTTTAACAGAGTGGAGAGGGCTATGCAGTTGTGTGTTAACAGCGTCCAAGAGTGGGTGTCTGAGAACGGCTTCAAGTTCTCCACCTCCAAGACAGTCTGCATCCACTTTCACCAACAGTATGCTTTTCCCCAGACCCTAACATCCTTCTGGGAAAAACGCCTATAAAAGTAGTAAAAGAAGCGAAATTCCTTGGTCTCATTTTTGACACCAAACTCACTTTTAAAAATCATGTGCAATATCTTAAATCTTCTTGTCAGAGGGCTCAGGATATTCTGCGTGTAGTGGGACATACTGATTGGGGAGCCGATCGTATCGTCCTGCTACGCCTCTATCGTGCGTTAGTCCGCTCCAAATTGGATTACGGATGCATTGTGTACGGATCGGCCCATCGGTCGGTTCTGAAGCAATTGGATCCGGTCTACCATCAGGGCTTACGTATCGCGTTGGGGGCTTTCCGCACTTCTCCTGCCCAAAGTCTCCATGTGGAAGCACATGAACCATCGTTAACCTCTCGCCGTTTAAAACTGTCTTTAAATTATGTTCTTAAACTAAAATCTTTACCGGAAAACCCAGCTTATAGTTGTGTCTTTGAACCTGAAAACATCAAATTATTTGAAGAATCGGAGTCGAAAATTCCACCTCTCGGCATCCGCATTCCTCCACACTTGGAGAAATCTAAACTGGACCAAAACCTGATACGATGCTCCCTCGTTGGACATCGCTCCCTGGAAGCTTTCAGTTCCTGCAGTCCGTTTTGATTTAATCAAATTCAAAAAAGACACAACTAACTCGGAAACATATAAACAGTTTTATTTGCAACTTATTTCAGAATATCCTTCGTCGGATTTTTTTTTCTCTCTCACGGATTGTTCTAAAACAGAGGCAGGAGTCGGCGCGGCGGCTGTCTCCACAAAATGTCCCAGGAAACTTTTGACTTGTCGTCTTCCGGACGACAGCTCCATATACACTCAGAACTACGAGCTATTCTTTTGGCTCTAAAACGTATTTATTGTTCGAAAAGAAAATCAATTTTAATACTGTCTGACTCGCTTTCATCACTAAAAGCTATATTTAACCTAAAGTATGAACACCCTGTCTTGGTCCAAATTCTAGAACTGTATATGGATTTGACCAAAGATGGGAAGGAGATTGTCTTTGTCTGGGTCCCTGGCCATGTGGGCATTAGGGGTAATTCGGCTGCAGACGCTGCAGCTAAAGATGCCCTTGCTGGCGACACCTCGGTTGAGCTCATCCCATTCTCAGGCTTAAAATCACGTGCCAACAAATATATATTAGAATTGTGGCAGTCTGAGTGGGATGAGCTCCCGGGAAATAAATTACACGAAATATTCCCAGTTTTAAAACAATGTGTTGTTTGTCCTCGGAAAAACAGAAAAGAAGAAACTGTGATAGTCCGATTGCACATTGGTCATTCTTTTATTACTCATTCCTTTTTATTGAAGGGTGAGGAACCGCCAATGTGCATCGGTTGTGATGAACATTTAACTATTAAACATATTTTACTTACTAGTTCGGATTTTACTGAAATAAGAGAGAGCCACTTTACAGCTCCAGCACTGCGTGTGTTGTTTCAGGAGATTTCGCCTGAGAATATTTTTAACATTTTTAAAGAAATCAATATTTTTGGAAAACTTTAAACTTGAGATCAGTTTTGGTTATGTTTGTGTCTTACCTCCCTTTTTAAGAATGATTTTAAAAGTGTACATATACCAGTTTTAGCACATAAATTATACACTTTTAAAAAGTAAATATATGATGACAAAATGTGTATCGCCCTGATACTGGTTGAGTGGGCGTAAACCACCAACTTACTTACTTACGTGTCCTAGCGGCACGTGAACTGTCCCATAGACCTAATGCCACAATGGACGTATCCTAATTGCACGTGAGCACAGTCCCGTACACCAAATGCCACAGTGGACGTGTCCCAGTTACTAAATGCCACAGTGGACGCGTCCTAGCAGCACGTGAGCACAGCCCCATACACCAGATGCCACAATGGTCGTGTCCCAGTTACCAAATGCCACAGTGGACGTGTCCTAATTGCACATGAGCACAGTCCCATACACCAAATGCCACAGTAGACGTGTCCTAGCAGCACGTGAGCACAGTCCCATTCACCAAATGCCACAGTGGACGTGTCCCAGTTACCAAATGCCACAGTGGACGTGTCCCATTGACCAAATGCCACAGTGGACGTGTCCTAGCAGCACGTAAGCACAGTCCTATAGACCAAATGCCATAGCGGACGTGTCCCATTGACCAAATGCCACAGTGGACGTGTCCTTTGCAGACGAGGACGCAGCTTCCTACTGCTGTCGACTTGAAACACTCGGGAGAGCGGGATGCGCTTTCCCCGTTGAAGTTTATGTTAAATATGATCGCTCTACAGAAATGAAAACAAACAAACGAACACCCCACTCTCCCCCCAAAACAAACAAACAAACAAACTATAACAACAAAACAACACACACAGACGCACACAAGCACGCCCGCACGCACATACACATATTCATACACAAACACGCACGCACTAAGACACACGACACACGCGCAGCCCCTCCCCCCCCCCCCCTCCCGCGCGCGCGCGCGCACAAACACACACGCACAAGCACGCGCACAGACAGACAAACACACGCACGCGCACAGACAGACAAACACACGCACGCGCACAGACATACGCACGCGTACAGACGCGCGCGCGCGCACACACACGCACGCACACACGCACGCACGCACGCACGCACGCACGCACGCGCACGCACGCACGCACGCACGCACACACACACACACACACACACACACACACACACACACACACACACACACATACACGCACGTACGCACGCAGACACACACACACACACACACACACA